>CM065128.1:11046892-11131368 GCA_033026305.1 Cirrhinus molitorella
GCGAGTGTGTCTGTAGTGGTTAAACACGAGGTATAATTTGTTTTGGGTAAATCTAACAGGCAGAGCTGCCAACTTCTGAGTTCAGCTTCAAGAGAGAATACCCACAGCACTCTCCTAGGGGGGTCGGAAAGAAAATGTAGTACATTTTACAGTTAAATTCATCTATCTGGTGCACTTTGAGAGTACAAAGGTTCAGTGTGCAACCTAAAACAAAAACTAGTACATTGACTAAATCCTCTTTTTAGTTGTGATATAGTCTATAGTGTACAGTCTAAATTACACACACACACACACACACACACTGGTTAATTTGGAAACCAAGCAAATTAGAATATATAATGATAATAATGCTTTTATATTATTATTCCTATGAGAGTAATATTGGAAAACAATAAATTAAATTGAGTATTTGACAGTTTTTTTTTTGTTTTTTGTTTTTTATTCTACAGTAGGGAAATTACAATACTTTTGTCCTCATTTTTATATTTGAAAGCAGGGCCTAAAACTTTTTGCCACATCTGCTATTTTAATTCATGATACAAACTAAATTTTCTGGTGATTTGAGAAAATGTACCGCCCATAAATATGTCTTCCTGCCATGAAACTGTTTAAGCAGCTGCTGCTACTACAACATCTAAACATATTTATTAATAAAACAAAAATTAGAATAATACATTGAAAATTAGAACCAAACACTGCATTGTAATCACGATACAAACAAAACCAAAAACATAATGTTCTGACTTCAGCATTGTGAAATTATGAATTGCACATAAAGAGCATGTAGGTTATTTTTTTTTATAAACAATAAAAAAAAAAAATATATATATATATATATATATATATATATATATATATATATATATATATATATATAATTATTATTATTAGACTAACTTGAATGCAATGGTTAATCACAAGTGTTCAAGAAATCAACATATGCGAATGGCTACATTGCTCAGCGCTACAAAAACACCTTGCAAATAGAACCTTTTGGTGATTTCCAGAGCCTTTACCAAATCTGTTTTGCCAGTATCTTATTATTACAGTTTTAACTGATGGTGCTTTTGACTGCATGAGAAAATGGATGTGTGGCGTGAGAGTGTGAGAAAAGTGTCAATTGCATGAGTCTCACATGAGATTTCTCATAGCCTAAATATTACTTTATTCACACCTGCACCCACAGCTACCCCCTAGTCTACATCTTTGGCACATCGCCTGTTTTATTGAGCTGAACTGTATAGATCAGTGTGCGTGATGTGCTGGAAAGTGCAGAGCCAAAGCATTTTGCACTGTAGTGAAGTGCAGACAACTATCGATTAGGTGTATATAAGCAACAGTCATAGCTTTTGTTCTAAACAATATGCTGAGTTTATTTCATTAATATTCTGTATTAACTGATGTCTCACAAAACTTTTTTTATATTTTTCTGCCAAATAAAGACGCAGAACCGCTCTGCAACTGTCTCCCAACATTAAAACACAGAATGGTGTTTCATTCATGAATGAATATGACTCTGTGAATGCATCAGTTGGGTGAGTGATTTATAATGACCCAATAGTATAGAAAGCCACTTGATTCTTATTCAAGAATGAATCAACATTTTGAACAAATGGATGATTAGGTTCATAAACACAATGACTTTTATATTCCAAGTATCAATTAATTTTGTTACTCATTATGTATTTCTGTACTCAAACGTTATGCAGTTGTGGTGTGTAAATGCATTTATTGCCTTCTGGGCAACATTAACCCATAAATACACATGTGCTTTGGTTGATACTGCTTTATTTATTAACAGCCTACAGTGTCATATTTATCTAAAATAACTGAGTTTAAACAGACATATTTAATAAGATTAGAAGGAAAAAAAAACTAGAAAAGTAAAAAATCGACTGCCTCATATTATAATGTATGCCTCATACATAATTTAAAAAATAATATTAATAGTTAGTTAATTAATAATTAGCTCGTAATTACTAATAAAACTAATAATTATCATATTGCAAATAAATACTTTGGCTTTATTATTCAAAGTGTAATTTGATTCTTGTAACTGATATGTGCTATTTTATACTGGCTATTTAACATTACTTCTAAAATACCTAAACTCCTAAAAAGCCTTGAGGTTTGCTTCTTTTGAGCAACTCTTTCCACAATGAAGGCACATGAAAGGCTTTTCTCTGATGTGAAATTGTAACATGATTCTTAAGGTGATTTGAGTCTTTAAAACTCCTTTCACACTGATGACATTTAAAACTCTCTTGAATGAATCTTCATGAATCTTCTCATTAGTGTGGATTCTTATGTGAGTCCTAAGGTTTTCTTTGAGCCTGAAACACTTTCCACACTGAGGGCAGGTGAAAGGTCTCTCTCCAGTGTGAATTCTCATGTGGATATTAAGGTTTGTTTTGTGTGTAAAACATTTTCCACACTAAGGGCATATTAACGTTTCTTTTCAATGTGAATTTTCATGTGGACACTAAGGTGTCCTTTTTTGACTGAAAATGTGTCCACACTGCTGTCAAGTGAAAGTTCTCTCCAGTATGAATTCTCACTTGGGTTTTGTGTTTTTTTAAACTTTTTTTGGAGAGGAAGTATTTTCAGTCTGTAAGCAAGTATTTTAGTTTCGTTTCATTCTGTTCTTGACTCTCCTCTTTAAGTGCCATCAGGGTTGAGGTGAAAAGAGACAAATACAAGTTTAAAGACATGTGTCACGTCTCAACCCAATCCTGCACTTTCACCCCGGTCCCTGAGCACCAGCACCCGTGAACCATCCCCCGAATACTAACCCGGAACACCTGTGCAACCCTGATTACCTGTGTATATAAACTCACCTTCTCTCATACTCACCACTCGGGATCGAAGTGACATGCTTGGTTGTTGCTCTTCTCATTTGGATTACTCTTTCTTCGGATTTCCTTGGACTTGTGAATTGTGGATTTCTCTTCTGTGGATGGAAACAAGGGGATTTGAGGGAAGTGACTTTGTGAACCGTAATTCTATGTTTATGGAGGGACTTACACTCTGATGCCCTTCTCACAGTTTGGAACTTCATCTGTTCGTTTGGAAATGAATTACGTTGTTTATGTTTCTTGGAAGCACTGTAAATAAACATTCACAAACTTACCTTCTGCCTTTTCGCCCCTTCTCTGACCAAGCGGTACAGGATCCCGAGTCGTTTAAACAATAACAAACATGGAGACGCCGCCAGCAACAGAAACCGCGGCAGTGGATCCATTCGCTGAGCTTGTGCACGCCTTACGACAGTCTTTGTCACCTCAACCCGCTCCTTCTGTGATCGCTCGAGCCCCGCTAGCTCGTCCTGCCACATACTCCGGCGAACCGGAGGGCTGCAATGGATTTGTTCTCCAGTGTTCGCTGTATATCGAAGCCAACAGTGTGAGTTTTACCAACGAAATCTCTAAAATCTCTTTTGTGATTTCTCTGCTAACAGGACGAGCTCTACAATGGGCAGACGGGTTATGGACTTCAAAGAGCCCTGCACTAGCTACCATTACTTCCTTCTTCACCCATTTCAAGCAGGTATTCGGTACTGCACTCACCAATCTTTCTGTTCATGACGAACTAATTCATCTACGACAAGGCAAACTCTCCATTCACGACTATACACTGCGATTCCGCTCTTTGGCGGCCACGAGTGGTTGGAACGAGATAGCGTTACTAGCAGCTTATCGTCAAGGATTGCATCCTGAGATACGGAAACAAATGGTGATCTACGATGACAACTCTAACATAGAGACTTTCATTCAAAAAGCCATACATGTTTCCCAACATCTATCAGCCTGTTCGGTTCCTACTAACCAGTTTCCAGTCCGTACAGAGAGCACAGTGTGTCAGAACGCCTTGGATGAGCCTATGATCACCGATCATTACCATCTACATCCTTCTGAACGACAACGGAGATTCCAGAAAGGCTTATGTCTGTATTGTGGAGGAGCTGATCACATAATCACCGCCTGTCCTGCTCGACCTCCGAAAACTATGGTGAGTGCAGTCCGACTTACACCCAATACCTCACTTATACCCCATTTCATCGCACAGCTCAATATTAATCGTCACTCTTTTCCCGTCTCTGTGTTGGTGGATTCCGGAGCTGCTGGGAACTTTGTCTCCTCCCACTTCGTGGACCGCCATAATCTGAAAACCGTACCCAGTGAAACCGTTTATCGAATAACCACCATCCAGGGCACTCCGCTGGGAAATGGAAAAATTACACGGAGAACTCCTACCTGGGAATTAACTATTCACCATCAACACAAAGAGAGACTGACGTTTCTAATCCTCCCTAACTCTATTGTTGACGTCATCCTTGGACGACCTTGGCTTTCACATCACCAACCATACATGGACTGGAAGACGGGCAAGGTTCTGGAATGGAATGAATCATGTCACCATCACTGCCTCCAGAAGGAAGGAGAACACCTCCCTCTCCAGTCCACTACCATCGAAAGCCCCAACACAACGGTCACTGTCACTATCCCTCCAGCGTATCATACCTACCTCGACGTCTTCAGTAAGGAGAAAGCCACCAATCTTCCCCCTCACAGGCCCTGGGATTGTAGCATCGACCTGCTGCCAGGTACTAAACTCCCTCACGGACGTATCTACCCATTATCCAAACCCGAACAGGAAGCGATGAAGCAATACATCGATGAGGCGTTACATCAGGGGTTTATCAGACCATCCACCTCACCAGCAGCTTCTAGCTTCTTCTTTGTGGGAAAGAAGGATGGAGGGCTCCGACCCTGCATCGACTACCGGGTGCTAAATGAGGCCACTGTGAAGTTTGCATATCCCCTTCCACTAGTTCCAGCTGCCCTGGAAGAACTCCGTGAAGCCTGCATCTTCTCAAAACTGGACCTCCGCAGCGCATATAACCTGATCCGTATCCGAGAGGGAGACGAATGGAAGACTGCCTTTGTCACGCCCACTGGGCACTACGAATATCGGGTAATGCCCTATGGACTTGCCAATAGTCCGTCTGTGTTTCAGAATTTCATGAATGAAATCTTCAGAGATTATCTTCATCAGTTTGTCATCATCTATATTGACGATATCCTTATCTACTCACGCAATGTGGAGGAACACCAGAGTCATGTCTGCAAGGTTCTCACCCGTCTCAGACAACATCAATTGTACCTGAAGGCAGAAAAATGTGAGTTCCATGTGTCAACCGTCTCCTTTCTCGGATACGTGATCTCTGCGGAGGGAGTGAAGATGGAGCCAGGGAAGGTCGATGCGGTTAAGAAGTGGCCTACTCCTTCAACTATCAAAGAACTGCAACGTTTCCTGGGCTTCGCAAACTTCTACCGTAGGTTCATTAAAAACTACGGTCTGTGTGCATCCCCTTTGACCTCCTTGCTGAAGGGTGGTAAGAAGAAACTCGAGTGGAATCAAACAGCCCAGGAAGCGTTTGATCAGCTGAAGGAGAAGTTTACCACCGCTCCAATCCTGTCACACCCAAATCCAGAACTCCCCTTCACAGTGGAGGTGGATGCTGCAGACCAAGGGGTCGGAGCCGTTCTTTCCCAATGGTCTGGTGAGCCCCGAACCCTCCATCCATGTGCGTACTTTTCCAGGAAACTTTCTCCTGCGGAACAGAACTACGGCATTGGAGATCGGGAGTTGCTGGCTATTAAGTTAGCCCTCGAGGAATGGCGTCACTGGCTTGAGGGAGCTCGTCACCCCTTTACTGTCATCACAGACCACAAGAACCTTCAATATCTTCGTGACGCAAAACGTCTCAACGCTCGTCAAGCCCGCTGGTCCCTATTCTTTGCCCGGTTCCGATTCTCAATCACTTATCAACCAGGACCCAAAAACGTCAAAGCTGATGCTCTATCACGAATGTTCTCTCCAGACTCTGAAGTTATTCCTCCTGACCCAATTCTTCCACCATCTGTTACAGTTGCACCCATCCTTTGGCGATTTGAGGAAGAACTACGTGACGCCATCCTCGAGGAGCCAGCGCCCCCTGGAGTGCCCGAAGGTTTAGGGTACGTACCCACTAGGCTACGACTTCAGCTCCTGGAAGGTACGCACACCTCACCTGGATCCGGACACCCTGGCAGCAGGCGCACCCTCTCGCTCCTTCGCCAACGGTTTTGGTGGCCAAGGATGGACCGGGATGTCCACCGTTACATCAAGGGATGTTCGGTCTGTGCCGTCACCACCACTCCTCGTCGTCTACCGGAAGGGAAGCTTCAACCTTTACCCATTCCTCGCCGACCCTGGACCCACTTAGGGGTCGACTTTGCCACGGATTTACCCCCTTCCAATGGATTCACCACTATCCTGGTGGTAGTGGATCGGTTCTCGAAGGCCTGCAAGTTCATCCCACTGAAGGGTCTACCTACGGCTATGGAGACTGCTGAATCTCTATTCCAAAATGTCTTCCGTAACTTCAGATTGCCCGAAGACATCGTGTCTGACAGAGGTCCCCAGTTCATCTCCAGGGTTTGGCGAGGATTCTTTTCCCTCCTGGGTACTGCCATCAGTCTCTCCTCCGGTTATCACCCACAAACTAACGGCCAGACCGAACGAAAGATCCAAGAGCTATCCCGGTACCTCCGAACATACTGTGCCCAACATCAAGAAACCTGGAGCCAGTATCTACCGTGGGCCGAATACGCCCAAAATTCTCTCCGTCAGTCTACCACTGGTTTAACTCCTTTTCAATGTGTTTTAGGATATCAACCAGCCTTGTTCCCCTGGAACGGAGAGTCTTCTGAAGTCCCTGCGGTAGATCACTGGTTCCGGGAGAGCGAGAGGGTCTGGGACTCAGCTCACGTCCATCTCCAGCAGGCAGTCCGGAGACATACGGAGGCTGCAAATCGTCGCCGACTTCCTGCTCCGACTTACCATCCTGGAGATCGTGTCTGGCTATCCACCCGCGACATCCGTCTCCGGCTGCCTAGCAGGAAGCTGAGTCCCCGCTACATTGGGCCTTTCACCATACACTCCCAAATAAATCCTGTCACTTACCGTCTCAACCTACCAGCCCATTATAGAATTGCACCTACCTTCCACGTATCCTTGCTTAAACCATACTTACCCTCAGTTGTCCCTTCCTCCACAGACCCGGAACCCGATCCTCCGCCAGAACAACCAGAAATCCAGGGAGACCATATCTTCCAGGTTCGGACCATCCTCGACTCACGGCGGCGCGCCGGCCGGCTCCAGTACCTAGTCGACTGGGAGGGGTTCGGACCCGAGGAGAGATCGTGGATACCACACGCCGACATCTTGGACCCATCTCTCCTCGAAGACTTCCACCGTCAGAATCCAGATCGTCCGGGCCCCCGAGGTCGCGGTCGGCCGCGTCGCCGGACAAGGGTGTCAGGAGCCACCCGTGGAGGGGGGGGTACTGTCACGTCTCAACCCAATCCTGCACTTTCACCCCGGTCCCTGAGCACCAGCACCCGTGAACCATCCCCCGAATACTAACCCGGAACACCTGTGCAACCCTGATTACCTGTGTATATAAACTCACCTTCTCTCATACTCACCACTCGGGATCGAAGTGACATGCTTGGTTGTTGCTCTTCTCATTTGGATTACTCTTTCTTCGGATTTCCTTGGACTTGTGAATTGTGGACTTCTCTTCTGTGGATGGAAACAAGGGGATTTGAGGGAAGTGACTCTGTGAACCGTAATTCTATGTTTATGGAGGGACTTACACTCTGATGCCCTTCTCACAGTTTGGAACTTCATCTGTTCGTTTGGAAATGAATTACGTTGTTTATGTTTCTTGGAAGCACTGTAAATAAACATTCACAAACTTACCTTCTGCCTTTTCGCCCCTTCTCTGACCAAGCGTTACAACATGAAGCAACAAACATCAAAACATTTAGATATGAAAAGCATCAAATACAAATACATGTATGGTAGATTCTATACCTACTAAAATACTGAAAGAGGTGTATCTCAGAACTTCTTGTCAATATTTTTAATTCTTTGCTTTCTTTAGGACCCCATTCTCATTCTTTAGGACCTCCACCCATATAGATCGTGATAGAGAGCTCTTATAAATGTTCTACAAATAAAATCAACAAATAAGTTCTAGTTCTACCCTGACCACTGTCTACCTTTCCATTACTTTTCAAATTGTACAAACTGAAATTGTGAATTGAAAATGAACCCAATAGAAAGCTGTAAATTTCACAAAACTTCCATATACCCTTTGATTTTTTTTTTTTTTTTTTTTTTTTTTTTTGATGGCAGTCAACAAGATCAGCCGGTTGCAGTCGAGGGTGAAGTTGAAAATGTACAGGACAAGTCTGACACTTTTTGCTCTCGGTAGTGATGCTCACGCGGTTTGCGTGCTCTATATCACAGATGAAGTGAATAAAATGCACTATTGGTCAAATACACAGATGTTTCAGAAACGTTTTCATGAGCAACAGAAACACCTTGTATATACCCAGATAACACTTGACGTAACAGTTACGTAATGAATTGGTAATTTTTGGTAATTTCATGACTTACCAATTGACAACATAACTACGACGTTGAATGCACGTAATTGTATTACCATCAAATTACCAACTCACAACATCCTCAGTACGTCATCATAACCCTAATATTACCAAGGACGTCCCAGATATGTACTCTATTGGTAATATACTGGTCATTTCATGACTTACTGCCAACGCAACTGTAACGCCACGGCTTACGTATAGCGGCCCATAGAAACAGTTGCTAATGAGGCATCCAGTTATATATATCTATGGTTCTTTTTACCAAGTCTGAATATGGACGATTGCTTAATATATAGTGCAAAACAAAGATATTAAATTTCTTTGCAATAATATGTTAATTGTTTTATAAATGCACAAATGCAGATTTGCTAAAGTTTCTCCTTGTTTTATGGCATTTAAAAATATATTGTATAATTTTATTTCTATCCATAAATCATTTAAAAATTAAGAATGCCTTAAAACTTGTGTTATAATTTGCTTTTTGTTTTATTATAATTTATAAAATATATATTTTTTTTATTTTAGTATTATTTTGTTTATTATATATGCTGCTTGGATTTATTGTTAATGTTTAACAATGGAAAGATGCCTGTCTGTTATTTGAAGATTTAATAAAGTGATAAAAAAGTGATAAAAATATACTAATATATATATATATATATATATATATCTATCTATATATATATATAGTATATTACGTGAATAAAGTTAATTAAAGAAGTTTATTTATTTTTTTATATAAAATTAATCATTTAGAGGGAAAAACAATGTGTGTGCCAAATCAGTCTGATTTATTTTTGTGTTTTTGAATTTTTACTCAAAATGTTTTGATGTTATTCTTGTAATTGCTGTAAATTTTTCTCATGTTTTTTTTTTTATTATTATTTGTTATTTCCCTAAGCTGACTAGCTTTCTAATGTTAGACTAAGAGACCTTAAGTGAAATCAATCATAATATGCTTTTTTTACTTTACTTACCATTAAAGGATGACGTGAAAACATAGGCACTACATAATACTAAGTACAACATAAGGAAACTGTATACTGTTTCACACACTATTCTTTAAAAAAATAGTCTGCAGTATGCACTGTGTACTGGGCAGTAAGCAAGTACCAGCCTCTTTCTCTCCTTCACTCTGGTTTCACTTCCTGTTTGTGCTCTCACATTATGTTTAGGTTGGATTATATTTGTGCATTTTTTTGTTTTTTTTACATTTACCTCTATTTGATTTTATTTAATTAATTTGCCTTTTTTTAGCTTGAATGTACCAATTCAATTGTACCAACCAAAGTTTATTTTATTTAAATCTGACACTGAATAAATTCAGTTTGTTTATTTACTTTTTCCTTTTAGTTTATTAAACCTATTAGGACAGTTTTATTATTATTATTATTATTATTATTATTTTTAATTAATTTTTTTAATCTCTTTCAAAAACAGAAAATACAGAGAACACAAACAAAAGTGGGGGATACATATAACAAACATAGGACATCACCATGCCTCTAATTAGAATGAATATTAATTCTGCTTTATAAGCTCATACACTCTTTTTTAACATGTTTGTATTACTATTAACATTACTGGTAAAAACAAAAGTTCATTTCTGCGATTATAGATAGCAGTGTGTACGCGGGACTTTTATTTTGGTGTGGAGATATGACGTTTTGATTCGGCTGAAGGTTTGTGTTTTGAGAATTTAAGCTGCTTAAAACAATAAAAACCATTCTGTGTTTTAAAGTAAAGTCCAAGAAAAACTCCAGGAACCGAGATCCACGTGACACACTGTTATAAAGATGGCGATTATTAAAGAGGAGAGTGAAGACATTAGGATTGAAGAAACATTCAGCCTCAAACATGAAGATACTGAGACACAAACAGGTTGGTTTTCACATAGATATGTATCTATAGGTTTTCATTCTCAAAACGAAACTCACTCATTTGATCCTTATTAAAACCTCCAGCTCTACAGAAGTAAAGAACATACAGAAGTATAATCATACAGGGAATGGTACAAAAGTAGCCTTTCTTAACCCTAAAGTTACTCAAGTTAGGGGTGTAAACTCAAAATAACCCCCGATAATAAAATGTGTTTTTGTAACAGTTTTTTCTTTTTAAAAAATGTAACTTTTCACACTTTATATATTAGGGATGCACCAATGTATCGACGCGTTTTTGATTAATTTAAAGCCATTGGCATATGGGGAATAGCATATAAGGGCAGATACCAATGGTTTATTAATTAACTGCATGAAGACAATGAGTAATCCAACATTTTTCTTTGGGCAAAATAATTAAATACTTTACTTTTACTTTAAATAAATATTTGCTAAAACTAAACAAAATCTGTACAAAATATAGTACAGCATATGCAAATGTGACTTTGGAGGTTATAAAGAATACAAAAATTAAACACCAAATTTGACTTTTGTACATTATTGTTTAGAGCCAATTAGATTTTTTCATTATTCATCAACTTTACATTCTCAGAATCACTCAAATGGATATTAATAAATTTTCTCTAATAGTTTACTGATGTTGAATTGGTTTTATAAAATGTTTTTCTTGGTAGCAAAATGTCTTGCAGGTCAATGAATAATTTTGATTGCAGCTGTATTTGGGAGCAAATAAAGAAAGTGTTAAAATATTGACAAGAGGTTATGAGATTACAAGTTACACCTCTTTCAGTAATTTAGGTATAGGATCTTTTATACATGTGTTTGGTTTTGATGCGTTTCATGACTAAATTAGGGCAGTCAAAAAAAAAGTTTCCAGTTTAATGTGTGCAATATTTGATGCAATTAAGGCAACACCATTTTTTCCTGGCATCCTTTGGCTGATGTTACTGTAGACTGTATGAGCACACTATTAAGCATGTTAAGACACAAAAGAGACATTAATTCAGTACTGGCAACACTGTCTGTGAAGCAGCTTCTGTGAACATAGGCATCCAACACACACAGAAAGCAGCTTCAGACAGTGCGCCAATAGTGACCTCATAAACACAGTCTTAAATGAGTTAAAAAGTCCTAAATGACGGTAAAGTGTTGGGAGAAAACCGGATGTGTGTCAGGTCCATGTCATGTGATCAGGTTTTAAAGAGATGGCACTGCTTTTAAAATGAAACCTGCAGTCTGTGACATTGAGCAAAAGAAATCACTTACTGCTCTGATTGACTTTAGTTGAATAAAGATTCATTTATGTTCAATTAATATTCAATTAATAGTTTATTCATGTACAAAGTATAGTTTATTTGAATTTGTCTATTTATTGTTTACTGTTTTTCAAAGCCTATTAAATGTTACAAATAATGTTTTTTGATTATACAGTAATGACTTATAATTATATTTAGGAAAATATAGATAGCACTAGTCTAAATGTTTTGATGTCTGTTGCTTTATGCCATTGAACTGTTGTTAACTTGTATTTTTCTTATTTCACCTCAGACCTGATGGAGCTGAAAGATGAGACTCAAGAACTGAATGAAAAGAAAGAGAAAGATCAAAATGAGAAACAGGATGATTTCAAAACTGATGAACAATCAACAAATTGTGCACAGAATTTAAAGCCTTCTTCACCAAAAAAAACTCGTAATTTCAATTTAAGAAGTCATACTAGAGAGAGAGCTTACACCTGCGAACAGTGTGGAGAAATTTTCAATCAAAAAGAAAGCCTTAAATTCCACATGAAAATTCACATTGAAAAGAAACAGTTCATTTGCTCTCAGTGTGGAAAGTGTTTTACACAAAAATATATCCTTACTGGCCACATGAGAACTCACACTGGAGAGAAACCTTACAAATGTAATCAGTGTGGAAAGAGTTTTGCCCAGACTAGTCACCTTAATGTCCACTTGAAAATCCACACTGGAGAGAAGCCTTTCACCTGCGAACAGTGTGGGAAGAGTTTCACACAGAAAAGGACCCTTGATGCCCACATGATGAATCACACCGGAGAGAGTCCTTTCTCCTGCCCTCACTGTGGAAAGGGTTTCACGAATGAAGCAAACCTAAAGACTCACATTAGAACTCACACCGGAGAGAAACCATTCACCTGTGAACAATGTGGATTAAGTCTCACAAGAAAAGGAAGCCTCAAGATTCATATGAGGATTCACACTGGAGAGAAACCTTTCACCTGTGAACAGTGTGGAAAGAGTTTCAAGGTTAAAGGAAACCTTAAAATTCACATGAGAGTTCACACTGGAGGAAGATGTTCACATGTCAACACAAAATGAAATGTCATTTGCAAACTCATTCTGGAAGATAATTCAGTTAAGTAATGAAACATTTTCTCCCGTCATTATAGATCATTATATAGACTTTATACATGTATAAAGTAATGCAAATGTAAGACTTTGTGTTTGTGTTCTTTGTTAAAAAGTGCAAGAAGACGACATTTTGCGTGACATGTTCACACCAAAACATCTGACTGTCACCTCCATGACTACCTTTGTTTCTACTTACTTTTTACTTTATGCTTCACCATAAGGCACTTTAATCCTTTAACTGTAAAAAAATTGTTATTGAAAGATCATAAATAAATAGACATAAACAGAATAATAATAATAAGTTTTATTTATCAAGCGCCTTTCCCAAGCTCAAGGTTGTGCAAAGTACAAAGTTACTTTGAACAAAACATTGAATGTGACAAAATACAGTAGAGCACAAAACATATACATAACATGTATATAAACATACAAACATTAAAAAAAAAAGACACTCAGAAATCGAAATGGGCTTGAAATACTGTGCAAAGAGATAGGGTTTTAGTTGTTTTTTGAATAACGATATAGTGGTGTTTGCTCAGAGAGTAAACGGAAGGGAGTTCCAGAGTTTAGGAGCCACAGCACTGAACGATCTGCCACCCATAGATTTAAGGCAAAAACGGGGTATAGTAAGCAGATTTGAGTCAGATGACCAAAGAGAGCGAGAAGGTGAGTAACAGTGAAGCAGTTCAGATAAGTAATGGGGGGCAATTCCTTGAAGGCATTTAAATGTTAATAAAATAATTTTAAACTGAAAGTAAAGGGGTAATATGATCAGACTTTTTGGCCCGGTGGATGACTCTGGCAGCAGCATTTTGAACATACTGTAACCTAGAAATTGTTTTTGCGGGTAGACCAGTAAAAAGTGAGTTGCAATAATCAAGACGTGAGGTTATTAGTGTGTGGTTAAGGGTTTCGGTATTTTTGAGGCTTAGTAAAGGGCGCAGACGGGCGATATTGCAGAGCTGGTAGAATGCAGTCTTGGTAATAGAGTTTATATGGCATTAAAATGAAAGTGATGAATCAAAGATAACACCCAGATTCCTAACGGTATCAGATGGTATTAGTAACGCTCCGTCAATAGATATATTCAGTTCAGATTTTTTTAAGAGAAATGGCGGACCAAATACAATAAGTTCAGTTTTGTCATTGTTTAATTTTAAGAAGTTGTTATGTAGCCATGTTTTAATGTCAGCGATACAGGCATTTAATGAATTGATAGGCAGAGTAGCAGCGGAATGACTAGATATATAGATTTGCAGATCATCAGCATAACAGTGATAGTTGAGACCATGACTATGAATAATTTGACCGAGGGGTAGGAGATAAATATTGAACAAGAGAGGTCCAAGGACAGATCCTTGAGGAACACCCTGAGAGAGAGAACTAGACGATGATTTGGAGTTATGGATACTGATGAAAAACTGTCTATCAGTGAGGTAAGATATAAACCAAGACATAGCATTACCAGTGATGCCAATAGCTGAGAGACGAGATGCTAGTATATGATGAGATACAGTGTCAAAAGCTGCTGATAAGTCGAGCATTTTAAGAACAGTGAGACAACCAGAGTCAGCGGATAGTAAGAAGTCATTGGTCATTTTTAACAGTGCCGTTTCAGTGCTGTGTCCTGAGCGAAAACCAGACTGATAAGGATCAAGAAGATTATTGACAGAAAGATGTGCTTGAAGCTGAGAAGCAATTACCTTTTCAAGCAGCTTAGATATGAAAGGAAGATTTGATATGAAAGGGTCAGATGGGTCTAATCCAGGTTTCTTTAGAATAGGAGTTACTGCAGCAGTTTTTAAAGACAGCGGCACAGACCCGGAAGAGATAGAGCAGTTAATCAGGTGAGCAATAGGAGACGCTATAGCAGACATGCCGTTTTTGAGAAGTGATGTGGGAGCAGGGTCTAATTGACAAGTGGATGTGTTTGCTCGAGCTATAATATCACTAACCAAGAAAGAACTTATGAGAGTGAAATTGGAGAGAGTGTATTTTATGGGATGAGGTGAAAACCAGTTAGAAAAAGTGTCGGATAAAGTTAATGAAAAAGTTTCATAAATGGATTTTATTTTATTCTCAAAGAAATTAAGAAAGGAATTGCAGAGGTCGACTGAGCCAGTCATATGATGTATTGGGGAATTGATGAGTTTATTAACAGTTGAAAACAATGTCTTTGGTTTATTTTTTGCTGTGTTAATCATAGAAGAGTAATATGCTGTTCGTTTGGCATTAAGGGTAGACTTGTATTTTAGATTAGATTAGATTCAACTTTATTGTCATTACACATGTACAAGTACAATGCAACGAAATGCAGTTTAGGTCTAACCAGAAGTGTAATAAGCAGTAAAGTGCAGGGTATAAGTTAAATAATTTAAGTGTAGGTGAAGCATTTCTATAGTAATATATTACAGATGGATACGTACTATGAACATAATATATTGATGGCTATTTACTACAAGCAGAAATTTACAAGTGGAGTATGTACTAGAAACAATATACAGATGGTTATATAATATAGACAAATTTACAAATGGAGTATCTACATAGTGCAATGATGTGCAGTGTTATATTAAATAGTGAATAGAATATTAAATACTGCAAGTGAAATTATGAGCAGAAGTTAACCAGAGGTAACAGTGCAGTGTATGTAATGAATTGCAGTATAATATATGCTGCAATTATACAATGATTGGAGTATAGACAGAATATTAGAAAGTCCCTTAGTGCATTTGAGTGATCCTGTGGTGCAAATTCAAGTTTAATAGTGGTATATTAACTGGTGGGCACAAAAATCTAGATCTTAAATCTACGTTCGAGACGTCTGCCAGTTTGTTTAAGCGCTCTGAGCTCAGAAGTGTACCAAGGGGAAGTATGTGAGGAGGGTACCACCTTAGTTTTCAAAGGAGCATGATTGTTTAAGGCTTCAGAGATAGCAGAGTTGTAGATAGAGAGAACAGTGGATGGACAGGAAAAATCAGAGTATGAAGACACAGCAGATTCATTAATGGAATCAGAGAAAGACACAATATCAACTGATTTAACATTACAATACTTAATAGTAGCTTTATGCAGAGATTGCGGCCAAGGGAAATCAAATCCAACTGTTATTAGTTTATGATCAGATATACCAGTTTGTGAGCCAGAAACAGAAACATTGGTGATTCCTGATGTACAAACAAGATCAAGTGTGTGACCACGACTATGAGTAGGGAAATTAACATGTTGAATTAGACTAAAATTATCCAGAGTTAATGTAAGATCATTGGCATTAGAGCAAGGAGAGTCCATATGTATGTTGAAATCACCGAGCAGGATAACATGCGAGGATACAGCATAAGCCAGAGTGAGAAGTTCATTGAGATCAGAAAAGAAGGCTGTCAGGCTTAGGAGGACGGTATATTAATATAATCAAAAGAGAAGTACGAGCACACACTTTGATGGCCAAGTATTCAAAAGATGTCACATCATGAAATTCTGGGATAATAATTTTCATAACATCACGATATACAACTGCAAGGCCACCACCTCTACCAGAGGAACGTGGCTTAGACAGATATTTATATCCAGTGGAAGTAAGGAGGGTTAAGTGAAAATAGTCATTTGGTAGCTGCCAGGTTTCTGTAAGCAGCAGCATATCAAGAGGAGTATCAGTAATTAAGTCATGGAGGAAGGATGCTTTTTTTCTGTTTCCGACGGGTCTACTAGTCCAGATCGATGGTATACTGTGTAGAGATGTGCGATGTTCAACGTGCACATGCCTACTGGAACGATAAACATAACGCAGTCGGCGCAGGATCCCGAGCGTGCGACAGTACTCATAAATCTCAGAATCGAGACGCAGATGAAAGTTCAGTGTCCTTAATCTAATTGGAGTGTAAATAAGCGACATGGTGTAGATGCCATTAACGACGAGGAAAAGAAGAACAAACTTCTTGGCCAGCATTATATGACGCATAGTCACTCACGAATAAAGCTGTGTCGAGTGACAAACACACCCACAAAACAGCTAGTCTCACCAGAGAAGCAACGACGCTGTCTGCAAGCACCGACACCGCCAGCAGAATAATTGGAGGCTGATTCGACCAGCAGTAATGCACGGGTCAGCAGGGAGAGCCGCAACAGTCAGCAGAGAGAGTGGAGGCTCACTCACCAACAGTGAGGAGGCGGCCGGAGGACAGGCCGGTGGACAATCCAGTAGACACAGCGAAGGCTCTCGGCAGGTAGACAGATGAGTGACAGAGGTTTCAGTAAATCCTTTGAAAGTCGTGATGTAAATCCCGCAGGCCAAGAAACATCCAGTGCCAAAACATAGAACAAACTTTTGAACAAAAGAAAAACAGAGGAAACAAAAAGTAGATTAGCGTTCACAGCGTGAAGTGGCAACCAGTCACGCTCAGCGTTCTCACACCGGAACCGGAAACATCTGTGGAAGCCGGAATGCAGATTGAGCTGTTGTAATAATTTACATTATTTACAGCTTTCTCCCCAGCCTGGCACAAACAGATCAATTAGTTCCGGGTTTGAGGAAGGCCAGCCTTCTCAAATGTGCTTTGATTGGTTAGCATTCCCACCGCGTTGTGATTGGCGAACAGTTCAGAAGTATTTCAATACTGTCATGATCCTCAAAGCATCAAGCTGGTGTTAATCACACCTATACTGCACATGTCTCCGGCACTTGTATTTGCCGCAGCCACTGGAGATTGCAATCACTGTAGTCATTGTGTTTATGCCAGCAGTGCTGCAGCTTGTTTAAGTCTACCAGAAACAGCTCTCTGTGCAGCATCGCTAAAATTAAGCTAATTCCCCATCTCGTCCCTACCATTTGATTTTTATAGGCGGGATTTATTTTACTATGTCATAACATCAGGAAACAAAGCTTGTAGTCCAAATGAGCCGTTTTGTTGTAGTTCTTAAAAAGGGATTTATCAAAATAAAATATCTATCTTTGGAGTGGACTTTTGAGACTTTGTAGATCCTTTTTATGCACAAACATACACACCACACACTGATTAAAGTTCAAAAAGTCAAACTGCATAATAAGACCCCTTTAAAACATGGAGCGGTCCCAGTGATAAAAGATCCCAGGCATATAAGTACAACTGCATTAGATTTCTGTCTTTTGTGCAGTTTGTGCTCCTCCAGGAGCTTGGCTTTTTCTGGAGAGATTCGGAAAGCTGTATTTTTCTTTTAGAAATATGATAAAACTAAAGACGTTTTGGCGATATTAAGGATGCAGTACTACTCTATAGGTACTCGAGATTAACATGAGATTAGGTACAAATGTGTATGTTATGTACCCTTTAAACTCACAGCATATGCAGAAGAAGAGTTTAGCTCCTTTCAACATTAAAAGATTATGTGTGAACCGGTAAATTCACTCTGCAAGTCATACCTTTTCTTATGGAGATAATTATTCTGAACTGTTTACAAACCTACACTGCTTTTTTAAAAACTATTCTGTTTCTTTGTAAATCACGTTTTGAGGGGGGTTTCCCATTTAAAAAATGTGTTCCGGGGGGTAAAATACATGTTTTTGCCGGCCTTTCAAGTGGCTAAATGCTGTGTTACTGGCGTCACTTCAACCCACGAACATGAAAAACAACCTACGGCAACAGTGGTAAAATAGCCCAATTGGCAACAACTGTTCATCAGTGCTGTGACTCTGCTATACTAGTTTGTGTGTCTTGTATTTATATAAGAGCAAAATCTTGAAAAAGAGTGAAAGCTGTGTTTCTTACATACCATTGGTAGGCAAACTCATTAACTCTAACCTAATATCAAGTTTTTTTATTTAATGTAGTACTATCTTTTTCTCCACACAGCCAAATGCTGCAAGCTGGAGATCTGGCAAGGTGCCAGAGAAACACAAAACCAGTCCTAACTGAAAGAAAACAAGCTTACAAAAAAGATTGGTATTAATATTAGGTGATAATATTGCATAGCAAAAGATTTATACGTTTTTGTTTTTTTGTGTGACCGTGAACAGCACATGTTTTATAAAGATTTGAACACAGCCTGAGGGGTAAGTTCTTCAGGATTACTAAGGCTAAAGCCTGCAACCTTTAGGAAACAGCTTATCGTTTGATGAATAGGACTGAACTTGCCTAAAACTGAGCTTAAGAAATATGTTTTGAAAATGTTTTTACTTATTCAACACAATTACTTGAGCAATGTTTCTACTTTTTTATTTTAAAAATAATTTTATTCAATAAATATACTGTCATTTAAATATGTTATTTTAATATATATACACTCTACACACAACTTACAATTTCTGAATTTAACACATTTGAATACTTCCCATTGTTTTTAATAAAGCACACATGACAAGTGTAAGAGGATTGCCTCTGTGTTGTGTAGATACTGTAATGGACACCAGTCTCATGTTTGTGTAGACATTTATTCTGTCTGCAACTCATTCAGCAGCGGTGATCAGTTTGAGCAAACATGTTCATGTTCAATAATGAAGGTGGACATCAAACTTGATTTAACCGCACATGTAACAGTGACATGAACACAAATCATACAATATTCTTATAAACATGTCAATATTAATCCATGAAATACTCATAGAGTTAATACAATATGCCCTGGTTTCACAGACAGGGCTTTGACTAAGTCAGGATTAGACCACAGTTCAATTAGGAGATTTAAGCAATTTGTATAAACATGATTTAGAAAAAAAAAAATACTTGTGTGCATCTTGAGACAAAACACGGCACTAACATATTTAAGATCAGTCAGTGCATGTTTCTTTCAGTTAAAGCCACTCAGATTTACATTTTAATCAGGGAATATGTTTCCCATGGAGCAGCCATTCACTCTTGGATGGTAACTAAATGCCCCTTCTGGAATCAGTTCATTATATGTCAAGATCTGGGCAGAGAGTGCAGGTAGTGTGTGTGTAAAAAGGACCATACACAAAAATAAGAATAACAAGTGGATCACATTCTTGACTCATTACACAAGCGCTGATCACAGCACCAGTCAAAACACAAAAGCATATTTGAATTTAGCAGTTAATCACATGACAAACTGAACATTAATCACTGGTGTGACTGTACATGTTAAAAGAGCTACTTTATGTTCGAAACTTTGTTCACATGTAACGGGCTTCTCTCCAATATGAATCAGCATGTGGTTTTTAAGGTTTCTTTTGCTAGTGTAGCTCTTTCCACATTGTTGGCAGGTGAAAGGGTTCTCTCCAGTGTGAATCTTCATGTGTCTTTTAAGGTTTCCTTTTTCAGTGTAGCTCTTTTCACATTGTTGGCAGATGAAAGGTTTCTGCCCAGTGTGAGTTTTCATGTGGCACTCGAGTTGATGTTTTTGTGAAAAACTCATTGGACATTGAGAACATATGAAAGGTTTCTCTCCAGTGTGAATTCTCATGTGTCTTTTAAGGTTTCCGTTTTCTCTAAATCTATTTCCACACTGTTGGCAGACAAAGGGTTTCTTTCCAGTGTGAACACTCATATGGTGTGATATTGATATGATATTTCCAGTACAGAATCAAATCAAAACTCTTTAAATAAGTTTTTTTCATAAGAAAGAAATATGGTTGACTGATTAAAGTTGTACATGTTCCATTTCATCAATGACATACTCAGGTGTTACTTCTCATCTATCATTGTTAGGAGTGAAAGATGTTCAGTTTCTAAATGTAAGAGTTTATTAGAAACACTTAAACAATTATATTCTTTACGTGGTATTAAAAAGTACAGTATTAGTTATAGTTTTGAGACAATATCCAGTTACACCGGTAGTAAACTCAGAAGTGAAGATCAGGAGACAGTGAATGTTCAGCAGGTTCTTGATTGAGATGGTAGTGTGTGAGAGACTGACTAAAGCAGTGAATCACTGTAGTTTTATACAGATTACAGGAGACCCTCATCAGAAGATAAAGTACACAATGGATGTAAGCAGTTACATGAATTTGCCCAGATTTCACCAACTCTATTCCAATCAGCATAACTATAGACTCATTATCACAGAGATCAGGGAAGATCACACCTACAGACATTACATTCACACTCTACCCAGGTACTGATTAGCATAAACAATGCCAATCAATTAAAGTAATGGGACAGAAGCAGCAAGAGGCAATAAAGACTAAAGGTGACAGATGACAGCGAAGCAGACAGAGGAAAGAGCAGGTGGGAATTTGTAAACCCCCTCACGGCTGAACTCAGGCAAGACAGATTCAGATAATTCTGATGAAGGTGGGAGGAGAGGAGGTACATCAGTCCATATTAAATCCACATCATACACCTCCACCTCCAACAGCCCCAGCTTCTCAACCAGCTCACCCTCAGTCAGTGTAGCAGGACACCAGCACCTACTCGATGTAGGCGAGGAGGTTCTCTCAAGGACTGACCTTGGACAGCTGCACTGGTGGCAGGATTGAGTCCATGGTGGTAAAAGGAACAAAGGCAGCTGTTGGGGAAGCACATACATTCTGAGAGGAATGCAAAGTCCTTGGTGTGGTCCTCAAGAGTGTGTTCCCCCTGCTCCGGCAGGAGGATGATGACAGAAGGATCATTCATAACATGGTGAAAACCAAAAAACAAACTGAATTTTTTTTTTTTTTAATAAATGTGGGTTATAGAACTCCTCTTACTGTGTTCAGTCCAGTATTAATGGGCTACTCGTGAATGAAGCGAAATACAATTGCAAAGTCAAATAAAAGGTCTTTAATTGTAATCCACAGACAAATAAACAACAGGTAGGGACCAAGCACAACAAAATAATCTTAATACCAGATGATGAGACAGAAACTGAATACAACTTATAAAGGACACTGATTAACAGACAGGTGAAGGTGACGACACTTAATGAAGACAGGAACACCAAATAAGGGCACAGAAGGGAGAAACCAAAACAGACAGTTCACAGGGGTGTCACACACCAATAAATACACAGACACATCAATAAATTGAATTCACTTAAAATCATCCTTGTCAAATGTATTTTATCATTAGACATTTATTATTAATACCTATCATTTGAATATAATTACTGCAAAAGACAATTATATTGGTTAAAATTATATCAGCCTAAAAAAGATAAATTGTGTTTAAATTCTAAATGGATCTCTTTTGCTTTTTGTTAGTCATACTCTTGTGCTTCTTCATGTCTTTAATTGGTGTCATTGTTCATGCTAATCAGTATATGCATTAAGTGTGAATATATCTGTAATTTCCCTGATCTCTGTGATAATGAGTGCTATAGTTCTGCTGATTGTTTTAGAGCTGCTGAAACTCCAGTGTCTGAGCTCACATCCTTTGAATAGTTTAAGCTTGTGATCTGAGTGCTTTGTCTTCACCTGTAAGAATGGTCTTCTGAAATCTGTATAACTGACCAACTTCATAATGAACTACAGCATAATAAAATCAAACTGTTCATGTCTTTGAGTGATGTCAAACTCACAACTGTTATCAAACACCTACCCAGATAATCAATGTTTGGGGCAGATTTGACCAGAGTATGGTACGGCTGAGCACATATGGGATAACTTTTACCATATATGTTTTGCCATGGCTTCAGAATTGGAGGGAAATTTCTTGTGGATGACTATTTGTATTGAGGTATATGGTCTAGATCAGGGGTTTTCAACCTGTGGGGCAATCTGAGGAGTTCACTCGACTCGAGTTATCAATGTTTTGGGCATCCGCTAGGGGGCAATCTGATTAATCCCGCAGCTACTTATCAGGCAGCCGTTAGAGCGGAGTTGGTGTAGCCTGGCCCTAGCGTGAAAAGTTCGAGAAGTACAAGTAGCTTGAGTTCAAGAAGTAGCCTAGCGTTGAAAATAAAATGGACCGGTGGCTTTTAAAGATTACTACCAGTGAAAGTAAAATGGGTGAACCGTCTGACAAAAAAGAAGAGGAGTGCACGTCTGAAGCAGCACGACTTCAAACTGATGACGAACCCTCAACGTCAACGGGGATCTCCACACAGAGAGGAACTGCAAAAACCAAAGGCCTGTGTGCATCAAAGAGACGGAAGTATGACGAACAGTACATAAAATACGGATTCACGTGCATCATAATTAATAACGAACCACAACCACAATGTGTTGTATGTTCAGAGGTGCTTGCAAACGATAGTTTGAAACCTGTGAAACTGATACGCCACTTACAAACCAAACATCCAATGTTAAAAGATAAACCGGTTGACATTTTCGCTGTAAAGAATCAGCATTAACAGGTCAAAAACAAACTATGACCAGCCAAACCACTCTGCCTGTAAAAGCGCTCACTGCTTTATATTTAAACTTTTGGGGGGGGGTGGCTGGGTGCATGTCCTAAAAGGTTGAAAACCCCTGGTCTAGATGACAGCACACTGGCTATGGCACACCGTGGAATATGTTCACTTATGGTTAACATTTGACTTTTACTTGGTAAAACACACATAACCTGCTATAGTCATGTCTGGCAGGTTTGTGGCAGGCCACATCTCAGCCCATTCAACAATCAGGGTTCCCACGCTTCTTGAAAGTACTTGAATTTCAGACATATGGATTCTGGAAAGCACTTGAAAACAAACATAGGTTCACGAAAGTGCTTTAATTAAATTAGAAATAAATTTTGTTTATGATGCGATGGCAAAAATTGCACTATATGTGCTGCTGTCAAAAACAGAACAAAGCATTAATGATTGTGAGGGGCAGAGATGGGGTACTTTTTTTTTTATCACTAATTGTCTTTTCCCCCTTTATTACTTTATATTAATTTGGTTAAATTCTTAACAATTGTTTTGATTTATTATAATTTGTAATTGTTTTAAAAAGTAGCTTGGTTATATAATTTATTAAAAACGCAAAAAATAAATTTGCTATAATTGTGATGCATCATGATATTAAATCAAATTGAATCACTGACATGATAATTGTAATGAAACTGAATCGTGAAACCAGTGATGATTCACACTCGTACAGTACAGTATGTGATACTCTGATGCCAAATGCTTAGTGAGATAGAAGACAGACTCGCCATAAAAGATGCCATAAACAGTCATGCTGATGTAGAAAAAGTTATCATACAAGTGGCAAAACTTGTGAAGAATATTAGGAAAAGCACTTTAAATACTGAGGCGGTTGATAAACTGGTGTGTGTCCAGTCCAGCATGAGTCACCAGGAGAAGCAGTCAGCTGATTATTTACATGCTTCACTTTCAAATGATGAGCCATATGTGAGGTTGATGAATGATAGGCGAATGCTTTTATTTCCTGCCCGACGTACAGTAATTAGGCCTACCTTAAGGACCAGCTGTTAACAATCTGTTTGTCATTGATATGGACCATTTTTTCTGTGACTGACCAACTTAATAAAATTTCGACTAAGCCTCTTCTCAATGACTAACATTCAGTAAACTATTAAGGGGGCAGCCCTAGTCAAGTGAAAGAGATTTATGATGACATATGCATAATAAAGTCAGAGCAATTTGACCACCTGCACACAACTTTTAACTATTTCATATGAAAAATGTAACTCAATCCTATCAGTGAACATTAACATTTAAATATTAAATGAGACAATTATTTAAATGCTGTTTTTAAATCAGAGCACTATAAGAGAAAACTGCCTTTAGAAATCTTTTAACAGAAAGCTGCAGCTTTCAACAGGATAGACAGTTAGAAAAACACTTGCCAAAGACAAATGAATTGAGAAATTGTACAGGACACTTCATAGGATAGTTCAGCTTTGAGAATGAAAACCAACCTGTTTGTTCTTCAGTATCTTCATGTTTGACTCTGAATGTTTCTTCAATCTTCATGTCTTCACTCTCCTCTTTAATAAAAGCCATCTTTATAAAAGTGTGTCACATGGATCTCAGTTGCTTCACCAGTTATTTTTTTTTCTGTGTTTGGAAACTTTGTCCTGTTTAAGATTTAAGAGAATATAATTAACAGAAAGAAAAAGAAGAAAAAAAAATTACATCTCTGGGTCTGTCCCAATCGGCCCTAGTTCAGTAATCAGTGCACTTGTAAGGGATTCAGAGTGATAGTTAATGGGCTTAAATGATCTGATTAGACAAACACTCAAAATTTACTATTCAGTTTTGATTAACATTATTGATTAGTATATAACATTTATAAAACATATACAAATGCTATTGTAAATTAAGAATGTCATTACAACAACAAAAAAACATTTGCTGTTGTTTGTAAAAGTTGTCATTACACGTTTATTGTTTTCGTTGCATTTACAGTGTTTTGAGCAGCAGGTCTCATCAGCGAGCGGCGATTCGAAACAGTGAATCATTTTGTGAAGCAACTGACTCAATTGACTCGTTTCGAATTCGTGTTTATGATTATCTGAATCACTGCACAGAGAGAGAAATCAGACGCTGTGTGGATGAGGTTTACTCACAATAAATAACCTTTATTACTAGATAAAATATTGCAGTGTTACACGCAATAATTATGAAGTTTAAACCGCTTGTAAACCACATAAAATAGAGGGAACTTGCTGTATGAATTTAAACACTTTAAATGATTAAGACTACAAACCTTTCTTCAGGTGAAACACTGATGCAGGAGCGCGGCGCGGTCTTATGACGTCATACCACCAGATCAAAATAAAAGTCCTGTTCACACGCTGCTGTGTCTACAATCCAGAAAGCGCAGATACATTTACATAAAGAAAACACTTATGAATAGTAAAACATATCAATGATATTCAGAGTTTCATTCTTGGTGAAAAACATTGAAATATAAGGATACATATAAAGAAATTAGACAAATACATATATAAAATATTACAAATTGTAATATTTACAGTTTTATTAACATATGTATTATTAATTACATTTTTCCAAATGTATTTATTCATTCTTTCATTTATTCATTCATGTTTTTATGACAACATTTATGTCCACAAGTGTTTCTTTCCATGTCTATTCAACATTTAATTAATTCATATTTGTTTATGCATTATGACATTTATTTACTATGAGATTTATTTATTTAGAGCTTTCTTTGTCAGCAAGGAAAAAGCTCGGAGGCCACAGTAGCACCTTGTGGTGTGAACAACCAAAAAACAATTGCTCTTTTTTTGTACCAAGATGATACCAAAAAAGTGTAGTAACTTTTCTGTCTCTCAAACTTTCATGCAAAACTTCATATTATTTGATCTTCCTTATTTTTATGCATTACTGATAGTAATGAAGTATTTATACAACTATTTTAGTTGTATAAAGACAAAATGTCTCATGGCTAGCTAAGTTTGTTGACTGAAAACTAGCCTTCACGTGTTGCTGAGACAAATTGAAGGGCTGACTGAAAGTGTGAAGCATCTGAATGATTAAATTAAACTCTTCTTCTGAAGAGGGTTTGAGCATAGATTGTTTACCACTTCCAGAACAACCCCCTTCAAAAAATTTGGCTGCATTTCTACATTTTTGGAAAGCATTTTCAAAAAGATTCATTTTCCTTGACAAAAAAAACAAACAAAAAAAAGTGTCTCTGTGGATGGAAGGCCAAAACAGAGAGAAAAATATGCGTTTTCAAACATAAATATTAGTGTGGACCTATGCGATTGCTCTTTTTTTATCAACATTACTCTGAATAATGGAATAAAGATTTTGAGATTACATTTAACACCTCCTTTAATAGTTTAGTGTGTATGAGCTCTACATGTTGGTTTTGATGTTTGTTCTTTGAGCTATTAAAAATAGGATTAATTTGGATTTGTCTTTTTTTTTTTTTGCATTACAGCCGATAACAGTCAAGAACTCAATGAAAATGAAGAAAATGATCAGCATGACAAATATGGTTTCATGATTGGAGCAAAATCATTTAGGTGCTCATATAATGAAAAGACTTCGTGAAAAAGAGCTCAAAAGACTGCAAATAGAAGTTATTTAAGTGTGTGGAAAGTTTCAACAGAAAGGGAAACCTTGAAATCCATGTGAGAATTCACATTAGACAAAAGCCTTACACAACAGTGTGCCAACAGTGTGGAAAGAGTTTCTCTCAAAAATGAAAAACTTAAATACCATATGAGTGTTCACACCGGAAAGAAACCCTTTGTCTGTCAACAGTGTGGAAAAAGATTCACTCAAAAATCAAACCTTAAAAAACACACAAGTATTCATACTGGAGAAAAGCCTTACACCTGCAAACTGTGTGGAAACGGCTTCATTCAAAAAGTAAACTTTAAAAACCACATGAGAATTCACACTGGAGAGAAACCTTTCATATGTTCTCAATGTCCAATGAGTTTTACACAAAAACATCACCTCAAGGGCCACATGAAACTCATACTTGACAAAAATGTTTCACTTGCTAACAATGTGGAAAGAGCTACACTGACAAAAAGAAACTTAGAACTTCTTCACTTAGAGTTGATCTCAAAAAAAAAAAAAAAAAAAGAACAAAAACTAGAAAAAGACTTAGAAAACAAAATACACACATTACACAATAGTTATTCTCTTAATCCAGATGAACAGATCTTAAATGAAATTAATAAAACAAAGGATGACTATGAAGCTATCATAAATAAACGGATAGCATTTCAAAAACAATGTCTAAAACATACACACTTTGAATATAACAACAAATCAGGTAAATATTTAGCTAAGCTACTCAAACGTAACAGAGAAAAAACACTAATCACTGTAATTAAAAATTCAGAAGGGAAGGCACTCTACACCACACAAGACATTAATGACACCTTTCGTACATTCTATAAACATCTGTACAGTAATGGCAAAGACCCAAAAATCAAAGACACTAAGTCATTCCTCAACAATATAACTCTACCCAGTTTAACTTCAACTCAAAGAGCACTATTAGATAAATCTATATCAGAAACTGAATATAAACAAGCTCTCAACTCACTATCAAACAATAAAGCCCCTGGCCTAGATGGATACCCACCCGAATTTTATAAACACTTCTGGTCAACTATATCACCATTATTCATGCAAATGACAACAGAAATTAAAAACACTTCATCTATACCAGCACATATGAATACAGCATTAATTACAGTCCTACTCAAACCAAATAAAGACCCAACATTATGTACTAGTTATCGTCCATTATCTCTCATTAATACAGATTTAAAAATAATAAGTAAAGCCATCCAGATCAAACAGGTTTCATTAAAGGACGCCAATCATCAGACAATACCAGACGATTATTCAATATCATGAACATATGCAAACAAAACAAGAAAAAAACTGTAATTATATCACCGGATGCAGAAAAGGCCTTTGATAAAGTTAATTGGTACTTTCTTCATATAACACTTAAAACATTTGGATTTGGAGACTCCTTTATTGACTGGATTAAAACATTATATAACACCCCATTAGCTTCTGTCATAACAAATGGCCTAATATCATCACCATTTCAACTTCAGCGAGGTACTCAACAAGGTTGTCCTCTATCCCCATTACTCTTCGCTTTATTTATAGAACCGCTTGCAGCAGCAATAAGACAGACTGAAAGCATCTATGGAGTAATATCACATAATACTAATCATAAAATTTCCTTATATGCAGATGACATATTACTATTTATACAAAAAACCCAAATATCACTCTCAGAAATAACTAAACTCATCAACCAATATTCTACTGTATCAGACTATTCCATAAACTGGACCAAATCCACAATTCTACCACTGAATGTGACTCCACATGACACTAGTATACAGAATACACAATTCTCAATAAACAATATAACATATTTAGGAATAAATATCTCCAAGAATGTATCAGATTTATTTAACCTTAATTTTATATCACTACTAAAAACAATAGAAGATGACTTAACCAGATGGATGAATCTACCACTTACCATTATAGGTCGCATTGCAACAGTTAAAATGTGTATACTACCCAAAGTCCTCTATTTATTCACCATGACACCTGTACAGCCAACTAAGAAATGGTTCACTTCATTAAATCAAATAAAAAATAAATTCTACTGGAAAAACAAAGAACCCTAAAATAAGTCTACAAAAGCTACAAAAAAATAAAGCTCAAGGCGGTTTAGCAGCACCTAATTTTCAACATTATTACTTAGCATCTCAACTACAATACCTTTGCAAATGGATAAAAAATGACATTACCCAAAACCCATGGCTAGAGTTAGAACAAGCAGAATGTATAGACATTGCCATATCTGACCTTCCATCCTGTACGAAAAAAATCAAACAACAAAACCTATTCACAAATTTGATGATTAAAACAACTCTCATTGCTTGGTGGCAAATTAATACCCTGACAAATCATGTACTCACCCCACACATCAATTCACCTATATGGAATAACCCAGATTTTACTATCAACCACAGACCGCTCAGCAATATTAAATGGAAGGAGAAAGGCATTACACATTTACATCATCTATTTTCAGATAACACCTTTATTACATTTACTGAATTAATACAGAAATTCAATCTAGGCAAAGAACACTATTATTACTATCAAATCAGAAATTCTATTAAAATCACAACAGGGATCAAGGATATTGCACAACCTCCTACAATTTTAAAGCATATTAGCACAATTAGTAACTCAAAAAAATCACTTTCAAAATTATACACTTTAATATCATCTATAGACACAAGCACTGCAGCACCAGTTAAACAGTGGGAAAAAGACTTCAATATCAGTACAGATGAGGACTTTTGGAAAACAATCTGCAGAAATACTTTTATCTTTAGCACAAACACAAATATCCAATTAATTCAATATAAAGTTGTACACAGAACACATATTACACAATATAAGATGTTTAAAATGGGTTTAGGAATTTCTGATAGATGTACCAATTGCAATTTACATACACAGGACACTTACTTTCATGCATTTTGGTTATGCCCACCAGTTCATCAATTTTGGACCGATGTCACAAACAAATTAACAGATTTCTTCAAAATTACAATCCCAATGCTTCCTGTACTGTGCCTCCTGGGGGACACTTCACAAATTAACCCGTCTTTTAAACATCCAATACCTCTACTTCTGTCTCTAGCTATCGCCAAGAAGACAATATTACTTAACTGGAAAAATAAATGTCAAATATCAATTACACAATGGCTCCATCTGTTAAGGGAACATATCATTCAAGAAAAACACGCATCAATATCACAAAACCAGCTACTCAGTTTTAACACAATTTATAGTTCTCTGCTTTTATCATTCACTATTGAATAGGTTTGGCTGTTGAGTTGATGTCCCATTTAAATATAAATACAAATTGTGTTCACAATTTAAGAATAAATATGATTATTTAATATTGTAAAATTATGTAATTTGCTTATATATGAATATAGTGTGGATGTATATATAATTGAAGGTTTTATCATACTGTGAATATATGATAGCTATACGATCATTATAAGGATTTCTTTTTTCTGTGTTAGGTACTTATAAATTCTGCACATTATTAAGTGAAAGTGACTTGACGTGTGGCCAAGTATGGTGACCCATACTCGGAATTTGTGCTCTGCATTTGACCCATTCAAGTGCACACACACAGTAGTGAACACACACACCGTGAACATACACCCGGAGCAGCCATATTGCTATCGCTGCGGCACCCGGGGAGCAGTTGGGGGTTCGGTGCCTTGCTCAAGGGTCTCACCTCAGTCGTGAGAGCGCTGATTAATCACTCCCCCCACCGACAATCCCTGCCGGACCTCGCAACCTTTCGATTACTAGTCCGACTCCCTAACCATTAGGCCACGGCTGCCCCGACAAGACATGCCAGCCACACCCCCCTACAGGGGCAGGGCGGCCGCAATATGTTGATGCAAATATTATTATCATCATTTGTAATTACTGATGTGGTGGAATTAGTGGTAGCAGGAGTGATATTGGTAGGTATGATGTATGTGTGTATGCATGTATTCTGTAATAAGTTAGATAATTCGGGTGATCTATGGGCCCTCCTGGTGTTGCGGCCGCTCTGCCCCTGTAGGGGGGTGTGGCTGGCATGTCTTGTCGGCGTGGGCTTTCAGATTTTGGCTTTGGTAACCTGCCCCCTACATTTACTGCTTCTCCCGGCGCTACCTTATCTCTTAATTTGACATATTACTTATATAATCTAGGCTGGGTTCGGTGTCTCTGGCTGGGAAGCTGACCAGTAGACACCACAAATATAGCCAAAGGTTATAACATAAAAAAGGGCCTAACCTATACAACATATGCACACCTGGAATATAAACAAACAAATATTAATAATAAACAGTCAATCGTCATTAGGTCACACCCAAGCCAGGGGAGCCTGGTCTGGAGGTGCCTGTTGTGATGGTCCGAAAAAGAGGAGAGTGCTTACATATGTATTCTCTGGCACATGAGTCAGGTGTTAATGTATGTTTGGAGAGGGGGCAAGGTGTATCAGGGTTTGGGTCTGGGTCTATGCCGATCGGACTGTTAATTGCGCTCTCCGGCAGGGATGGAGTGGCTGCGGGACATGAAGGGTTATTAGGTTATTTGAAATAAATGTATACACTAGAATATTGCCTATTATTATTATTATTATTATTATTATTATTATTATTATTATCATTATCGCTGGTGCTCCCACTACTTCCACCCTTACATCAGCTACTATTATTATTATAAATAATATTTTATATAATTCCACTAGAACTTAAATGTTGACTTATAATCTGCAATATAATATTATTATGACTGTAAATTATGCTGCTGTCTATAATGCAGTTTTTCTTTCCCTAAATAACAATGATTTATTAATAACAAGAATAACTACCACAACTCATAACACTATGGATACAACTTATTTCTGTACCTGTTTAAACTACCACATCTATACCTCTGTAACTTGAATTTTTTTTTTTTTTGGTTGTTTGTTTTTTCTCTCTCTCTCCCTATACCCCGTTTATTGATGTTTCATTTTCTATCTTCTTTCTTTGTATATATGTGTATTTAAGTCTTTGATCATTGTGTTAAGACGTTGTTGTCAATTTTTGTATCTTTCTGAGCAATAATAAAATTAAAAAAATAAATAAAAAAATAAAAATAAAACATTCATCACTGAAATGACAGGAACACAGAAACACACTTGCTACACTCCGTTGCTGCCCCGGAAAAACAAACTGCATCCACTGTTTGCATAACGCTGGGTTCTTTGGGAAGCCGAACACAGTAAACTTTCCTTCACATCCAAAGACACACTTATTTGGAGACATTCTCAAACAAATCCTATGCGCAGCACTGCCGACGATTTCCTGATGAAGCGCGTTGATATGCGTGGTCTCGCTCTCTTCTGGTCCATGTGTGTGCGAGTGCTCTTTTCCAGGAGAAATGCTCATATAAGGAGTTATAGTAGTCTAAATTTCTGCAGTTCCTTTGTCTGTTCGACCGAGGCCCTACAAACAACACTTCAAATTCAGAACGGACTATATTTAGCCTAGAAAATAGCACTTATATTATGATCACTAAAAATGTGTTACAATCAGTTAACCTCTTATTTACATTGTGTGTTATGTCCCAGGTCTAGGGTCTAGAAGTAACATAAATAAAGGTCATAAATAAAAATTTTGTTCGTTCTCTCTTTATTACTATTACAATGCACACAAAAATAGGAGGCGAGAGGGTTGGGTTAAGGTCAAAATAATAAACAAAAAATTGAGACTACCTTTGCTCTCAACAAATCTTAATACCCTAAAAAGAAAAGAGTTCAAATAAAAATACAGGTACTGAACTAACTCTCTGACTAACCAAAAAAACAGGAGAAAATGAATATTACAAAAGAAATGGCACCCAACCCCTACAGCTTCCACAGAGAATCAAAATGTTATTTACAATATTTACATTAATGGGCAAAAACACTCAGCCATGTTAAAAGAAATACAAAAACAATAGGATGGAAACTGTAAAAAAAAAGAACGAAACACTCGGTGGGTAAAGTGAACAGAAAAGAAAACTATCAAACAGTTTACAATATTTACACAAAATTCACTATACAGAGTTTGTCTTTCTTTTCAAACTAAATTTCAAACAGCAACACCATCAACATCCCACACCCCAGCTCTGCAGCGCCTCATTTTTGAAAGATGCGCCATTCCAGCCTCAGCCAACCACGGGGCACGTACCGAAGCATTCAATTAGGGCAGGGCCATCTCTGAGGATGACAGAGAGAGAGAGAGAGAGAGAGAGAGAAATAAGAAAAGAGAGAGAGATGCATAGACACCACATACATCTCAACGTAAAGTGTTACAGTGAGAGGATTTGCAAGCTTGCAGGAAAAAGATTTTTAGAGGCATTTAGAGGTGAGTGAATGCAATGGCCAATCACAGGTGTTCAAGTAATCAATGGATATGTCTGTGATTGGCTACATTATAATATATAAATATAATCTTTTGCCGATTTCCAGAGTGGAGCCTTCACCAAACCTGTTTCGCCAATATCCTATTATTGCAGTTCTAACTAGAGGTGCTTATTATTTTTTTTTTTTTGAGGCATTTTTCCATTTTTCTTAGACAGGATAGTAGAGATATGACAGGAAGTAAGTGGGATAGAGAGGGGGGGGGGGATCGGGAAAGGTCCACGAGGCCGGATTCGATCAGGACACCCAAGGCTCAACTGCACCATATGTCAGCACACTGCCCACAAGGCTATTGACGCAGACAACTAGAGGTGATTTTGACTGAGAAAATGGATGTGTGGCATGAGAGGGTGAGAAATGTTAACTGTGTGTGTTTAATGCTGAATGCATGAGAGTTGGCAGCCCTGTCAATTTAAAGATCCAGTTTAGTCTGTGCTGTAAACTCAGAAGCGAAGACCATGGGTATCTTCAGCAGAGTTCTTTATTGAGATGCACTGGGTGGTGCTGCAGTCATCAAAAGTCTAACTATGGAAGTGATACATTGTAGTTTATATACATTTTAGGGGAGGGATACATAGAGGTAGAGACAATCTAAACAAAGCATGCAAATGCATAATAGGAATCAGCCTGATACCAGAATTTTCCCAGAATTTCTTATCAGAGGTGCTAATCCAATCAGTCTGACAGTATCGCCATACCTTCACATCATAGAGACAAAAGAACAGCTGTGCATTGAGTTTAACATTACTAAGGAACAAGCCAAATGGTCAGGAAGAGCATAAAGACAAAAGATCATTATCTCAGATACCTAGGCTTCCTGATTTGATCTTCTTAGAAATGTCCTCCTTTTTTACCTCAAAATGTAAAACACAATGTACATAACTTTTTCAGTTTCTATACTATTATATTAACATTTTAGAAATTTGTAATTCCACATCTGTTTAAGTCCATCTGACTGTTCACAGACTACTCTTGTTGGCTTTTGAAGCTGATAACGTGGTTAAATGCACAAAACACAAATATAGCAGTACTGCTCTGAAGAGAATTTTTAAGTGAGACTGAAGACTGACTTTATTCATGTCAAAGGCCATTGTAAAATGAAATCACCTCCTGTATAGACTTAGCACACTTGAAAAACACTAGTGATTTATTCTAAAGATCACAGCTCATCTGTGAAGACGTACTGTAAGACATAGAGAATAATGGAATTCGAGGCCATTTATGAAAATGTTGAATGCAGAGAAATTGAGAACACAACTGGACCTCAAACTCAGAGTCATGGCCAGGATGAAGGAAGAGATCAAAAGCGCAGTAAGAAAAAAAAATACTAGCAGCAGTGGTGCAGATGGTGTTAGAAATAATGTCACTAATGTTTGAAGAAATGAGAACGGTTACATACAATTAAAATATTTATTTTAAGAACAATATGTCAATGCTTCTGCATTTATGCAAAATGTATTAACATGGATTATTTTTATTTACTTTCACCACATGATTTTGTTTGTATATTTTACTGTATAACAACATCACCTCTGTATATCAATGTTTGTCTTACATAAGAATACAAAAGCTCTACAGCATTGTTTGAAGACGAAAATAGATTGTCTTAAAGGTTAATTTGAAACTTAATTCCTAATAATATGCAGTGTATCAATAAATAATTGTGTGTTTCCATCCTGTTTGTCAGGAGGAAGTAGATGTTTGGTGTTGATCACAGTGAGTTTTGGGCTCATTTGTGTTCTTCTGCTGGTCTTCATCATTCTGCAGCACATCACCATCACAGCAGAGAGAGACCTGATAAAGAGTTACAAGAACACAGTTGAAGAGTTCAATCAAACCATCAACAGTTTAAAGGACAATTACACTGATCTAGTGATTGAAAAACACCAACTGCAGAACACAGTCAATTATCTCACTGCTGAGAAAGACCAGTTACAGACCAAGTTCAACTCTTTAAATCAGAAGAAACTGGAATTAGTCAGTGATCAACTTAAGAAAGAATCTAAACAAGGTCAGTGCAAATCTGTTTTGTTGTATTGTTTTATACTTCAGTGTTACTGTATGTATACAGTGTATGAAAATCTGTGTGGTTCAGTTCATTTTTTCATATCCAATGAGGAGAAGAGCTGGTCTGACAGCAAACAGTACTGCAGGGATCGTGGAGCTGATCTGGTCATTATCACCAGTGAAGAAAAGCAGGTGAGTTCACTTGACTGACTTTGTTTGTGTGTCTGTTCGTGGATGAGTGGAATAAGATTTATTCCATTTTTTTGTTAACACAGAGATTTACATCGTCATATTTCAAAGATGTTGGCAGAGTATGGATTGGTTTGTCTGACACAGAGAACGAGGGCAGCATGGCATGGGTGGATGATTCACCACTGATAAAGGGGTAAGTGCTAAAACATTCACAAGAAATCCACTGTGGATTTATTTGTTGGCAAGAGCTATTTGTGACAAGCACAAATAGAGTAAGATGCTATTTGCACTTCTGTGTAGTATATTGTAATGTGATAATAACAACATATTTATTGTATAATCATATTTATTAAAATCTTAAATGGATGCTAAATTATTGGGACCTTACTTGCCACCATCCTAAAGCCCTGTTCAGAAAAGGTGTCCTCAAAGGTTTTTTTTAGTTTTTCACTTTGCAACCATCAAACCTCTTCCTCTCTTTTACTTTCTGCACCATCACTGCTCCATCTAATGTACTACTTTAGATTATAATTGAAATGTCATTGTTGTACTTACAGGTGCATCTCAATAAATTAGAATGTCGTGGACAAGTTCATTTATTTCAGTAATCAACTCTAATTGTGAAACTTGTGTATTAAATAAATTCAGTTCACACAGACTGAAGTAGTTTAAGTCAATGATTTTGGCTCACATTTAACAAAAACCCACAAAATTCACTATTTCAACAAATTAGAATAAGGTGACATGCCAATCAGCTAATCGACTCAAAACTCATGCAAAGGTTTCCTGGGCCTTCAAAATGGTCTCTAGTTTGGTTCACTAGGCTACTCAATTATGGGGAAGACTACTGATCTGACAGTTGTCCAGAAGACAATCATTGACACCAGGAAGTTGAGTTGAGAAAGTGCGGAAGAAAAAGATGCACAACCAACCGCAGCCTTGCGAGGCTTGTCAAGCAAAATAGATTCAAGAAAATGGGTGAACTTCACAAGGAATGGACTGAGGCTGGACTGTGTCAAGGCATCAAGAGTCACCCCACACAGATGTGTCAAGGAATTTGGCTACAGTTGTCGTATTCCTCTTGTTAAGCCACACCTGAACCACAGACAACATCCGAGGCATCTTACCTGGGTTAAGGAGAAGAAGAACTGGACTGTCGCCCAGTGGTCCTCTTTTCAGATGAGAGCAAGTTTTGTAATTTATTTGGAAACCAAGGTCCTAGAGTCTGGAGGAAGGGTGGAGAAGCTCATAGCCCAAGTTGCTTGAAGTTCAGTGTTAAGTTTCCACAGTCTGTGATGATTTGGGGTGCAATATCATCAGCTGGTGTTGGTCCACTGTGTTTTTTGAAAACCAAAGTCACTGTACCCATTTACCAAGAAATTTTAGAGCACTTCATGCTTCCTTCTGCTGACCAGCTTTTTAAAGATGCTGGTTTCATTCATCTATGGGCTATTGTCAAGAAGAAAATGAGAAACAAGCAACCAAAAAATGCAGATGAGCTGAAGGCCACTGTCAAAGAAACCTGGGCTTCCATAGCACCTCAGCAGTGCCACAAACTGATCAGCTCTATGCCACGTCAAATTGAGGCAGTAATTAAAGCAAAATGAGCCCATACAAAGTATTGAGTACATATAGTAAATTAACATACTTTCCAGAAGGACAACAATTCACTAAAAATGTTTTTTTTATTATTATTATTGGTGTTATGAAGTATTCTAATTTGTGCAGATAGTGAATTGGTGGGGTTTTGTTAAATGTGAGCCAAAATCATCACAATGAAAAGAACCAAAGACTTAAACTACTTCAGTCTGTGTGCACTGAATTTAATACACAAGTTTCACAATTTGAGTTGAATTAATGAAATGAAGGAACTTTTCCATAACATTCAAATTTATTGTGATGCACCTGAATAATTGAAAATCAGACACATGTTCTGAGAAAAGAAAAGCGATTTGTGAGAAATAATATTCATCCTATCATGTTTTGGCTGTACTTATATTATGTCATGGAATTATTCCTATTGTGAATGTGAATTCCTACCTTTTGAATCATTTCATTTTAGAAAAACCTCTTTCCTGATTTCAATTTTGTTAATATTTGATCCATGAAAGGAAACTGTAAAATTAATTGTTTTATTTCTATAACAGATTTCTTTTTCTCAGGGCCTGAATTAGTGAAATATGGGAAAGTATCTAATGTGGCACACATACAGCTCTATATTAATGTGATCTTATTCTAGCTGTAATGTGTCTCATTTGTTAGTATGAAGTATTGAGGTGACAATCACAGTAAACTACAGAAGTTTAAACTGATCCAGATACACCATATTATGTTAATTTTGAGTGTTTGTTAAACTGAGTTTGTGCATTTAATGCTCGTTTACGCTCCTCATTTGTTAGTTTACTGATTGGATTATGATTTGATTTGGCGTCCTGAATAACTGATAATAATCATCACATTTTCAACACATTTTATTCAGGTTTTGGATCGAAGGCGAGCCGAATAACTATGAGGGTGTAGACGAGGACTGTACTGAAATGAGATCATTAAAAGACAGTCTGAACAACTGGAATGATCTGCCATGCGCAATTCATAGAAAAGGGATTTGTGAGAAATAGGGTTGATCATATCTTATCATGCTTTTACTTGTATTATTTTATCAATCTTATTGTGATTGTGTAATTAATTGTTAAGATTACTGTCTTTTAAAACATGTGACAGGACAATGACACACATTGGATGTTTTCTCCATCACAAGCAGCTCTGTATTACTATGATCTTACTCTAGCTGTTTTCATGAGTGTAATTTGTTGGTCTGAAGTATTGAGGTGACAATCACAGAAAACTAGATAAATCTGAAATGTCCAGTTTGCCCTGATTCACCCTTTTATTCTAGTATTAAGTGTCTGTTAAACTGCTTTTGAGTTTAATTGCTTTCTGCTTTCTTTATTACCATAGTAATCTTGCCATTTTTGTTTTCATTTTATACTTTATTCTTAGGGTGTGTAATGGTGGTAGCTGACCTAACATAAATTAATACTTTTTAAAGATTTTTTTTGGGGGCACCAGCCAGGATAATCCTGACAAAATTTAAATTAACCCAGGATAGTCACACAAAAAAAAAAAAAAAATTGACCCGAAAAAAATTTATCTTTTTCCTGAAAATACTAGTTAACATTATCACATTGGACTCAAACTTACTGACTTTTTTACACAGGGTATAAGTACTTATACAAAAAAATCTGAATAAAAAATCGTACATTTTTGTGGGTTTTATTTCACTTACTCACACTCGTGGTGTTCCCGGTCAAAAATGACTGGACTCCAATCTACTGCTTATAAATCTGACATTATGCTATATTATCACCAAATATTGGATTCATTCTTTTTGTCAACTTGTTCTCATTCATTTAAGACTGGTTTTGTGTTTCTATTTGCATCTGATTAATTGTAGTCCTCATTTATCTGAAAGTAGGCACCTAATTTTTTGAATGATAAAAAATAATAATTATGCATAATTTTCACAATATGAAGTAAACAATTATGAAAATGTGCACTGTTTATCACACTAGTATACTTTAATGTTTAATCAGGAAGTTTTAATTGGTTTTTAAATGCTTTTATTTTGTACAACATTGCAAAAAGTCACACTTGTGAAAAATGATTGGACTCCAAACAATTACTTATAAATCTGACATTATGCTGTATTATCATCAAATATTGGATTCATTCTTTTTGTCAACTTGTTTTCTTTCATTTAGGACTGGTTTTGTGTTTATTTTGTGTCTGTTTGTATCTGTCACGAACTGCGCCATTGTGGCTCCCTCCCTTCACCTCTAAAGGGAGCCTTCATTTCACCATGAACTATTACACTCACTACTTACTACCCATAACCCCTCACTCATGAACTTCCTGTCACCTCTCACCCCTGTCGGCCATCTTGCTTTCACCCGTACACACCTGCTAATCATTACACCTCATCACTCACTGTATATAAGCCATGCACACACAAAGCCATTCGCGAAGTCTTGATTTGTTTATCCTGTCATTTCCGAGCATTTTTGTTCCTGGTTCCTGTGATTGTTCTCCGCCCGCCTTTTGACCTCGCCTGTTCCTCGTTTTATGATTGTTTGCCTGTGCCCCTTGTGACCTTCTGCTCGGACTGACTACCCTTTGGATTACCTGTGTTCCACTGGGAGTTTCTTTAATAAAGTTTTGCATATGGATCCACACGTCTCAGCCCCGTACGTGACAGTATCTGATTAATTGTAGGTCTCATTTATCTGAAAGTAGGCACCTCATTTTTTTTGAGCGAAAAAAGCATTTTTTTTTTTTTATGAATAATTTTCACAATATGAAGTAAAAAATTATGAAAATTTGCACTGTTTATCACACTAGTGTACTTTAATGGATTTCACATTAACCCTTTAAACATTAGTGTCCAATCAAACATTACACAACACTATACATATCTGGGACTGACACTTGACACACTTCCAATATGCAAAGCATATTTACAAACTTGTAGCAACTCGTACGTTTAGCAGCGTTTCCTGAGAATAACTCCCGACTGAATAACAAAGCAGATGAAAGTTTCGATGACGGATTGAAGTTTCATTCTTCTCATTCTCATATCTGTTCCTGGTAGAAGTGAAATAAATTTCAGAGCTGCTGTTCAGCACAACACTTTAGAGGAAGGCAACACTGAGGTAATTGTTTCATCTTTCTCTAGTTTTCATACATGTTGTCTTATGATATGTCATTTGTCACTTTGTGTTTCTGAGACTAATGCTGTGCTGAAGTATGTATGTAGAGACATTTATTGAAAGTAAAGTAAACCTGAAACATGATTCAGAGACATAAAGCAGCCTTTTGGAAACCATTCAGCTGTAAACAGTGTTTCAGCACAGAGTCAAACCTGTTTCATTTGTTTTCATGAAATGATCTTGGTTTAACTTTCTGAAGACAAACATATTTCTGCAGCGGTTTCAAAGTCACCAGTTATTAGTCATCATTTATTTTCCCATACGAATAAATAAATAACATCAAAAGCAGTAAGAACATATTCATGGATTGTTTCTACTCCACCTTTCCATTACATCATGTCTCACTGTGTTGAGCTGTTGAAGGCTAGAAATGATCTCAAACACAAGAACACAACACAGCTGAGCATCGTCCTTATGGTTATCCAGAATCCAGTGAACTTCTTACTTCAGTACTATACCTTATAAAATATACATATTCAGTACCATTTTCAATACTGTGGGGAAAAAACAAAATATTCTAAATAAAGTTTTTAAAGTAAACTTTATTTTAAAGTTTTTGAAATATATAGTTGAAATATACTTTAAGAATCAAGTAAATGGTTGAGGCTTGAGCTGCAGCAGGAAAAAATTTAACGGTTAGTCCACTGAAGGTGAGTTGAAGTTTAACCCAAATGCAGTTTATTGAAACAGTGTAATCCCAACTAGGGATGGCTGACGTGAAACTGAGGTTTTGACACAGTGTCGAGATCCTGAAGCGCAGATGTTTTGAAACGCTGCTTCGAAGTGTGATTCAAAACACCCATGTCATGTGACTATGGGGAAACAAAGCCTCTGGGCGTTTCAAGTATTTTGATACCTGCCAAATCTGAGTTTGATTGACAGGGTTAGGGAAGAAACCATATAATCACACCTGTCTCAGCCTAACTCCCATAAAGTATAATAACACAGCAGAACAATGAATATTTTCAATAAAAATATTTATATGTAAAAATTGTCATTGTGGCCTGATGTCTTTTATTAATGTTCATTTTTCATGGCCAAAATAACATATTTTTCACAAAGAGTCCATTCAGTTGTCAAACAGATGTTACAGCACATTACAAGAATAGCACAATAAAAATCCGTGTTTTAAATGTTTGTTATAATTAAATGTGCTTTCCCAGGATTCAATGCTACGGAGACAGGTTTTGACTCATGCCAGTCAAGCACACTAACCACTCCCTCAACTTACTTGATCGATTAGCAAGCACAACATACATTATAATTCGTCCGTTTGCTTAACTGAATCGTTGTTTAAGGGGGCTTACAATGGTGTTTTGTGTATTCAGAATTGTTTACAGTGTTAAAGAGTTAAATTTGCATGCTAAACAAGTTTTAAAAAATAATTTGGACGAATGATGGAGAATTTGTGTGCCGAAAAGTTTTGTCTGTCGATTGTGTATCTAATGACATAGACGATGATGGTACTCCTTATATGAACATTTCTCCTGAAAAAGCGTGCCCGCACACACACATCGACTAGAGCGCGAGAAAGAGTGCGTCCATGAACACACTTCATTTGACTGCACTGCTGCAAGGGATTCACTCGGGAAGAATGTCTCTAAGAAAGTGTGGTTTTGGTTGTAAGGCAAAGATTACTTTGCTCAGCTTCCTGAAGAACCCAGTGTTACGTGAACAGTGGATGCAGTTTGACACTGGATTTGTACATTGTTGAATACTGAAAGATGGAGCGGTCCCAACTATAAAACATCCTGGTCATGATTCAGAACTGCAGATGGTAAGTGAAACAGCATCATATGTCTGTTTTATTGGCAATCCGAGCACGAGTGCTCGACAAACTTAGCTCCGCCCACAGCGCGCCTCCAGAAGCTCAGTTTTTTTTTGGAGAGCATCACAAAGCTGTATCTTTCTTTTAGAACTATGATAAAACTAAAGACTTTTTGGAGATATAAAGAATGCAGTACTATTCTATAGGAACTCATGACTAACATCAGATTGGGTGAAACTGTGTTTGTTATGCCCCCTTTAAGGCTGTTTCAGAGCAATACTTGGAAAATGACCACTAGGTGTCACCATAGAGATGGGTGTTGAATTGTTTCGAAGCCTTGGCACATTTAATTCAACTGTTTTATTGTTTCATGAAGCCTCGGTCTGCCCACCACTAATCCCAACAATGACTTGACTTGATGACTTGAACAGACTTGATTAAACAGGCATGGCATGGAAAGACAGGCATGAACAGAACTCACCAACAGCAGATTACATACTTCAATACACTAGTGATGGGTCATTCTTGAACAATTCGTTCATTTTGAACAAATCTTTTATGTGACTCGGGAAGAACGAGTCGTCTCGGGGAGTGATTTGTTCAGTCACGTATGCGCAACATCCTATAGGTTCTGTTAGTTCACCTGTTAGCTCATCTTATGGGGCTGTCTCATGATGAACGAGCGATTTGAACCTGAACTCAATCCATTCTCTTTCCGGGTCGGACTGTATAGGTTAAGCTTTTGGGGCTGTCACGTGATGAACGAACAATTTGAAACGAAGACTCGAAAGATGAACTAAACAATTCTCTTTCTGGTTCAATGGTTAAAAGCCCTCAATGGTTTAGCTCCTCAGTACTTGAGGGAGCTCTTATCACATTATAGTCCCTCATGCCCGCTGCGTTCTCAAAACTCTGGCAATCTGATAAGTCCCAGAATATGAAAATCAACTGCGGGCGGTAGATCATGTTCTTACTTAGCGCCAAAACTATGGAACAATCTACCTAATTCTGTTCGGGAGGCAGACACACTTAGTCAGTTTAAATCTAGACTAAAGACCCATCTCTTTAACCTGGCTTACACATAACACATTTAAATATTACTAATATTCAAATTCGTTAAAAGATTGTTTAGGCTGCATTAATTAGGTCAACCAGAACCGGAAACACTTCCCATAACACCTGATGCACTCGCTTCATCATACGAAGAATGGAATCTATGCTACTATTGTCTGTCTCCTGCTTATTCCGCGGTCAGATCCAGTATGAATCCTGAACAGTTGGCCACTGCAGTTCCCTGATCCAGTTTGTATCCAGATGGTGGGTCAGTACATATAGACCCCCTCTACAGGTCTGTATGGGAGTATAAACTACTTGTTTATTGGTCAGAGGAGAACTGTCCCCCGACTGAGCCTGGTTTCTCCCAAGGTTTTTTTTTTCTCCATCTGTGTCACAGATGGAGTTTTGGTTCCTTGCCACTGTCGCCTATGGCTTGCTCAGTTGGGGACAACTAAACTGGGGACAATTAATTTGGGACAATCAATTTATTAATTTGGAACTATTGATTACTTTCCTCTAACTAAAATTGTTTATGATTTCTTTTTGCATTATTGATATATTACTTTCCTATTTGATACTGTAAAGTTGCTTTGACACAATTTGTATTGTAAAAAGTGCTATATAAATAAAGCTGACTTGACTTGACTTGACTCAGACTGCATAGGTTAAGCTTATGGGGCTGTCACTTGATGAACAAACGACTGGAACTCGAACCAGAGAGATGAACTAATCAATTCTTTTTCTGGCTCAGACTGCATATGTTAAGCTTATGGGGCTGTCACGTGATAAACTGATGACTCGAACCAAAGACTTGAGAGAGGCTCAGAACGAACGGCTCAATCCCAAACTCAAGAAATTAATTTATTAATTCTCCTTCTGGCTGCATAAATTAAGTTTATTAGATTAAATTAAATTAGATTCAACTTTATTGTCATTACACAAGTACAAGGCAACGAAATGCAGTTTAGGTCTAACCAGAAGTGCAGTGAGCAGCAAGTGCAGGATATGAAGAGCTCTTTTCCAAAACGTGATAAACGCCATTTTTTTTTTAAAAAATGAGTTTTTGCCAACATCAGTATTGTATCTGGTCGGTATTGAAAAGTCCATTATTAATTTTACACAAAATGTAACATCCGCAGTGATATTCTGTCATGTTTTCTCCCTTTTTTTTCAAACCGCGACAAACGCCAGTCTCCTTTCTCTCCAAAATGCAATAGATCTGCTCAACCAATTACAGCTCACCATTACACACATTTTAAACAGTAAAGGAAATTTGTAAATGAGATATTGATTTAATACAACAGTTAAATAAACAAGAAAGTAATATTAAATTACTTACGTTGTCTGACCGCTTTTGCTCCATTTCTTTGTGAAAAATAGTTTGAAACAAAGTCACAACTGAGCCGCTGCGCATATTTTTCAAAATCGCATCTTTGATCAAATATTTAAGCCCTGTTTAAAAATCCTGCCCACCGGTTGATAAACTATAATGTAGTTCACAGAATATATTATACACCCCTGAAACGTTTTAGAAGGCAACTTATTTCTTCTCCTGTTTGTATCAAATGTAACAATGTATTCTGGAAATGTCCCCGATCCTTGTCTCTTCTTAATGACAATTCATCAGTAGCTCAGATTTTAAACCAAAAACAAACTCTTTTCTCAGGGTTCAAAGCTGCAAAAAATGATGATTAGTTTTTGGTTCCTCCTAATTCCTTTCAAGACAGCAATGGCTGTCATATTTTATAGATATTGTTCATTTGGAGCGATCCACTGCTTTAATCAACAGAGAAAAGATTTCAACTTTACAATGCATGTGGCCACTTTGATTAACTCTTAAGTAGTGCTGAATTATTTGGAGATCAAAAAAAAAAAGAAAAGTTAATAATTTATTTGTGCCATGTACTGTAATATGTCAGAAACATAGTCATGTGTCATATGTCATTTGAAAGGTCTCATCGAGCAGAATAAAACCGCAGTTTGGTGCTTAGACTAAATTTGAGACATTATTTCAAATTCAAAACAACTAATTTAACACTGTTTGAATATATGTTATTTAAAGAAATGTGCATATGTGAATAATGTTATGTCTAATAAGATGATCTAAAAAGATCTAAAAAGATGTGTCTTTAATCTAGATTCAAACAGAGAGAGTGTGTCTGAACCCCGAACATTATCATGAAGGCTATTCCAGAGTTTGGGAGCCAAATGTGAAAAAGCTCTACCTCCTTTAGTGGACTTTGCTATTCTAGGTACTACCAAGAGTCTGAGTTTTGCGACCTTAGGGAGCATAATGGATTGTAGCACGAAGACTAGTTAGGTACGCAGGAGCTGAACCATTTAGGGCCTTATAGGTAAGAAGTAATATTTTGTAGTTGATACGGAACCTAATAGGAAGCCAGTGCAGAGACTTTAAAATTAGGCTAATATGATCATATTTTCTTGACCTGGTAAGGACTCTAGCAGCTGCATTTTGGACTAACTGTAGCTTGTTTATTGAAGATGCAGGACAACCACCTAGCAATGCATTACAATCGTCCAGCCTAGAGCTCATAAATGCACGGACTAACTTTTCTGCATCAGAAACAGGTAACATGTTCCGTAGCTCGGCAATGTTTCTAAGATGGAAAAATGCTGTTTTTCTAACATGGGAAATATGATTTTCAAAAGACAAGTTGCTGTCTAATATAACACCCAGACTTTTGACTGTAGGACTGTAGGAAGTAACATTACATCCATCTAGTTGCAAATTGTAATCCAAGAGATTCTGTGTATTATTTTTTTGGTCCAATAAGTAAAATCTCTGTCTTATCTGAATTTAATAGGAGAAAATTATTGGTCATCCAATCTTTTGCATTTTTAACACACTCTGTTAACTTTGATAATTTAGAGGTTTCATCTGGTCTTGTTGAGATATATAGTTGAGTATCATCAGCATAACAATGGAAACTAATTCCATATTTCCTAATAATATTGCCAAGAGGCAACATGTATATTGAGAAAAGCAGAGGACCTAGGACAGATCCTTGTGGCACTCCATACTTTACTGGTGATAACTGAGATGACTCCCCGTTTAAATAAACAAAGTGGTAGCGATCAGATAGGTAGGATCTAAACCATCTTAAAGCCTGCCCTTGAATACCTGCATAGTTTTGTAGTCGATCTATTAGTATGCCATGGTTTATAGTGTCGAACGCAGCACTAAGGTCAAGTAAAACTAGCAATGAGATGCAGACTTTGTCTGACGCAAGAAGCAAGTCATTAGTGATTTTAACAAGTGCTATGATGGGGCCTGAAACCTGACTGAAATTCTTCATAGATTTTTTTTTTTTTTTTTTTTTTCGCAAAAAGCAGCACAATTGAGCAGATACAACTTTTTCTAAAATATTACACATAAACAGAAGATTGGAAATGGGTCTGTAATTTCCTAGTTCATTAGGGTCTAGTTGTGGTTTCTTAATAGGAGGCTTAGTAACCGCTAACTTGAATAGTTTTGGGACATGACTTAAAGATAACGATGAGTTAATAATATTGAGGAGCGGTTCTTCTGCTACAGGTAACAACTCTTTCAGTAATTTAGTGGGTACAGGATCTAATAGGCATGTTTTCGGTTTAGACGTATTGATAAGTTTATTTAGCTCTTCCTGTCCTATCGAAAAAAGCATTGCAGTTTTTCTTTGGGAGTGACAAAGGAAATTGACGTATTAGACGCTGTAGAATCTACATTGGTTATTGTATTTCTGATGTTATCTATCTTATCAGTGAAAAAAATCATAAAGTCATTACTATTAAACTGTAAAGGAATATTTAGGTCAGGTGGTGTCTGATTATTTGTTAATCTAGCCACTGTGCTAAATAAAAACCTTGGATTGTTTTGGTTATTTTCTATGAGTTTGCGGATGTGCTCGACCCTGGCAGCTTTTAGAGCCTGTCTATAGCTGGACATACTGTTTTTCCATGCAATTCTAAAAACTTCCAAGTTAGTTTTTCTCCATTTGCGCCCAAGATTACGAGTTTCTTTCTTGAGAGAATGGGTAGTACTGTTGTACCACGGCGCAGTACATTTTTCTCTAACTTTTTTCAATTTGATGGGGGGCAACAGCTTCTAACGTATTAGAGAAGATAGCGTCCATGTTGCTAGTCAATTTGTCTAGATCCTGTGTATTACTGGATGCACAGAGCAGTTGAGATAAATCAGGCAGGTTATTAGTAAATCTATTTTTGGTGGCTGGAACAATGGTTCTGCCCAGACGATAACGCAGAGCCATATAGCTAATATCAGTCATATGCAGCGTGCATGATACAAGGAAATGGTCAGTAACATCACAGCTTTGTGGTACAATATTTATATCAGTAAGATCAATTCCATGCGATAATTAGTTAAATATTAATAATTAAATCTAGCGTATGATTGAAACGATGAGTGGGCCCGGTGACATTTTGCTTGACTCCAAAAGAGTTTAATAGGTCAGTAAACGCAAGCCCTAAGGCATCACTTGTATTATCGACGTGAATGTTAAAGTCTCCGAAAATTATTGCTTTATCAAAATTAACCAGCAGATCAGAAAGGAATTCTGAAAATTCTTTTAGAAAGTCTGTATACGGCCCTGGTGGTCTATACACAGTAGCTAAAATAAGAGATAAGACAGATTTCTTTTGCCAGAATCTGACAGAGTAACTTTAAGCAAAAGTATTTCAAATGAATTAAACTTGTATCCTTTTTTCTGAGTTACATTGAGAATATCAATATATATTGTTGCGACACCACCGCCACGACCAATCTGACGGGGCTCATGCTTATAACAGTAGCTTGGTGGAGTAGACTCATTTAGACCAATATAATCATTAGGTTTTAGCCAGGTTTCAGTCATGCAGAGTACATAAAAACTGTTATCTGTGATCATTTTATTTACAATGACTACTTTGGGTGCGAGTGATCTAATGTTTAGGAGCCCAAACTTTAAAAAAAAAAAAAATGTCTTCGTTTATTTTGCATTTTTCCGGGTTAATCACAATCAGATTTTTTCTAGGTCCTGCATTAAATTTATGTTTTGACCTCACTATTCGAGGAACAGACAGTGTTTATAGATTGAACAGCACTAGTACTATCATTTAAGTGTTCAGAACAAAAACCATCATAACAGTTATTTGAGAATTGGCTTACTAGTCAAATGGAGCGTAGCATCCTGGAGATGTTGTCCGACAGCAGTTCTGCTCCAACTCTGCTGGGGTGCAGGCCATCAGCACGGAAAAGCCTAGGACGCTCCCAGAAAAGATTCCAATTATTAACAATTATTCTGTTCTTTACACCATGTCAATTTATTCACCATTCATTTAGAGCAAAGTCTAAAGTCCAAAGTCTACTGAACCTTTCGTGCCCACGTCGATACGTTGGAAGCGGTCCTGACACGATGATCCTCGTTGCGGGCGCCGTGCTGCGAACCGTCTCGATCAGGCTGCTGAAGTCCCGCTTCAAGACCTCCGTCTGCCGCAGCTTGATGTCGTTCACCCCAGTGTGCTGGACGATCGCGCCGACGCTCTCGTTGTCCTTCAGGATTCTTTCTGGTCCTCGAATCTGATAAGATTCATTTCACAGTTTGTAATTGTAGCACTTCGCTTGTGGTATTTCTCACAGTGAATTTTAAGAGGTTTTTCAGGCAAGAATGTACTTGTTCCAATATGCACTGTAAAAACAATGTGTTGACTCAAAATCATTTGTTACCCTGCTGCCTTAAAATTTTAAGTTCAGTCAACTGAAAAAAGTTTATTCAAATTAAAAAGGTTAAGTTGTTTCAAGTGTCACCTTTAATTTAAATATCCAAGTTGTAAACACATAACATTTCAAGTTATGTTTTTTTTCAAGTTGACTAACCTTTTTAAGGCAACAAGGTAACAACTTATTTTAAGTTGACTCAACAAATTGTTTTTTTACATTGTGCGGTTTGCTAATAAAGATAATGTCTATTTGAACATTTGCATCAACATTTTCTGGCATTTGAGCCTTGAATCGTCAGCACCCATTCATCGCTCATGAACCCGCCGAGAGCAGCCTCTTGGAACTACCTGCTGACTCTAATGTTTCTGTAGTGGTTAAACATGAAACAGAATTAATTTTTACTGAGCAGTCTTTAGTCTCATTAAGCTATTATTTGTTCCAGAGCAAATAGTTTTGGCAAAATCTCATGTTTATGTAAATTCAGTGCTGTATATCAGAACGCTGCCTGTGTACTTTTGACTAAATTGCCTAGCAAATTTAATGATGGCTGATGTTGTTTATTAAATATTCAACAAGTATTTTTCTAAATTATAGTAATATTTAATAATAGTAGTATCAAACTGAGATTTAAATCCTTGGTGAAAGGATGTAGTTCTGCACAAAAGAGTTTTTTTAGAGACACTTCATTGTTGTTTCTTATACATTTACACACTTGGGCCATTGAACTGTTGTATAAACTCAATATCGCACTTGCAGCAGAATATATGGCTGTATATCGACACGGCTACTCGTACACATAAATACATACAATTAAATACATGAATGTGTATTTAAGAGATATTTACATGTTAATTTACCTATTACACATTCATAATTCTATATGATTTCTATTACACATAAATATAAATAAATATAACATATAGTTCTTACATTTAAATCAAAGTAATTATTCAAACACAACTCACTGATGATTTATGTCTAGGCACATAGCTTCATAATCTAAATAGCATTTGAGCCTTTAGATGCACATGTTAAGAGTGAAATTAATTTAGGTCTTTTTTTTCTTGTTCTGCAGCTGTGAATCAGTGAGGGACGATGGCGTCTGTTGAAGAGCTGCTCGTGGACTCACTGAAGGAGCTGGAAGAAGCTGAACTGAAGGAGTTTCATTGGCATTTAAAGAATGCATATAAGTGTATATCGAAGTCTGAAGTGGAAAAGGCAGATATATTTGACACAGTGGATAAGATGGTGGCATGTTTTGGACCAGAAGCAGCTGCAAAGAACATGGTGGACATCTTGGGGAAGATGAAACGGAAAGATCTGGCTAAACAGCTGGAGAATGAACACAAGCAAGGTAACATTTAATTCATTGTAACTGTACGGTGATTAAATGTTTACAAGTGTAATGGCTTGACTTAAACCTCTTTTCCTCTTTGCTCTGCTGTGTTTGTCTGATAAATGTTTGCCAGTGAGTAACTCTCCCTTTCTCTCTCACAGCTCAGGCTGATGACAATGTGAACACATCTGTCCCTGTTGGAGGTGATTTACACGATCTGGAGTAAATAACAATCACTGCCTGTAAATGGAAACGAGAAAATATAACCGCAAGCAGCAATTACGGGGCCAGTCACATCAGCAGCAGATTTTATACAGATATATAGAAGAAAACAGTGTTTTCTAGATACCAGTTCACAATGGTCTAAAAGCATTGATTAAACATCTTATAATGTGATATAATTGTTTATTAAAGTTGGCCAATAGGTGGCACTGTCACCAAATAGATTTATTTTCTTCAAGGCATGATTACAATCACACATGCAAAGGTTGATTAAATAGTTTAAAACATGGTTGAAATCATTCATCACCTTTTAGTAACATTGGTTAGCATGGCCTGAAGATGATCTCAATCAATCCAGTGACTGTGATCTGGAAAAAATATCAGATTTATTTTTATGAAACTCATTTTCTTCTTTCAGTATTAAATAAAAAAAAACTAATGAACATTAATCTGTCTGCATCAGTTAGTAGTTATGATCATGCTGGTATCAAAATATTTGTCAAATATGTTTATTTTTTCTATTTCATTTATTGCTTTTTTTTATTACAGAACTGAAAAACTTCTTGAAAACTCACAAAACAAACATGGGGAATAAAGTAGAATATATTTTTGAGGGCAACAAAGAAAATGTAGCACAACTCAAGGATGTTTACACAGAGCTGTTCATCACAGAGGGAGATATGAAATATGTCAATCAGGAACATGAGATTCTGAAGATTGATGATGCTTTCAAGAACAAAAAAACACAGGACAAACCTATCAAATGCAATGATATATTTACTGAATTGAGGACAAACAATGAGAAAAAGACTGTGCTGACTAAGGGAGTTGCTGGCATTGGAAAAACTGTCTCTGTGCACAAGTTTATCCTGGACTGGGCAAAAGGAAAAGCCAATCAGGATATAGATTGTGTGTTTCTGCTTCCATTCCGAGAGATTAACTTAATGAAAAATGAAGATTTCAGTCTCCATGAGCTTCTGCTGGAATTTTATCCTGAACTGAAGGACCTGGAGAAATCAGAGCTATATAAGGAATGTAAGCTTGCATTTATATTTGATGGACTTGATGAGAGTCACCTGCCTCTGAATTTTAATACTAGGTCTCTGAACACTTTTGAGAAAAGATCATCTGTAGATGTGCTGTTTACAAGTCTGATTAAAGGTAAGCTGCTTCCATCAGCTCATGTCTGGTTGACATCACGACCAGCAGCAGCCAATCAGATCCCTCTTCAGTATGTGGGTTTAATAACAGAAGTGCGAGGATTCACTGACGAACAGAAGGAGGAGTACTTCAGAAAGAGAATCACAGATGAGAATCTGTCCTCCAGAATCATTTCACACATTAAGATGTCGCGTAGTCTCTATATCATGTGCCACATTCCTGTGTTCTGCTGGATTACAGCCACAGTACTTCAGGATATTCTCACTGAGAACAATGCAGAGAAAATTGACACAACACTCACTGAAATGTATATTCACTTCCTGCTGATACAGATGGAGATAAAGAACCAGAAGTATGAAGAACAAGAAGAAAGAGAATGTACAGAGCACCTGCGATTAAATAGAGAGATAATTTTGAAGTTATCCAAGTTAGCATTTGAACAACTGAAGAAGGAAAACATTGTGTTCTATAAGGATGATCTGAAAGATTGTGGTATTGATGCGAGTAAAGACACTGAGTTTACAGGAATGATTGCTGAGATCTTCAAAAGGGAACACAGACTTCATGGAGCAAAGGTCTTCTCCTTTGTGCATCTGAGTGTTCAAGAGTTTCTTGCTGCAGTTCATGTGTTCCTCTGCTACCTGAACAAGAACATGCAGGAGCTTCAATTTTTCTTTGAAGTGCCAAAACAAAATGTCACATTGCATGAGCTACTGCAGAAGGCTGTTGATAAAGCTAGGAGAAGTCAGAGAGGACATCTGGACCTGTTCCTGCGCTTTCTGTTGGGCATTTCACTGAAATCCAGTCAAAACCTGCTAAAAGGTCTGTTCACACACAGTGAAGATACCACAGAGAGTGTCACAAAAACAATTAAATACATTAAACAAGAACAAAACCAATACATCTCAGATGAAGCATTAGTTAACCTATTCTACTGCTTACTTGAGCTCAAAGATCATACATTATATGAGGAAATCCAGACTTACCTAAGTTCAGATGTACATCCAGGAAGAGACCTCTCATCTTCAATGTGCACAGTGTTGACCTATGTGCTGCTGATGTCAGAGAAGGTGCTGGATGAGTTCAACCCAAAGAAGTTTACATCATCACAAGCAAACTATAAGAGACTCGTTCCAGCTGTGAGATGCTGCAGAAAAGCCCTGTGAGTAATTTCACTGACTGCTGTTTAAACATTCATTTTGTTCTACATTACTAAACAATTAAATATCAAATGTTAAATATTTCCCGATTATAAAAAGTATAAAAAGTTTTTGCCAAAACTTAACATTAGAAAATAATCTGGCTAAATATTTTGTTCTGGCAGATTTGACAGCTGTCATTTTGATAAAACATGCTGTGAAACTGTGTCTTCTGCTCTACAATCATCAAACTCCCATCTGACAGAGCTGGACCTGAGTAGCAATCACCTGCAGGATTCAGGAGTGAAGTTGATTTATGATGGACTAAAGAGTACACATTGTCGACTAAACATACTGAGGTTTGACATTCACTTTCACTGAATCACTATGTTCAAATATGTTGATAAATAGGTGTCTCATAACTATACTGCTGTGCAAAGGCAAAAGACCTTAACTTCGATTTTGGTTGAAAATTAGTTATTGATATTTTTGGGATATTCAAGACATCCTTTATCATGTGCATAAGTTTCTTGAGTCAATTTAGTTTTTTTTCCAAGAAAATAATGGATTGTCTTAACCATGACTTCGAAAAACCCTGGAGAAACCAAGGCAGAGCACCTTATAACACCAGTTACCGCTCTTTCGCTTTGCAAATTGAATTAGGGCAGTCTGCCTTTGTTAAGACAAATGAATTAGATAAATCGTGATCTGCCAAACAGCTCCATATAAAGCACTGTAAAGAGATACCTTGGCAACAATACGAAATCATGAAAAATCGTTTAAGATTTAATTTTTTCTTTTCTTTTTTATAATGCAGATTATTCAGCAGGCTGTCACTTTTATTTGGACATGCGTGGACACGAATGCAGTAACGTAGCATGATCAATTGTAAAATCAGTAGGTTAAGAGTTTGCAATTAAATCCATAGCCTACCTTTTCTTGTTACATGATTAAATCAATCCATGGCGATGAACTTCATCGGAGATGTTTAATTCTTAAGCATTCTGAACATTCCTGTTGTTGGCATTCACATAAATCCACAAGTCATTCTTTTAGATTAGGCTATTTCATTCAAGTCAATATAAACACAATTATGCTATGTCTAGCATACTCTTACGTTACTGAGCATAACAAATAAATTGGTTGCAAAATGGTATCCACACGTTTAACTTTTATTCAGCATGTTTTGGTCTAAAAAAATAAATAAATAATACGATCACATTACTATATGCAATTAGCCCAGTTGTTCTCAAAGGGTGGTATAAGTACCAGTAGTACCCTCTAGTGGTAAGCAGAGTAATCACAAAATTAATCATAAATTGATTTTAAAACACAATACATTTGAGTAAAGTTGTTGTTGTTGTGTACATTTAAGTACAGTACAGTTTTTATTGAACTTTTAGGTACAACACATTTTAATTGAATCATTATTACGTTTTTAAGTTTATAAGTTTTTTACTTGTTTGTAAGCAAAGTGCAGTGTTGATGTTAAAACTGTGTACAATGTTAAAGTGGCTGACAGCAATAAATATTCTTATTAGGATTAAAACGTGTAGGCAATGTGTAGGGATACTCCACCAAAACCATAAGGGTTTAACAGTTTCATTTAGCTCAAATGGAATCATTTAAGATTTTATGGGGAATTAGAAAAGAATCACTTTTTTATGGCTGATCAGAGTCGGCGAGCGATTTTCTGAACTAGCCGTATAACGTCAACTCTGTAAATAGTAAAAGTAGTATTTATGTAAATAGTAAAAGTATTAGCACGGTAATAAGATTCGGCAGTTTAAGACATTAACTTGTAAGCACAAAACACAAGATACTTCTCTTTTCCAATATAAATAAGGCTTTATTGGATAAATCTAAACACATAAACTAATCTAACATTTAAACTAATCTAACACACAGTTTCTCAATGAGTCTATTAAACTTATATATTAATGCACCAGTTCAGAGTCTGGAGTATACTTGCATCGCCTTTTGTGTTAAGGAGTTCCCTTTTGATGACGTCGCAGAGAGGGAAAGGGCTTTCCCCAAAGTTGCTAATTGGGTGGAAGTTCGGTGTGATGTTTTGGGCGTCATAGCAATTTTTATCTGGCTCAGCTCCGGTCCACACAACCTGCTTTTGTTTGGCCCACATACCGCAATGAATTACGGTACTAGTGTGGACCAGGTCTGGATTTCAGACAAGGGCCACATATGGGCCATGACTGGCCCAAGTCAAATAAAACAAGTGTCATGTTTTTGTTCACGATGTTTCACTTTAAATGAAACACATGATCATCCATGCTTTTGCCTTGAACATCCATGTTTCTGGTCAGGAACAAGATTTACTCAACCTAGAACACTTGAACATCCATGTTTATGGTCATTAACATGTTTTACACTTTGTATATAACATTTGAATGTCCATGTTCTTGGTCATGAAGATTTACTCGACATATAACACTTGAACATCCATGTTTCTGGTCAGGAACAAGAATCAATCAACTTATAACACATCCGTGTTTCTAGTCATCAATGAATTTCACTCAAGTGTCCATGTTTATGGTAAGGAACTAGAAGCACTCTTCAAACGACTCTGAAACAGTCATGATTCTGTCAATGAACAAGTTGCACTCTGGACAGAGCTTTTGAACATCCATTCCTCATTCTGTTAACCAGTCGTACTCTCCTCATGCACTTTGTTCTTCATCCTTTCTTTTTGGCCACCATCTCTGGGGCCAGATACAGCTATCAATCGATGTGTTTTTCTGTGGCCTCAGATGTCAGATGATTACACCTCACAGCTGCTGAAAAACACAAGCATATATGGTGTCTAATTAACTTTGCTATTGGATAAAATACAATATTACCACAAAAACTGAACACAGGACATTTGGACAAACATTCTGTAATGTATTTTCCCCTTTACCTGTATTCCCATTTTAATTATAGTTTCTTCCTTCCCCAGACCCTCATCAGATTGTCTAAAATAGCTTTTTGTCAGCTCCCAAATTCATGTACTTATCCTCAACATCCTCCTCAATATTCTGTTGGTCACTTTCTTCATCACTAATGAAAAGTAATCAAAAATGAAATTTACATTTGTATTTCATCTTATTGCTTTGAGCCGAACAAAGCTGCTTGCTGTTACTCTTGTACCAAAGACGGCCAAAACAAAATGGAGCACAATCACATTTAAGTTACTGAATGAACTGTGCATCACTTTAAAAAGACAGCAAGAGAAAGAGACTGCTGTGCGGCCAGCAGCATGTGCCTCCACAGAGCAGATGTGTCAATAACACAAGCATTTACTGTTTCACAAAGAAATTAATAAATAATATATATATATATATATATATATATAAACATAACCAAAATAATTGTTCATTAATCATAACCGAGGTAAAACGTTTAATTAATTGAGATGATGATTTCGTTCAAAAACGTCATGAAACGCTGCTTTTTTTTAAAAAAAAAAAATGGGGGTTACCAGGAAACCTTTCTGTGTGTAGTTTTAATCTAATTTCTATGCAGTTATAACTTATATGGTTAAAGAAAAATCTTATGTGAATTCTACAGATAAAAAAAAAAAAAAAAAAAAACTGACAACAGTAATCTATGGAGCAGACAAAATATGTATAATTATTATTTTTGGAAAATTTCATATATGCTAGATAAAATGCTAGTCATGTTAGCATTTAAATTGTGCACATCACTGATTATGTTTTTGCAAACAAAAAGTAAGTTGATTTGTTGTTTATTTTTAACATAAAACTTTAAATGATTTGGGTGTCAACACTTTTGAAACATTCCAGGCACTTTTGAACAACAATATCCATTTAGGTCACTATAAATGTGATACCAATTTTTCACACCAATTGTAACATTTGGACTGGATTGACGATTATAGTATAACTGTATATTATGCCTCATTATAAATAGTTTTCTTCATTTCAAATATATTACATTCAAAGTAAAGTAGAATAAAGGAACATGTATACCCAGTTTTTAAGCATTTACACAATTCCTACATCACATACAAATACCAAATGACGTAACAACCATAATTCAGTCAGGACCTCTTGAGTCAGAAATAAATAAATTATAGAAGACAATAATTTAGGTTAGCTTTTTGGCATTTGCAAGTTACAATTTGGCGGTATGGCTCTGTTCGAAATTCCCTGTCCTTTTCATGAGCTCCATGAAAGCAAGACATGGAAACAGCAGCAGCTTCAGGGGTCGCCCTCCCATTTAATATAGGAGAGCAGCATAAAGCCCCCCCGAACAGAGCATGCAACAATGACAACAGAATGACATCGTTTATTTAAACTCCCTCCAGAAAAAGGTGGTGAAGGGGAGGAGGTGGGTTGCTAAGAAGCGTGCAGGGGAAGCTGCGAGCAAGCAGAACAGCAGCGGTGTTTAAATAAGGCGCCCTGTTTGAGATTTGCCAATTGAGCGCTTAGTCTGATCAGCTGTTAGGGGCTGCATTTTGAATTATCCAATTATCCAGTAGCCTGATAGCAAAGCCAGACTACGAGGCCTGCCTGAACTAACGCAGAATGCTTGATTTTGCATTTGCCAAAAACGATTAACTTTAAGTTTTACTTATCACGTACGATTATTTCGATAGCACGCGAACGCATCAATTAATTATAAAGTCCGCATGTGAACGTGGCTAAATGTAAGAAGAATATATTAAACTTTGAATGATACGTGTATGTTCTCACTTTCCAACTCTGCTGGCTTTCCTCAGTTTAATGCAAATGACTGTTTCCGAAGTCTCTGCAAGCCTGCAGCGTCCAGCCACGTTTTCGACAGACTACCGGGAGTATTTTCATTCATATTCTTTTCCTCTTTGGAGATTTGTTGATTAAAGCGTTATAAGCCATGAATCATAACAACCAGCTACAACGTGAATCACAAAATGTACAATATTATATCTGAAATAAAAATGTGTCAAAAAGACAAAAGTATGAGGCTATGTGTTATGGCCAACTAAGTAAATAAAACTGAAATCCCATTAAGCACTGCAGCTGACAATTGCGCCTTTTGGCCAATTTGCTCTGATAGGCCAATTTCGCATTTCCGGGTTTTTGAAATGCGCGCGCGCTGGGTAAAATTTTATTTTATTTTTTTACACGATTAACAAAACAAAGTTATTGTTACTTAGTTATTAGTTATAACAGTAATTATTATTATAAAGTGTGACAAAAATTATATTGACGTGCACGTTCAGTAGTTTTACCTGTAACCCTTTTAGCTTTTGTAAGGATTAAGTATCATGTAAACCTGTCATTTATGACATAGTATCTGTCATAAATGGCAACATTTGTCTGCCATCTCTCAAATATATTTAATCTCTTTTAAACAAATATGCTTAATTTGTCGTCTTCTGAATATAACAAACCCATCTGTTGCACATTTTATAGTTACTGTGATTGTGATTAAATAATGTGTGGTACTGAAAATAAATTATGTCTTATAGATTCATTTTAATTTGTAAGGATTTGGTATAAAATTTAATGCAGGATTTAATCTGTCATAGAAATATTAATAATTATAAAAAGTCCACATGGCATAAAAAAAACCTTATTAACTGAAATCAGACAATTACAGTTGATTTTCATAATTCAAATAATTAAATGTATTACTAATAATTGATTACCTTGAAGGCATTAGATCCAGGATACAAACAAGAAGATGGAATTATTTTTTTGTATTAAAACATTGGGATTTTACTCAAAAGTATTTGAAATGGATTTTAAACGTGGGTCAAGATTGGCCATACTTATTTGGCCCACATATCTATATTTGACATCTGGGCCAAATACCACATGTGACATCTGGCCCATGTCTTGTGTGCCACCTGAAAACCGGTGCCACTTCTGCCAAGCCCGGGCCATGTTTTGCCCACATGCTGTATGCCAGTGCCGGACATATGCCACGCAAGAGGCGACTAAGAGCAGGGCAAAGAGAGTGCGAAGACAAACAAAGAGGAATAGAGTACCTTTTACAAAGGATTGATTGATAGAAAAGTTCAAAGCATACATTTTCAAACTCATACCAAACACAATAGACCATTAAATGATTCACTAGTTACTCAAAGACATACTCAATCAATATTCATTTATAAGTCCTTTTAAAGCATCAGTTTTGGTGCATATATATGAAAAAGATAGCCTGTGAGGTAATGCTCAATACCATTCTGTGAGGATGAAGAGGTCAGAAGGATGTAGAAGGAATCTTGCTGGTCCTGGTCTTTTAAATGGGGGAAGGCAAGTCCTCAAGTGATGTTCATGATGTGCTGTGTCTTTGACTATTAACCCATTTAATCCCAAATTTTTTCCAGACATGAAAATATCCAAATCATGTGTCATTAATAACCCTTTGAAATTTTTTTGGAAAAGTGTGCAAAAAATTGTGCTTTATAAGTCGATTACAATTGTGACCGGTGGGATAATGTGTATAATGAATTAAAATATTTCTGCAGTTGTAAAAATGGTTATATATCTTAGCCCAGCTATTTGAAACTGTTCACATTCTAGGGTTACTATTATTTATATAAAAAAAACATTGATATATATATAATAATCAACGCGTTTCAAATTTGTTACTTTATTGTAGCATATATAATTTAATTGTTATATTAGTGCTACCAGTATTGCAACATCAATATTGTAACTTATTTGTAACATTTGAACTTTTGATTTAGGGCAATATTTTGTCAATGAAACATTTAGTTTAATCTTGACTAACAACTGCATTGGATTTATATTGTATACCTAAGTTCACTGTTATAACACCAGTCACAATTGTGACTGTCAAAAGGTTTACTCAACCTGAGCAACACTCAACTAAACTGAATATATGTGAATTTAAATATGACTAAATAATACTAGACACCTTAGAAATAATGTGTCCCAAAAATCTTTGCCATATCTTTATGATAACATACTTTACTAGCCTTATGTTTTGGAGCTTTGATGCAACCATTGTTGTCTCATGGTGCAAACCGGAAATAAACTGCTCTGGTAATGTGACAATTTGCACTAAACATGTGAAACTGCACATATTTAATCGAGACCCTTTATTTTTCCCATATTTGCAGGAAGTGCACTAAATCCTCAGCCAGTAAAGTGTTCAGAGCTTTTAAAATAAAAACTTTTTTTATGGTCACATTTGTGACCAGTGGGATTAAATGGGTTAATCTTAGTTACTTGCCCAAATTTGACAATGCCCAAATTATCAATGTGTTCTTTTGTGTTAATGTTGCCATTAAAAGCTCTTAGTTAGTTGGTTAGATTTTGCTGGAGCCAGGGTTTCCCTGACATATTTTCGACTGTTGTTCAAGGCCTCACTGGAATTTGGGGGGTTTTCTTGACTATTTATAATGTTTCACACTCCTAATCGAATCGTCTGAGTTGTCTGATTTGCTCTGATTTGCTCTGATTTCCTACAACAGACAAATTTTTTAACTGTGCAGAGCTGCAGCTGAATAGTTAGGCCTATTATGCTACTGTATTTTAATGCTGTGGTACGTGTAGATATTTTTTGAGGTGGTACTTGGTATAAGACATTTAAGAACCACTGCAATAGCCTATGAGACATTTAAAATCACTAGATTTTATACAGGTGTTACTATAATGAGGTGATCATATAATAAATGGTGATCAACAAGCAAATATTGATAATATGGAAGTTAATGCCTTTTGCCTTGGTGTGACTTCTCACTTTTTGCAGACGCTGCAAAGGCAGAGTACAGTAACTTCAAAATAGGGGTAAAAATAAACTGAGCTCACAATTTTTTCATGTAGATAATTTTCATTACTAAAACATCTAATTGCCAAATTTTAAGTGTACCTATGATTAATTTGGCTCATTTTTCTCAGTTTCACACTCTAGCAAGTTAAGGTCTTTTGCCTTTGTAGTGCAGTATAGCTAGCAGATATGTTTCCTGTCTATATTGTAGTATGATTGTATCGTTTTCTCTAAGAACACAAGGCAGGCAATGCCATCTCAAAAAACCTGACGAGAAACAATTAGTTTTCCCAACCATCCTGGAAAACCTGGAATTTGAATAATAATACCTTTAATAATACCTAAACTTCCTTAATGACTTCTTTGAACAGTTTGTTTCAAAAACTGTTCCATGTTCATTTAAATTATGTTTCTTTTCTGTCTGGATTTGTGTTAGTCGCGCGATGCCAACGCCATGTCGGCCGCCCACGAAATGGCGGTCGCAAGATGGCAGCCGTATCTAAACGCGATCACAAAAAGGCCGCCACACCGATGCGCACTCACAAAATGGCGGCCTCGCTGAGGGGCGTTTATGAGTTTGTGGTTCCTTCCCCGCACTCTCTCAGCCCTTCATGTTACCATGGACTTATATCTTGTTTGGAGGATCCACCAATGCTATCCGGTCAAGTCACAGCTGTTCCTCCAGAGCCAAGTCAAGACACAGCTGTTCTTCCCAAGCCAAATCATGACGCAGCCGCCGCTGCTCCTGAGTCAAGTGACGTCACAGCTGCTCCACCCGAGTCAAGCCCCTTTCGATGTTCCTGAGCCAAGTCAAGTCAGAGCTGATGTTGCACCTTGGAGGCAGTCTACTCCTCTCTGGTGGTCTCCTGTCCAGCTCCTGCCGTGCCGGTGGTCCTCTGCCTTTCTGTCGCCTCCTGGACTACTTGCCCTGCTCACTTCACTCCAGACTTCGGTCTGTCCACATGGACCTGGTCCACCCTTCTGTACTCTCCCCCACACTTTTGGGTTTAACTCACTCCATTATCCATAACCCCTTTTTGTCACCCTTCACCTTTCACCCTAGTCAGCCATCTTAGTTCTCCACTTAGACTATAAATACAGCTCCATTTCCCAGTTCAAACCACAAAGTCTTGATTAAGTTCACCTTGTCAATTCCGAGCAATATTTCCAGTGTTTGTTTTTCCTGTTGCCGTCCCTATCTGTGCCCTGGTTCCTGATTGCTCTCCGCCTGCCTGTCGACCCCCTTGTTTGTTTTTGGATTACGTTTTAGGCTAGCTGCCCGCCACAATTTCCTGCTTGCTTTTGACTACCCCTTTGTATTTTCCACACTGTTCCTGTTTGCCCCTGCCTGTCTGACCACGATTACTGTTATTAATAAAGTTTTGCACATGGATCCTCTAGTGTCAGACTCCTACATTACAATTTGATTATTACAATAACATTATTTTCACTTCATAAGTAAAATCCTCAGCTCTGTGGATCATAATATTCTTTGTGCTGTCTCATCCCTGATAATCCTGTCGCCCCTGATGACCCATTGTTTGTCTGACCTGCCTGTGATTTCAATAAAGCTGCAAATGGATCCCACTGGTCCTGACTCTATGTTACTGAAGACTTCGCCACCTGACGATCCAGCGGCATACAATCAACTCTCTGGTGAACTCACAGCCCAAGCGTCGGTGTTAGCTCATCATCAGCAGCAGCTAACGCGGCTAACCAATCTTACTGAGGAGCTTGTAAAAGCACTGCAGTCTCTCCAAATGCCCTCGACGAGCGGGGCTGCTCTCGCACCCAGCCTGAATCCACCGCAACCCAACCCAGCGGCCACCGCTTCAATAACCAACCCGCGTTTCCGGAGAAATTCGATGGCTCACCAGCTAACTGTAAGGGTTTCCTACTTCAATGCAATCTCTTCCTTAACCAGCAACCTTCTTTGTATCCCACAGACACTTCTCGCATTGCTTTTGTGTGTTCGCTACTCACTGGGAGAGCGCTGGATTGGGCCACGGCAGTTTGGAGCAGCGATCGTTCTGTGTTTCCCACCTACGCGCATTTCCTGCAACGCTTCAGGGAGGTTTTTGAACATCCTTATGGGGGCAAGGATGTGGGCGACCAGCTGATTGCTTTGAGGCAAGGGGATAGATTGGCGGCTGAGTATGCTCTCACATTTCGCACTCTCGCGGCTCAAACGGGATGGCCAGACGAGCCCCTGAAGCTGTTTTACCGCAAGGGGCTGAATTCTGATCTGCAGTCAGAACTCGCGTGCCGAGATGAGGGACGCACGCTCGAGCAACTAATACAGCTCTCCATCACCTTGGACAACCTGGTACGCACCCGTCGCCCCGTTCACAGGTTATGCTCACCGCGGTTCAGTCAATCCCTGACGACCGAGTCTGAGCCGATGCAAGTAGGATTCACTCGCCTCAGTCCCGAAGAACGTGAACGACAACATCGTCTGCATCTCTGCTTATACTGCGGCCTACCTGGTCATCAGAGGCTGTCCTGCCCCACGCGACCAACCCCAAGATCCAGCACAGTGAGTCAGATTTCACGTTCCACTACCAGTATAGAAGTAATTGTGACTCTTCTGATCAGAAATAAAATAATAGAGACCTCAGCTTTGGTTGACTCGGGGGCAGCGAGTAATTTCATTGATTTTGAGTTCACCAAGACCCACAATATTCCTCTTGTTCCCTGTGACTCTTCCTTGTCAGTGGCAGCAATAGATGGGAGACCGCTGGGTGATGGGAGGATCAACTTCGTCACGAAGGAGGTGCAACTTCGGATTGGAACCCTACATTCGGAACCCATTCGCCTATTTGTCCTGCAATCACCCAGGAACCCGATCATTCTGGGATTCCCCTGGCTGGAGAAACACAACCCAACCATCTCCTGGAGTGACCGCGAGATCATCCGATGGTCAGACTTTTGCAAGGGGAACTGTTTATCCAACTCTCCCAGCCCTCCTTTGAAACAAGTAACACCGAAAGTAGACGAACAGGATTCTCCCCAGGTCCCCGGCCTACCTAATGAATACCTCGATCTTGCGCTGGCTTTTAGCAAGGATAAGGCCTCCCAGCTCCCTCCTCACCGAGCTAGTGACTGTGCCATCGACCTCGTTCCTGGCTCCCTTCCACCCAAGGGTCGGGTGTTTCCTCTGTCACAGCCTGAATCAGAAGCCATGCAGGCCTACATCGAGGAGGAACTTGCCAAGGGCTTTATCCATCCATCCACATCACCCATTTCAGCAGGCTTCTTCTTCGTTAAGAAGAAGGAGGGCGGTCTGAGACCCTGCATTGACTATCGAGCACTCAACGACATCACCGTAAAGTTTCGCTACCCACTGCCCCTGGTACCAGTAGCTCTGGAACAACTCCGGTCAGCCAGGTTCTTCACCAAACTAGACCTGCGTTCTGCTTACAACTTTATCCGGATCAGAGAGGGGGACGAGTGGAAGACGGCCTTTTCCACCACTACAGGACACTATGAATACTCCGTTATGCCCTTCGGCCTTGCCAACAGCCCATCGGTCTTTCAGGCCTTCATCAACGATGTCTTCAGAGATATGCTCCACCGTTGGGTGATTGTCTATACAGATGACATCTTAATCTACTCAGACAGCCTCCAGAACCACGTAAATCATGTCCGGCAAGTCCTCAAAAGACTCATTCAGTACCAGCTTTACGCCAAAGCCGAAAAATGTGAGTTCCACCAGACCTCCATATCATTCCTCGGTTACATCATTAGCTCCGGGGGAGTGGCCATGGACGACAAGAAGGTTCAGGCAGTGGTTCACTGGCCCAGACCCACTACCCTCAAGGAGTTACAAAGATTCTTGGGATTTGCAAACTTCTATCGCCGTTTCATTAGGAACTTCAATACCGTGGCAGGCCCTTTAACCTTGATGGTGAGAAAGGCCAACTATCGCCTGAACTGGACTGAACAGGCCCTCGCAGCGTTCGAACAGCTTAAGAACAGATTCACCACAGCCCCCATTCTCCGTCATCCTGATCCTGACCAAGAATTCATTGTAGAGATCGAAGCCTCCAGCACCGGCATTGGGGCGGTGCTCTCCCAACGCCAGGGGGTCCCGCCCAAGCTCTTTCCCTGTGCCTACTTCTCTTGCAAGCTATCCCCAGCCGAACAGAACTATGATGTGGGAAACCGAGAGCTTCTCGCCATGAAGGCCGCCTTCGAGGAATGGAGACATTGGCTCGAGGGGGCCAAACACCCATTCACGGTCATCACTGATCATCGCAACTTGGAGTACCTACGCTCGGCTAAGCGCCTGAACCATCGCCAGGCTAGATGGGCCCTATTTTTCACCCGTTTCCAATTCGCTGTCACCTACCGACCGGGATCCAAGAATACTAAAGCTGACGCTCTCTCTCGTCTTACCGAACCATCCACCACACCTCTCTCACCAGAACCCATCCTCCCATCACCCATCATCGTTGCGCCTGTCTTGTGGGACATTATGACCGAAATAACTGAAGCACAAGTAAATAAACCTGCTCCTGCAGCATGCCCCCCAAGCCGCACCTACGTGCCCCAGGCTCTCCGCCAACGGCTCATCCAACAGGTCCATGCCACGCCCAGCTCAGGTCATCCTGGCATCAATGCCACCACCCAACTACTCACCAACCGTTTCTGGTGGCCTCATCTCCAAGCCGACACCATAGCTTACATCCGCAACTGCATCCCCTGTAATATTTCCAAATCCTCCAAACACGCTCCAGCAGGTCTCCTACAACCCTTGCCCATTCCTCAACGCCCCTGGTCCCATATAGCAATAGACTTTGTAACCGACCTTCCCCAGTCCAATGGTTTCACCACCATCCTCACTATTGTGGACCGATTCTCTAAGGGTTGCCGCTTCATACCATTGCCGAAACTTCCCTCCGCCTTCGAAACGGCCACCATGCTATGTGAAAGTGTCTTCCGTTTCTATGGCCTTCCTGAAGACATAGTCTCGGACAGAGGTCCCCAGTTCACCTCCAGGGTGTGGTCTGCTTTCTGCCAATCTTTAAACATCAACATCAGTCTCACTTCGGGCTACCACCCAGAATCCAATGGCCAAACAGAGAGGCTTAACCAGGAACTGTCCCGTTTTCTGCGCTCCTACTGCCATCAGAACCAGTCAGACTGGAGCAGATACCTCATGTGGGCTGAATACGCCCAAAACTCCACCCGCAAACCTTCCACCAACATCACCTCTTTCCAGTGCATTCTCGGATTTCAACCGCCTCTCTTCTCCTGGTCAGGTGAACCCTCGGATGTACCTGCAGTAGATTCATGGCTCCAGAGATGTGAACAGACCTGGAACGAGGCTCACGTGCACCTCCAGAGGGCGGTACGGAGGACTCAGGAACAGGCCTACCGCTTTTGTCGACCCAGCCCCAGTTATGTACTCGGCCAGTGGGTATGGCTTTCGGCTCGAGATCTTCGCCTTCGGCAGCCCTGTCGCAAACTCAGTCCTAGGTACGTGGGTCCCTTCCAAATTTTACGTCAAATCACTCCAGTTTCATTTAGACTTGCCTTACCTGCTAATTATAGAATCTCACCCACTTTCCATGTGTCTTTGCTCAAGCCCGCTGGTGGACCGAGAGGAGTGGAGGACCAGGAGGAGGCCGGTGACCGGAGAGCCCCTCCTATCATCATTGACGGCGCTGAGGCTTACCAAGTCCAGGAGATCCTAGATTCTCGTCGCCGGGGTAACCAACTCCAATATTTGGTTGACTGGGAGGGGTATGGTCCAGAGGAGCGTTCCTGGGTCAACTCGGGGGACATCTTGGACCCCAGTTTGACGGCCGACTTTCACGCTGCCCATCCTGAAAGGCCTGCCCCGAGACCTCGAGGAAGACCCCGGCGACAGACTCGTCCTCGCGTTAGGAGCCGCTCGCGGGGGGGGGCTCTGTCACAGATCAGGCCTCTGTGGCTCCCTGATCACCACCAGAGGGAACCATCACCCGAGTTTTAGTCGCTCATTCGGACTTCATTTCCCATAACCCCGTGCCTGGGACTGATTGCTACCAGGTGTTAGCTATTTAGCCTTCCTATTTAAACTATGCCCATGCTAAGCTGTTCGCGAAGTCTTGTCTTGCCATGCAACCAATTCTGAGCGTTATTTCCTGGACTGCTTTCCTGTTGCCGACCTTGCCTGCTCTCTGGATTATCGAACCTTTGCTGCCCGCCTTGTGGATTTGATCTGCCTTGGAATATCACTCTGTTTGTTGTCATCAGCCTGCCCCGACATCTCGCCTGTTCCCCGTTAACGGTACTGTCTCATCCCTCAAGATATGTTTAATCATTTCCAAAATTCATAAAATGTTTTATCTATTGAAATATTTGAATTTAAAAAAAAAAAATTAACTGCAGTCAAAAAATCTTTACTCTCCCACTTGCCGGACACAAGCAAGGCGCGGGAGTAGTGTAGTAGCTCGTATACAATTATAGGGTATGTTACAAAAATGATCATATTATTAGGGTGATGACTTAATAAAATATGACGACAGACATTCAAAGCTTTAGTTTAAAACATTGATAGAAGCTTTGAATGTAAATGGTAACATTCTAGTAGTTACAGAATTCTGGTAGTTCTAGTGTTAATTAGCTCATATAAGAGTTAGATAATGCTTTATAAAAATCCGCAAACAGTTCTCACCTTAGATTAAGTCATGGTATATCAAAAAGATTCATTAGTTAACAAACTTTTATTGGTCATTATTTGCATTATTCAGTTTCTTAAAATGCCCAAAGACCTAATGTAAAGTGAGAATAATCTGCGGTTAATAAGTTGTCAACAAAGCATGATCTAACTCTTTACATATGAAGTAATTAAACACGTTAATTACAGTGACAATTAATGATGAACTCACTATTTGCATGTAGTCTATTAATGTATTATCTACAGTTTACAAACTACAAATTAACTATAATAATTTTGAAATCATTTGAAAGTGCTTTGTTAATGTATCTTCTATTCTATTATAAAGTGATATTCAGTACAAGCATGCGCTCTAGATCATCAAATATATAGCCTGATAAATTCACATTAATATGGCTGTTTGCTTTGTTCTCCTCACAGGCTACATGGGTGTAATCTCACTGCTCAGTCCTGTGAAAGTTTGTCTTCAGCTCTACAATCCTCAAACTCTGTCCTGAGAGAGCTGGATCTGAGTAACAATGACCTGCAGGATTCTGGAGTAAAGCATCTTTCTGATGGACTGAAGAGTCCAAACTCTAAGCTGGAGATATTGAGGTTTGAAATATGTGATTTATTTATTCATTTAAAAAATTTTTTTTAAAAATCACACTGTTAAGATCAATTCTGTATGCAATTACTGTGCTCTTCTTACTCAGATTTTCCATATGTAATCTCACTGCTCAGTCTTGTGGGAGTTTGTCATCAGTTTTGAAATCTTCAAACTCTGTACTGAGACAGCTGGACCTGAGTAACAATGACCTGCAGGATTCTGGAGTGATGCTTCTTTCTGAAGGATTAAAGAGTCCAAACTGTCAGCTGAAGTTACTGAGGTAACTGGTTTTCCATAAAATAATTAATAAAATGCTTACACAATAAATGGCCATTGAATTTTGTCAACAAATGTTTAAGTCTGCTCTCAATGCACTGCCAGAACAAGAAACAAAACCTCGGGTATGGCACTGCTTGGCCTTCTCATGGCCCGGACAAAATGGATGTAAGCCTAAAGTGGCCCACATGTAAAATAGCAAAAATAACCAAAATGTATCAAATCACATGTGGGTCTTTTTAGGCAAAGATGTGATGTCCACAGTTTTTTTTACTGAATAATCAGTTCAATATAAAAAATTAACAACAAACACAATAATGTGATGTGGACTGTTTTTGTAGGTTGTCTGGCTGTATGGTGACAGAGAAAGACTGTCATTATCTGTCATTAGCTCTGACTTCAAACCCCTCACACCTGAGAGAGCTGGATCTGAGCTACAATCACCCAGGAGATTCAGGAGTCAAGCTGCTTTCTGAAAAACTGAAGGATCCAAATTGCTCACTGGACAAACTCAAGTATGTCAAGCAGGAGGAGTTTTTGGATTTAGTGTTTAAAAATTTCAGTATCTCTGTATATTTATACGAGTCTAGGAGTTTCTAGAGGATGAAACAATATTAAAGAGCACTAGTCTGAGGAGTAAAATCTTAACTAAACTGCTCAGACAAATCTAATTAACAATAAAAAATAGGCAAGGCAAGGCAAGGCAAGTTTATTTATATAGCACATTTCATACACAATGGTAATTCAAAGTGCTTTACATAGAAGGAAATAATAAAATCATAAGAATATGAATTAAAATAATCATAAAAAGTAATAATCACAATAAAACAATTAAAATGATTAAAAAAAAAAAAAAAAAAAGATTTAAAATGAATTGAAAACAGGAATAAAAATGATTATACATAAAATATAATGCAATAAGTTCGGACGTAGCACAGTGCTCATTCATTAAATGCACAACTGAACAAATGAGTTTTTAGTCTGGATTTAAATGTGGCTAGTGTTTTAGCACATCTAATCTCTTCTGGAAGCCGATTCCAACCGTGGGTAGCATAAAAGCTAAAGGCGGATTCCCCTTGTTTTGTGTGAACCCTTGGTAATTCTAACTGACTCAATCCTAGTGATCTGAGTGGCCTGTTAGGTTTGTATTCAGTGAGCATATCTGCAATGTATTTAGGTCCTAGGCCATTGAGTGATTTATAAACGAGTAAAAGTACTTTAAAATCAATCCTAAATGTAACCGGAAGCCAGTGTAAGGACCTGAGGACTGGTGTGATATGCTCTGATTTTCTGGTTCTAGTCAGAATCCTGGCAGCAGCGTTCTGGATGAGCTGCAGCTGTCTAATGGTCTTCTTAGGAAGGCCAGTGAGGAGACCATTACAATAGTCCACCCTGCTGGTGATAAAGGCATGAACAAGTTTCTCTAAGTCTTGACTGGAAACAAAACATCTAATTCTTGCAATGTTTTTGAGATGATAGTATGCTGATTTAGTTACTGCTTTGACATGACTACTGAAACTAAGATCTGACTCCAGAATCACCCCAAGATTTTTTACTTGATTTTTAGTTATTTGACCCCTAGCGTCGAGGTATGCATTCACCTTAAGAACTTCATCTTTGTTTCCAAATGCAATGACTTCAGTTTTCTCCTTGTTTAACTGAAGAAAGTTCTGGCACATCCAACTGTTAATTTCATCAATGCATTGGCAGAGGGAGTCAATGGGGCTGTAGTCATTTGGCGATAAGGCTAGGTAAATCTGGGTATCATCTGCATAGCTGTGATATGCAATTTGGTTCTTTCTCATTATTTGACTTAGAGGGAGCATATACAGACTAAACAAGAGCGGTGCAAGAATTGAGCCTTGTGGGACTCTGCATGTCATGGACGTCCACTTAGACTTATGCTCTCCTATACTCACATAATAGCCTCTCCCTTCTAAGTATGACCTGAACCATTTAAGGACCATCCCAGAAAGCCCAACCCAGTTTTCCAGTCTCTCTAAAAGAATGTTATGATCAACAGTGTCAAACGCAGCACTAAGATCTAGTAGTACCAGCACTGATATTTTTCCAGAATCAGAATTTAAGCGAACATCATTTATTATCTTTATGAGCGCTGTCTCTGTGCTGTGATGAGGTCGGAAACCAGACTGGAAAGGTAACCATTTGAGTTTATGTAGTAGTTCAGCTGATTAAAAACTACCTTTTCAATAATCTTGCCTATAAAAGGAAGATTTGATATTGGTCTATAGTTGCTCAATATTGTGTTGTCAAGATTGCTCTTTTTCAGAAGGGGCTTAACAACTGCAGTTTTCAGGGAGTTTGGAAAAGTCCCAGAGAGAAGTGAGGTGTTCACCACTTCTAAGAGATCTGCTTCTAAACAGTTGAACACACTTTTGAAAAAAGATGTGGGAAGTGTGTCAAGGTAGCAGGTTGAAGGTTTAAGGTGCTGTACTATTTCTTCCAAAATGTTTAAATCAATTGCTTCAAAAACAGACATGGTAACTACTTTTTGAAATTGCGGGTGAATTTGTCTGACCTCAGCATAACTTGAGGATGTACTAATCGTCTTTCTGATAGTATTGATCTTCTCAGAAAAGAAGGAAGCAAACTCATTGCATTTGCTGTCGGAGAGCATTTCACTGGGAATCTGATTTGGGGGTTTGTCAGTCTCTCAACGGTAGCAAAAAGAGTGCGAGTGTTGTTTAAGTTGCTGTTTATAAGGTTTGAGAAGAATGTTTGTCTAGCTTTGCCTAGTTCAACATTGAAAGCACGAAGGCTGTCTTTATAGATGCTATAGTGAATTTCAAATTACATACAGGGATAGTCCACTCAAAAATTCACATTTTATGTTTATGCAGGGCATCCAAGATGTAGGCGACTTTGTTTCTTCAGTAGAACACAAACAAAGATTTTTAACTCAAACAGTTGCAGTCTCTCAGTCATATAATGCCAATGGGCACCAACTCTTTGAGAGTAAAAAAAACTGAACAGTATTTCATATAATTTTTTGATACCGCAATATCTATCTGTTTTGGATGTTGTTATATATTTGATTAGCTTGTTCATATGTGTTTGATTAGGGTTAGAGCGAAACTTTGAATGACAGTGGCTCTCTAGGACTGAACTTGCCTACCCCTGGCTTGCACATTCCTGTTCATTTTTTGTAATATTTTTTTGCTCAGTTTTAAAGGTTAAAATGGATTATGGGTCTGTGTTTGTAGTCGTTTTTGGTTATATATAAATATTAAGGCTGTCAGTTGATTAAAATCTTTAATCTAATTAATTACATGATTTGTAGACTCATTAATCTAATTAATACTGAAATAGATTTTAATTGAAAATACCCACTAAAGTTTATTTAAAGCTATTTTTTGTGTTAAATTGGAAAGTATCAAGTACTTTAAACTACAATTACAAATTGTAGCTTTAAAAATAAATATTTTATTAGATTCAGCATAAAATTTATTACACATGAACATTTAGGCTGCAACAGCCTAATGTAACTATGGAACATAAAAAAAGGTAATTTGAGAAACATCTCAGTATCGCGACAAAATCAGCACTCGTGTCATAGGCATATTGCTCTTGCTGCCGGTGTGATATCCTGTGATATGTGAAAAATATGAGAACATATTAGAAAACTGTATTTAGCAAATGTTCAATATTTTCTAACTGTATTTTTTTCACAAACTGTGAGTGCAGTAATTACAACTTTCCAAATTTTATGATTGCTTTTGGAAATTGATCTTTTCTATCCCTAATCAGGTATATTATTTTCCATGTTAGGCTCATTTTGACAACAAAGTATGTGCTTTTTACAAATCTAATTGTGGAAAATTGATTTGTTGGTACCCTTGTTAAATATATTCAAAAAGGGTGTGAAAATGAATCTGCATTGTTTATCCATTTGATCTTTAATAGAAAAAAATAATAATGAATATAATATCTAATATAAATCACATTGTGAAATAAGTTTCTCTAATACACAATGGCCACAATTAGAAATTGTTATGAGTAAAATATCTCTAAAGTATATTTACATTCATATTTCCTTTTTTAGCACACCAGGATGACTAGGAAAAGGAAATGATCCGGGAACAGAAATGTGAGGCCAAATTCCCTTAATCATTCATAATGGGAAAAATCTAAGAATATGTAGTTCCAATGTGCAGCAAAAGATTAATCCTCACAAATTCGAAAGTGGTTATAAGAAAGCTAAAGCATTGAAAATCCCCAGTAATTAAATTCCAATCAACTGAAGATGTTACAAATCTGCCTGGAAGAGGCTGTGTGTCTATATTGTCCTAATGCATGATGAGGAGAAGAGATTGAGTGACCAAGGACTCTCCAAGGATCTCAGCTGGAGAACTGCAGAGAATAGTTGAGTCTTGGGGTCAGAAAGCCTTAAAAAATTAAGCAGCACCACCTCATCACAAGTTGTTTGGGAGGGTTTCAAAAAAAAAAAAAAAAAAAAGAAAGAAAGAAAAGAAAATGCTCTCAACCGAAAACTAACTCCATTATATTAATTTGCCAGATACGACTGGAACTTCATACAGGACTGGATTCAATGGTCAGATAAAAATAAAACGTGACTTTTAGCAGCAAACACTTCAGATGGGTGTCAGGTTTTAGCAGCAAACACTTAAGATGGGTGTCACTTTTGTTGTGTTTTTATTTGGGTTTGGTGCACACAAGATTAAAAAGTACCCCATGTGTACAATGAAATACACTGCTGTATATTTAATGTTGTGGGCCTATATTTCTTCCAGAGGTCTTAGACATCTTGTTCAGACACATGGCATCATAGATTCAATCAAATACCAACAGATAAAAGAATAAAAACTGACTGTTCATGCTAGGAATCTTATAATGGGCCAATGATCCAAAAACAAACATCAAAATCAACACAAAAATGTGTCACTGAGCACAAAACAAATATTCTGCCATGAACAGAAAATGAGAAGCACCAAAAGAGAAGCACCAACATGGAACTGTGAATGTTCTCCAAATGTATCAAGCATTATAGATAAAGACTCAGAGCTGTTATCTTGCCAAAAGGAAAATGTGAAAAGTATTGAATAAAAGGGTACAATTAATTGTGGACAACGTGAATTAGAGAAAAACATTAGTTTCATAAAATGAGGTTCCCCCATTTTAAATTCTTAGTCTACAATTAAAGGTTAGATTTTTATACATTTTTTTTTTTAAAGTAAAAGATGGATAAACAATGCAGATTTATTTTCACAGCCTTTTTGATCACATTTACAATTCTGACCATGACTTTATACATTTTTCATATTGGAGTTGTGATAACAGAAGTTTCAGGTATGTTAATCTGCAGCCATCTTTGAAATGCCTCTTGGGCAAGCAAGTGCAGCTCCTATCTCTTTGAATGGGGAAATGTCAAATTCTCCAAAACTGTTTAAGTGTAAAGAGCAGGACTCGACGACAGCGTGAAGATCCAATTGCAAACTTTTTGACTCGAGGGCCACATCAGGTATTTCACATCAAGTGAGGGGCTGCATAATCTGTGTATGTCAATTTTTTTATTCCAAATTGACACTTACTACTGTACTGTATGTACACTTTTACATACATGGCAGTTCTATTCTTGTACCATCTCTAAACAGATAAGTTGCATTGTGTACATGTCGATTGATGTAAGACACATTTCATTCAGAAATAATGTAAAATAAACTAAACAATTACAAATGTGTGTATTTATGTATTTGTAAAATGTATTTATATTCCCCTAACTCTACAAAAAAATCACGTAAATTTAGCAGTGTTCAGAACGAAGAAAGGAACAGAAATATACGCTACCAGTCAAACGTTTTTGAACAGTAAGATTTTTTGTTTTTTAAAGAAGTCTCTTCTGCTCACCAAGCCTGTGTTAATTTGACCCAAAGTACAGAAAAACTATATATATTTTTTTTTATATTTTTAATAAAAAAAATAAAATAAAATCCATTTGAATATTGTTTATGTAATTTATTCCTGTGGTTTCAAAGCTGAATTTTTAGCTTTTGCTGTATTTTGTATCAAATAAATGCAAGGTTGGTGAGCAGAAGAGAATTCTTAAAAAAAAAAAACATAAAATTGTTATCTAAAAAACATATGACTGGCACTGTAAGGAAAAAAACAAGCACAAATTATAGTGGCATTCACGATAAACATTTATTATAAATGCCCAGCCTAATTATTTAAAGCGAAACTGAAGCTAGCAATGTGGTTGCTGTAAAATGCACAATACAAACTCACTTGCCTTTCTTATTCATCACCAATCCAAATGAGTGCGTTTTGTGCTTGACCAACAATTAAACACTTTAACATTTTTAAAATGAGCAACTCTTTACAAATGTGCCCATCCCTGTTCCTGGAGATCTACCTACCTGCAGACTTTAGTTCCATCCCTGCTCCAACACAGCTATCTGTAATTATCAAGTGCTATCTAAGAGACTAATTAGATGGTTCAGATGTGTTTGATAAGGATTGGAGCTGAACTTTGTAGGATGGTAAATCTCCAGGAACAGGGTTGGGCACCCCTGGTGTATATTTTGACTATTTTGTATCTGAGCTGTGCAGTTTGGATGCTGTTAAAAATTGACTATGCACTTATTTTTAACGAAGCAGAAAAAGGCGGAAGCCATTATATACCACACTACATGCTACAGCGCCATCTATTGGATTTTACTGATATTTTGTCAAATTAGCCATTTTATTCCAAGTGCCTCATGGGCTGGATGAAAACGCCTGGCGAGCCGTATGTTCCCCATGGGCTGTAGTTTGCCCACCTCTGCCCTAATCACTAAATAGTAACACCCTTCACACTGAGTGCCTTTGCAACTGCATAGCAACTACCCAGAACATGTTATTGACACCATTGCAACCACCCAAGTAATAATAATAATTTGTTACATTTATATAGTGCTTTTCTAGACACTCAAAGTGCTTTACATTCTGAGGGGGGGTCTCCTCATCCACCACCAGTGTGCAGCATCCACCTGGATGATGAACGGCAGCCATATTGCGCCAGATCGCCCACCACACACCAGCTTACTGTTGGAGAGGAGACAGTGTGATGAAGCCAATCAGAGTATGGGGATGGTTAGGAGGCCATGATGGTCAGAGGCCAATGGGCAAATTTGGCCAGGATGCAGAGGTCAAACCTCTACTCTTTTTGAAAGACATCCTGGATTTTTAATGACCACAGAGAGTCAGGACCTCGGTTTAACGTCTCATCCAAAGGACAGTGCTTTTTGACAGTACCCCGACAACTGCATAGCAACAGTCTAGCAACTACCCGAAATACCTTAGCAACTGCATAGCAACCATCCAAGTACCCTGGAAACTGCATAGCAACAGTCTAGCAACCACCCTAAGTACCTTAGCAACTGTATGGCAATCATCCAAGTACCCTGGCAACTACCTAGCAACCACTCTGAGTACCTTGGCAACTGCTTAGCAACAGTTTGTTAACTTACTGAATGTGTCTTTGTGTGTGTTTTTAGTGTGGATCATGGAGGAGAATCCAGGATTACAGCAGGACTGAAGAAATGTAAGTCTACACACACACACACACACACACACACACACACAGAGCTCTAGTGATCGTTGTTGTGTTATAAATGTCTCTGTTCTTGTGTTCAGATGCCTGTTTTCTCACACTGGATCCAAACACGGCAAACACTGAACTCAGTCTGTCTGAGGAGAACAGAAAGGTGACAAACAATTATGATTATCAGTCGTATCCTGATCATCCAGACAGATTTGATGCATATCAGGTGTTGTGTAAAGAGAGTGTGTGTGGACGCTGTTACTGGGAGATTGAGTGGAGTGGAGATGTGGATATATCAGTGTCATATAAGAGCATCAGCAGAAAGGGAGGTGTTGAGTGTTTGTTTGGACGTAATGATCAGTCCTGGAGTTTGATCTGCTCTCGTTCCAGTTACTCATTCAGACACAATAACATATGGACTCAGTTCCCTGTGAAGCCCATCTTTAGTAGAATAGGAGTGTCTGAAGATATCTATAGAGTAGGAGTGTATGTGGATTTCAGTGCAGGAAATCTGTCCTTCTGCAGTGTCTCTGACACAATGAGCCTCATCCACACAGTCCACACCACATTCACTCAGACGCTCTATCCTGGGTTTTATGTTTATCCTGGATCATCAGTGAAACTGTGCTGATGAGAATCAGAATAGACTGATGAGAGATTGTACCCATAATGCTTTGAGCTGCTGATAAATCAGTAACAGTGAGATGTTATACAGTCTCTTCATGACATTAATACTGCAGCTCAACTTCTGTCACTCAAATAACAGAATAAATGTGTGATAAATCCTCATATAGGCAGTAAGATCAGTGTGTCTATGTGTTTTTACTGTTGTGTTTCATCAATCATGTTTTATTACTGTTAAAATGTAAAAAAAAAAAGTAAAAAAAAAAACATGATTTATTAAGAACATGTCATTCATTTCTCACTGTTTTTGTTCAGAAACAATAAAACACAATGAAAAATCAAGTTGAGATCAGATTTTAATTGATGTTTGTATTATGAATATTGATTTCTCACAAGACTGAAATGAGCTTCTGACATTATAGAATCGGGTTGTTCCGATTCCGGTATTAGTATTGGAAATGCCACTGATACCACAAAAAAATCTAGCATCGGTATCGGCGAGTATTTGAACCCACATACCCATCCGATACTATTTTCTTAAACAAGACCCAAGTTCCCCCTCAATCGTTCTCTACGACATTACGTCAATGACGTAATATTGGGGATCGGCAACGAGACCCTATCACCTCTGAGCTTAAGAGAAAAAGCCAATGAGAATTGGCGAGTGGAATTTGCATGCCGTGCCACTCCCCCGGACATACGGGTATATAAGATGGCGGCGTGCATCCACTCATTCAGATTTCTGCTTCGGAGCCTCGCCTGTTAGCTGTTCCTGAGAAGAAGAAAGAAAACGGAGAGAACGACTTCCTGTTCCCGCTCCTGTTGCGGTGCATCTATGCCCGCAAAACGCCGCCACCTGGCGGGACCGTCCGCGTCTCCCGTCCAAAGCTTGTAAGCTCTCGTCAGCGCTTGCTGCGAGGGCTTATAATGCGGCGGGCCAGGCTGCCTCAGCCCTGCATGCGATGGCCACCCTGCAGGTATATCAGGCCAAAGCACTAAAAGAGCTGTGCGAGGGTAGTTCTGACCGTAGGATGATGCAGGAACTGCGTTTAGCTACCGACTTCGCCCTCCGGGCGACGAAGGTAACGGCGCGGGCCCTCGGTCAGGTGATGTCTACCATGGTAGTCCAGGAGCGCCACCTCTGGCTGAACCTGGCGCAGATGGCTGACGTCGACAAAGCTCGCTTTCTCGACGCACCCGTCTCCCAGGCCGGCCTCTTCGGCGACACCGTTGAGGACTTTGCCCAGCAGTTCTCAGCGGTCCAAAAGCAGTCTGAGGCCATAAGCCACATCCTGCCCCGGCGCAGTGCCAACAAGCCGCCGGGTGCCAGGCCTCAGGCTGCTCGTCGCCGAGGGCGCCCCCCTGCGGCTGCGGCTTCTGCTCCGCTCCCTGCCCAAGACCTCTCAGCCCGGGCGTAGAGCCAGTCGCAGGAAGGCGGCGCAGCCCGAGACTCAGCGGCCTGCTAAATCCACCCGCAAGTCTGCGAAGCGGCCCTGACACGGGCTGCCCGGAGGTGAGGGAGATTGCTCTTCGGGGGACGTCACCATCAGTCCCCCCAGCCCCGGGGGAGGGCCGGGGCCAGGTAACATCGCTGCTGCCACTGACCTCCGGGTCAGTGGTACCCACTTTTTCACAAAAAGAGCAATTTTCTTCACCTCTGGGCCTAGTGCCCCGAGTTTCGTTCCTGAGCGATGCACTGCCTCCTCGGACTCGGACTCGGACTCGGAGCCTGAATTCGCCAGCGCGGGATCCAGGGAAGGTAAGTGCTGCCCCGTGCAGCTCAGCTCTTCTCCAGAACGCCCCGCTTTCTGGGATGAGCCCCCTTCCCCTTCCCCTTCCCCCCCGGCTGCCCCACCCCCGGCACGTCAGTTACTGCTCCGTTGATCCCGCTGGCACGTCGACTGGGAGCCTGGCTAGCGCTTCCCAGCCCGTCCCCGTGGTTGATCAGGACGGTACGACTCGGCTACGCGATTCAGTTCGTGAGGCGACCGCCCAAGTTCAGAGGCGTCCATTTCACGTCTGTTCGTTCGGACACGGATGCCTCTGTTCTACGGGCGGAGATTGCGGTTCTCCTGGCGAAGGACGCAATCGAGCCTGTCCCTCCAGCCGAGATGAAATCAGGATTCTACAGTCCCTATTTCATCGTGCCCAAGAAAGGGGGTGGGTTACGACCGATCCTGGATCTTCGAGTGTTGAACCGGTCCCTTCACAGGCTACCGTTCAAGATGCTTACCTCGAAACGCATACTGTCTTGCGTACGACACCAGGATTGGTTCGCAGCCATCGACCTGAAGGACGCGTACTTTCATGTCTCGATTCTGCCTCGACACAGACCGTTTCTTCGGTTTGCTTTCGAGGGTCGGGCATATCAGTACAAAGTCCTCCCATTTGGCCTGTCCCTGTCTCCCCGCGTCTTTACCAAAGTCGCGGAGGGTGCCCTATCCCCCCTTTGGCGGAAGGGCATCAGAATCCTCAACTATCTCGACGACTGGTTGATTCTAGCTCACTCGCGAGATGTGTTGTGCGAACACAGGGACCTGGTGCTGCAGCACCTCAGCCACTTGGGGCTTCGGGTCAACTGGGAGAAGAGCAAGCTCTCCCCTCGGTATGGAGCTGGACTCGGTCACCATGACAGCACGCCTCACCAACGAGCGCGTCCAGTCAGTGCTGAACTCCCTGAAGTCTTTCAGGCACAAGACAGCGGTCCCTCTCAAAGATTTTCAGAGGCTCCTGGGGCATATGACAGCCGCAGCCGCAGTTACGCCATTCGGGCTGCTTCATATGAGACCGCTTCAGCGCTGGCTACACGACCGAGTCCCGAGATGGTCATGGCACCGTGGCACATTCCGGGTGGGCGTTACTCCGGAATGTCGCCGCCTGTTCAGCCCGTGGTCGGACCCTGTTTTCCTCCGGGCAGGAGTGCCCCTAGGACAGGTGTCCAGGCATATTGTGGTCAACACAGATGCCTCCATGACGGGCTGGGGTGCTGTGTGCAACGGGCAGACAGCCTCGGGCTCCTGGACAGGACCTCGACTGCAGTGGCATATCAATTGCCTCGAGTTGCTGGCCGTGTTTCTGGCGCTCCGGCGGTTTCTTCCGCTGCTGCGCCACAAGCACGTGCTTGTCCGTACAGACAACACAGCGACCGTAGCGTACATCAACCATCAGGGTGGTCTGCGCTCCCGTCGTCTGTCGCAACTCGCCCGCCATCTCCTCCTCTGGAGTCAGACGCGGCTCAAATCGCTGCGGGCCGTTCATGTTCCAGGAGAGCTGAATCGTGCAGCCGACGTGCTCTCACGACAGCTCACCCTTCCTGGAGAATGGCGACTCCACCCCCAGACGGTTCAGCTAATTTGGAGTCGATTCGGGGAAGCTCAGGTGGACCTGTTTGCTTCCCCAGAGTCCTCCCACTGCCAGCTCTTTTTCTCCCTGACTCAGGCCCCCCTCGGCAGGGACGCTCTGGCACACAGCTGGCCTCGGGGCCTCCGCAAGTACGCCTTTCCACCAGTGAGCCTCCTTGCACAGACCCTGTGCAAGGTCAGGGAGGACGAGGAGCAGGTCCTGTTGGTTGCGCCGTTTTGGCCCACCCGGACCTGGTTTGCCGACCTCATGCTCCTCGCGACAGTCCCTCCCTGGAAGATTCCCCTGAGGAAGGACCTTCTTTCTCAGGGGGACGGCACGATTTGGCACCCGCGTCCCGATCTATGGAACCTACACGTGTGGCTTCTGGACGGGACACGGAGGACCTCACTGGCCTCCCCCACGATGCAGTGGATGGTTCATCCCTAGGGAAGCATCACCTGATCGTCAGGTTCCTGAGAGGTGCGAGAAGGATTAACCCTCCTAGATCGCACCTCGTACCCTCTTGGGATCTCTCCGTGGTCCTCCAGGGCCTTCGGGGAGCTCCCTTCGAGCCGCTCGGTTCAGTTGAGCTGAAGTTCTTGACGCTCAAGACTTCGCTCCTGGCTGCGCTGGCCTCCATCAAGAGGGTAGGGGACCTACACGCATTTTCGGTCAGCGAAGAGTGCTTAGAGTTCGGGCCAGGTAACTCTCACGTTATCCTGAGACCCCGGCCCGGCTACGTGCCCAAGGTTCCCACCACTCCCTTTCGAGATCAGGTGGTGAACCTGCAAGCTCTGCCCCAGGAGGAGGCAGACCCGGCCTTGGAGTTGCTGTGTCCCGTCCGTGCCCTGCACGTCTATGTGGACCGCACCCGGAGCTTCCGAGCAGCTCTTTGTCTGCTTCGGGGGACAGCAGAAGGGGAATGCTGTCTCCAAACAGAGGTTGGCCCACTGGGTAGCTGATGCCATCACCTTGGCGTACGAAGCCCAAGGTGAGCCGTGCCCCCTGGGAGTAGAGCCCACTCCACCCGGAGTGTGGCCTCCTCCTATGCGCTGGCGCACGGCGCCTCTCTAGCAGACATCTGTAGAGCTGCGGGCTGGGCGACACCCAATACCTTTGCACGGTTCTACAACCTCCGCGTTGAGCCAGTGTCCTCCCGTGTGTTGGGTAACATCAGGTAATTTGCGGGAGGACGGCTCAGGTGTCGGCTTGCTGCGCCACTCCTCTCGGATCCGTGCGCTATTCTCCCAGTTGTTCCCATGGTTGAACTCTGGGTCCTCCTTGCCCCGCAGTACTGGACTAGACGGAGTAGTCCATACTGTGCTCCGGAGCGGGGCCTCCTTCACCCCCCTCCGGTTGTGGCGTCATGTCTCAGTATCTCCACGGAACCTTCCGTGTTTCCCCAGTCTAGTTAGACTTACTTCTAAAGCTTCCACATGACTTAACCGTCATTGTGCTCCGCCCCCCAACGGCTGCTTCAAAACTTGGCACCCCTGGTGGGCCACCACGTGGTCTACAGGGCGTTGGGACGGTTACGCATTGAGCCCTTTGTTCCGACACGCTTGCCTGCCGGCATTGGGTCTCGGCTGCGTAACGCAGTTCAGGATTGTGGCGTTTTCCAGAGGTCCCCAATATTACGTCATTGACGTAACGTCGTAGAGAACGACTGAGGGGGAACGTCTCGGTTACGAAGGTAACCCTCGTTCCCCGAAGGAGGGAACGGAGACGTTACGTCCTCTTGCCACAATCCTGGACTGCGCTGAAGCCGGGTTGCGGCTCGGCTCCTCAGCAAATCTGAATGAGTGGATGCACGCCGCCATCTTATATACCCGTATGTCCGGGGGAGTGGCGCGGCATGCAAATTCCACTCGCCAATGTTCATTGGCTTTTTCTCTTTAGCTCAGAGGTGATAGGGTCTCGTTGCCGATCCCCAATATTACGTCATTGACGTAACGTCTCCGTTCCCTCCTTCGGGGAACGAGGGTTACCTTCGTAACCGAGACGTTTCCTGGCTTAATGACTCTTAAGACCCCTCTGATGATGTCATTTTCACTGTGATTTGCTGCTAGTCCCTCATCTATTTGTTTAGTTAGGCTTGTGTAGCTTATATCAGAGGTACTGTCACCAATCTGTCCCCCCTGAATCTTGAACTCCCTGTGCTGGAACGGAAGAAGCTGGAGATCATGGAGGGAGATCATACTTTCCCCTTTCCCACCTCTGGGCTGCTCAGCTACACTCACAGGTAAGCTTTTGCAAATTTTGGGATAATCTGATCTACTTGGATTAGCATTGATCTTGTATTGTGCTAATTTTTGACCTAATTCTTCATAACAGTCTACCATCTGATGGTATTCCATCTGTTGTGTTTGTGTGTCAGTGGTAAGTGTAAGCTGTGTCAAAGGTTGTTGTGGTGTAAGTAACTCAGTGTCCTGCAAAACAGTAGTTACATTACGTTTCTGGATTATTGCATCAACATTGTCTTTCAATAATAACAACTGAGAGAGACCTCCATCCTCTAACTCAAGAAGAGATTCACTGGTCATATAATCAACAATGTAGGAATTCGGCTCTGTCAACAAGAGAACCACAGAACCACTTTTACAAAACATCTGGAGATTCTCATTCCAACTGAGCTTTGCCATAAAAACTTACCGATTGCCCTCACGTGAGCAGCCTAAGAATCATAAAAGCAATCACTCCCCATCTCTGGCGCCGATCGGACCAAATCACCCCATCTAGCCCCGGAAAGGGGGTGAACTAGCGATAAGATAATCCACTCAGAAAACAGGACACTCGTCCTCCATGGGGAGCAATTAAAACCAAATGTTCGGACCATCACCTCTTCCCAGACAAGATCAAAGGGAAAAACGTGACGACCTAATCAACAGAGATCCCTTTTCTGCATCGGATCAGCCACGGAACAGATGGCCCGCGTCACCACTGACCCACTATCCATAAATTGATAATCAATAGACAAAGACGCAAAAACAGGCGCGCAACAGGGTTTCCACTCATGACACTTATCTGAACTCGGGGCAGCCAACTCCCCCTCCTCTCTTTTACGCGTTGATAACTAACGCGGACTCACCTGAAACTAGAGAAAACGATCTAGAAGAACAGTTATTCCTATTTTCTTTCAGAGCAAATATATTCGCTAATAGTGTACTAGATATCTTTGCTGTATTCTTCTATGTGTTTTACGTGAACAGAATTATCTGTGCCTTGTACTTCTTTTATGATCTATAGGGGAATGACCAAATGTATTATTATGTAGATCAAGTATCTGCATATTTGATATCAATCTTATCAGAATGACGTGTGCTGAGTGAATGTATGAATGAAATGTGTGTCCTGTGTCCAATACGGATATTACAGCTGTGTATTGATATTATTATTGAAAGTTGGAGAAATATCCCTCCCACTAATGAATTGCACGCAAATTAATGTATGCACGAAAGAAAGTGACCGCACTGGGTGGGGCTCTGCCCCCTAGGTAATTCATTGGACCACAGCCCCGTGGGATGGGCTCAGAGGACCCGATTAAAACTCTAGCATCAATGCAACTCGTGGCTTGAACCGCCGGAACTTCCTGCACAAGATCTCTTGCTAAACAGCTTGACCAGTCTTCTTCGCGGACGATCATCTCGCACTTTCCAACTGCGCGGCGTTCTTGCCATCAGAACTCTCAAACGAACAGACGAGCCTCGGGAAGCGGCCGCAACTCCAAATCACTCGGAAGAGCATCCAGCGTCGCGCCGTTACTAAGCAATGCCCGAAGGCCCTGAAACCGGTTTCAGTCATCCAATTCTCATCGAGGAGTTTCCCAAAAGACGTCATTCCAGACCGGTCGCCGACCAATCAGGAGCCGCACCGCTCCTACGCTAAAGCGAGCCCACCACGGAACACCCGAGCAACGCAGAGCAAGTAACAAAATCTCCCTCTTAATAGCTTGAATTGGTGCCTAAGTCTCTTTAGCAGATCATAGCCAGATTCCTGCCTTATGATTATTATCAGGTTGCGATTTAAGGACTGTAGCTAAGACAGAAATTTGGGGATTCTCTTCAAACTCAGTAACCTTCATCACCCTGAACTTGTGTGTGTGTGTGTGTGTGTGCGTGCGTGCGTGTGTGTGAATGCGTGTGAATCTCAGTAGTTTTAGTTTCTGTATCATAGAGTAGTTTAATAAACCAGTGTTTCATTTTTCTTAAAGAGCCGTGTCTTGTGTCTTTGAGTTCATAAGTTATCGTATGCCCAGATCCAGTTACCTAAGCTTAAAGTACCTAAACCTTTCCTTGTTATATTACGATCTATGGCCAGGAGCGTAATATAAACAACAGAATAGGTATTGAGTTAAACCTTTTGGTGGATAAACAGTTAACGAAGGCTAACTGTCCAGTGTGAATTAAATTGATCACACGGTTCCGAATCCTTACGATTCGAATTTCAAACTGAACAATTAAAATTTGATCTAGTTACCCTACAACAATGTACTCAAAGCAACACTCCTCATCAGTCACGTCCAACCTGCGTTTTCCTATGTCTGCAGTTGGCTCCAGATGATCCACCAGGCTAATCAGTTCATCATGGGTGAGTTGATGAAGTCTTTTCTTAATTTTCCAAACTGTTGTTTTTCTCTCTGCCATTTTGCAGAAGATCTCACTGTTGATGGGTTCACACTTGGCTCGCACCACGCTGTACCGCTCCTCCTCAGCCAGGAAACTCCTTCACTGCCGTGCCTTGGTTCTCCTGTCGCTGCTGAGCTGCCCTCTCGTGGTCCTCGCGCTGATAACCCGTCACTCGGCTGTTCTGTGGTTCACTTGCATTGGATCTGCGTACCAGTAGGTGGCGCTAGATCCCGGACAAGCCCCCAAAATCTGTAGCACGCCCGCTGTCCAGCTGGCAGTACTGCAGTTTAATCTATGTGGTAGAAATAATGAGACAGTAAAAGTTGCGTTGTTCTTCAAAGTTGAGCAGCTCTAGTAATGACAGTCTCTTCCTAGCGGCTCACCGTTACCATAGCAACCCTGGATCGCGTACCGCCCCTCCCTTACTGTCCACACAGGTATTTCACGTTGTAAGTCCAGCATTAGTTGTAACAATAATAAAGACAATAAACAAAAGAGAAGCAGATATCCCCTGCATAAAGACTTATGACAATTGTAAGAAATATATATATATACATATAAACACTTGTGACAGAACATTCAGGGTGTCACACATCTCAAT
>CM065128.1:16188891-16450824 GCA_033026305.1 Cirrhinus molitorella
TCAGCCCAATCAGAAATACCACTACTTACATAGAAACCTGATAAAAATCTCATACATCAGAGCCTGATAAAAATGCATTTTTAAAGAATGCATTTCTTAAAGAATGTCAGATGGATTTAGTGTCTTTTGCATCTGAACTCTTCATATATATATCACTCCTATTTTTGAACACAGACGTGGAAATGCAGTATTGAAACTTAAATTTTTATAATGAAAATGAAATTGAAAAATGAAATGAAAACATTTTGTAATATGATTTTGATGTACATTTTCCTTGGTAATGCAATGTCTGATTTTAAAATGGTTTTCAAAGGATGAATTTTGTGATTTTAAGTTTTCAACTGATGTATAATTTCTTATGATTTCTAAAGCGTGATAGGGAAAAAGGCAACGAAGATAGTCTTTTCTGTTAAAGGTCAGAACTCTTTTTGTTTTGAGGTGCACTCTTGTCATTACTTTTCCTACATAATTTGTAACAAAAAATATAAAATATCTATTTAGGAGTCTTAGACCTTTTCAACGATATATTGTTTGTAATGATTAGATTAGGATTTATTTGTAAAATGGTGAAGTAAACTTAGGCATCTTACTGAGGGAACAGGTGACGGTTAAGGGGTTAAACCTACAAATCTGGACTAGAGACGAAGCAAAGTGACAGAATTTGACTAAACACCCATCCTCATCCATTCTGAGCTCCCCTCTTCCTCTTCTTTTCCACTAAGTTCAGAATATTAAAAGTTCACTCAGAATGCTTATATACCACATTTAATGCATCCTATGTTTTTTTTTTTTTTTCATTTATCATATTTTTTTTTTTTCATATCATATTTTGGGGCATTTAAGCTTTTATTGGTCAGCTTTTAAGCAACAAGAGAGGAGAGGAATAGGATCAGTAAATTACCTTGAGATGGAACTTGAACTTTAGTCGCTTGTGATATGTCATAAGTGTTACCCACAAGGATCTGGTTAATATCTAAAAAAACATTTACACCAACATTTTTCAAACAAACCTTTTTGAAGAATATGGCCGGCTTCTTCTAAAGCATTCTCCAGCTCAACAGAAGGAAGAGACTTCTTCAAACTCAGCTCCATCCTCACATCACTAATGATTTTCTTGAGCAGCTTTAGTCGTCTGCTCCGTGACGGGCTGGATTTCATTGCTGTAGTCAGATCCAACTTTTCCAGTAGCTCCCTCAGCTGCTCTTCCAATGACATGTGCTCTCGATTGGCTGGAACTAATAAGCGGTCCACTGAAAGAGTAAAAAAACAACATTTCATGATTGATTTGTTAAAATGTATGAACTGCAAAAAAATTTAATAATTCAGATTTTACTTAGCTATCTAGATTTACTGGTTCTGTTAGTGATTTTTAATCTCAAAGAAGGACTAAACTGACCAGTACATCTCATGGTGACATCTGACAAGAAATGCCAAACAGCCCTATTATGCATGTGTCATTTTCACTGTTTTACATGTAAACATTGCTTTATGTCCACAAGCAATTCCCTTTTACATAAGCAAAAAAATGTGGCTACAGATTTTCTATTCTGATCAGCATAGTTTGTGTATTTACCATCGTCCCAGGTGAAGGGTGCAGATGGCTCAATCTTGGGTGGTTCAAGCAGGTGCATGCCGGTTTCAAAATCAAAGCCGATTCTCTGAACATCTTGGCGAGTTTTCCTTAGCACGGCTCCACCCTGGTCTCTCAGTCTAACAGCTGCCCTGTAAAAGAATGTATCCTTGCCATTGTACTTCATGCAGTTTTCAATAATGAGATTGAAGTCAGCTTCAAATTCATCCAGATTCTTGTAGCCTTGTGCGTTGATGCGTTTCCTCATGGTGGAAAAATCCATAGGCTGCAAGATGTGGTCTAGATAGTCAGGCACCTGTGAGGAACACACAAAAAGGAACAAAATTCTGATCATTGATATAGACTTTCAAGCCTCTTCACATAGAATAAGAGAAATTTTAGATTTTAAGGATCTCTGATTTTGTGACTGCATAAATCACACAATAGTGTGTTACAACAAGTTAACAGAGCACAAAGATAAACTAATAGAAAAGAAAATTAAATGCTATGCTACACAATTAATACAATTAAAAGTTTAAAACATTTGATTTAAAACCAATGAGAAGCCTGTTAATAGCTTGGTTTTGCAAGAATAAATACATTAATCAGAACTGACATCTGTGTGGCTTCATTTTTGAGACAAGCACACACAATGTGGCTATAAAAAGACTACACAGCCCAGTTAAAATTACAAAGCTAAAAAATAATCCAAAATAAAGTCTTGAAATGTCTAGAAACGTCAGATCCCTCACCTCAGTGGCGTTGCATTGTAAACAATAACGTCATCTATATTGCTTATCAATTTGAGCCTGAATGAGACCCAAAGAATAGTGTAAGAGGATCGCACAGAACCTGTGCAAACACTGTTCTTACAGAGCGTTTCAGAATGGTAAATTTTTTGCTTGTTTGTTTGTTGTTGCCTCATACTTTTAGATACACTGTTATTTGTAAATGCTACTGCTTATGTTAGCTTTTAATATATGCTTTTATCCTGATGAAAGCTTTAATACAGCAGAATACATGATTGCGTTGTAGCATTTTTGTAAAGTAATTGGTTAAGTGTGCTTGCCAGCAAGTACTGCTCGCTGCCATGGCAACCACATGCACGCCCACGTTTAATGCTTCTCGTAGCTATGTGAAAAATATCTTTTTAGTATCTTTTCGATTAGGATACTATCTACTTAGCATTTTAATTTGTCAAAATTTCCAAACTGGACTTGGATTTGGGCTATTACTCAGCCCCTACAAAATATTGTTCTTCTGAAGTGACTGACTACTGACCTTTGATGACCTGCATTTTGCATTTGGGTTTATTACCACGCTGAAAGATAAATTACTTTTCATCTTCAGCTTTGTAATAAATTTTGCAGTAACATCCTTTGTCATTGCAGTATATGATCAAGTTATAGCACAACATCTCAGCCATGCTTAACACTGTGTTCTCCTCTTTGGTGTGTCATTGGTTAAACAAATTTTATTGTATTGATGATTGGCTATAATTACACATTTTATTCCCGGTAACAGCAATTTCATAGAGGCATCAGTATCGGTATCTGTGATACTATCCTTCATTCATAATATTATATTAAAAGATGACGTTAAACAAACAAATAAAATATCAACCCTATTAAAATGCTATCCTTATGTTTGTACATTAATTTGTAGAATCAGTGTGAAAATTGTATGACTATAAATTGTGTTAATTGGAATTAAGTGTGATTAATTATAGAAATGTGTTATTAATTTTTATTCATCCTTTTCCTTATACATTATATTCATTATATACACTATTGCTCAAAAGTTTAAGATCAGTAAGATTTTTTTTTTTTTTTTTTTTTAAGAAGTCTCTTATGCTTATCAAGGCTACATTTATTTGATCAAAAATACAGTAAAAACAGTAATATTGTGAAATACTACAGTTTAAAATATGCGTTTTCTATTTTAAAATACTTCAAAATTATAATTCACTCCTGTGGTGGAGAAGCAGAATTTTTATCAGTTATACAGTCTTCAGTGTAACCTGATCCTTCAGATATTATTTTAATACATGATTTATTATCAATGTTGCAAACAGTTGTGCTGCTTAATATTTGTATTCTTTGAATAAAAGTAAAGTTCAAAATAACAGCATTTTAAAAAAAATAGACATCTTTTTGTAACAATTAAAGTATTTACTTTAACTTCTTAACAATTTCTCATATCCTTGCTGAATAAAAGTATTAATTTCTTTAAAAAAAAAAGGAGAAAAAAACTAATAAAACATACTGAACAAAACAACTTCGAACTGTAGTGTACAATGTTACAAAATATTTCTAAATGTTCTTTTTAACTTTTTAGCTAAAAAATGTTTGGGGAAAAATATTACAGGTTCTGAAAAATATTAAGCAGCCCAGCTATAATGATTCTGATGGACCATGTGACACTGAAGACTGTAGAAATAAGTGTTGAAAATTCTGCTTTGCCACCACAGGAATAAATTACATTTAAGTATAAAATACATTAAAATATAGAAAAACATTATTTTAAACTGTAACAATATTTCTTAATACTACTGTTTCACTGCAGTTTAATCAAATAAATCCAGCCTTGATGAGCATAAGAGATTTCTTTCAATTAAAAAAATCTTACTGATCCCAACCTTTTTAATGGTAGTGTCCATTGTGCATCCAGATTTTGATATTTTTTTTGTTGTCGAACACAATGACGCTGAACATTTTTTTGGTTATAGACACTGTACTGAAATGCCTTCTGATAAGTCAAAGTTCAGGAAACTGCAGACAAACCTCTTCAATGCTGACAGGCTCTACAAAAATGTGTGCTTGGTCTTTCTCTTGTAACTGATCCAGCACAGCCCTCAGAAGGACTGTGAAAGGAGTGAGTTGGACCTCCATTAATGTCTGCTGAAGCATAATCTGCAACAGAACAACAAGAATCATCATCCAAGAACACATATATGCAAACTATAGACATTAGCAAATTTCTTGATTAAAAGCAGCATATTGTTCTCATCTCACCTCTTCTTTCTTGAGTTTTTCTCTCTTTCTGATTAGCTCTAGCAGGAGTCTTGCTCGCTCAAGGTCATGTCTCAACCGCTGCCACTCTTTCAGCTTCTCCTTCAATGCTTGAGTCTCCTCTTCTGTCTGTTTCTGTCATTGCAATGTTTTCAAATTCAAGTAAACTATTATTAAAATGCAAAAATGTGTCAAGTGCTGCTTAAAGAAATATTTTACCCAAAAATGTACATTTTTTGTCAATTTACATCCAAGATGTGGATGACTTTAGGGGGCAGCCGTGGCCGAATGGTTAGGGAGTTGGACTTGTAACCAAAAGGCTGTGAGTTTGAGTCCCAGGTCTGGCAGGGATTGTCGGTGGGGGAAGTGATCAATCAGTGCTCTCTCCACCTTCAATACCACGACTGAGGTGAGACCCTTGAGCAAGGCACCGAACCCCCAAACTGCTCCCCGGGGCGCCGCAGCGATAGCAATATGGCTGCCCACTGCTCCGGGTGTATGTTCACTACTGTGTGTGTGTGCGCACTTGGATGGGTTAAATGCAGAGCACAAATTCCGAGTATGGGTCACCACACTTGGCCACACGTCACATCACTTTCACTTTCTTTTCTTTATTTCTTCATTAGAACAGATTTTGAGAAATATATCATTTTGTCACTTGCTCACCAGTGGATCCTCTGTAGTGAATCAGAATGAGAGCCCAAACTGCTTTTAAAAGCATCAGAATAATTCGCAAGTAAACCAAACTCCAATCAATCAATTAATGTCTTGTAAAGTGAAAAGCTGTGTGTTTCTAAGAAACATATCCATCATTAAGGCATTTTTTAAATTTAAACCATTACTAAAACAAGTAAGGGGCAACGCAGCGCTAGCCGTGCATTAAAAGACTTTAAAAACTTTTATGGCAAAAGTTGCAATAAAAAAAATGCATTATCCCGCTTATACCATGGTCATTTGCCAGCAATGACAAGTTAAAGATGTTAATGATGTTTTCTGTTACTTCAAAACAGCGATTTTACTACCTCATTGCTGAGGAATATAATGCAGTGATCTAGTATCAAGGCTGTTTTATTAATTAAAAGTCACGGGGCAGCATTGACCAGAAGTTTCTGTGTATGTGCAGTGCATTCTGCGATCTCTGACCTCTCCCTCTCTCTCTCTCTGTGTTTATGTGCGAGGGATGCGTGTGGGTTTGTGAGCATCAATTAAAGCAGCTCATTCATATAAAACGGTGATTAAACTGACTTGGAGCTACCTGTGCATTAAAATGTTTTAATGCATACCTCAATCAGAATCGAGTATTCAGACTGACCACTACATAACAGTCCATATTTCTCCCGTGATTAAATTTTTTTTTCATTGGTTAAAGTAAAATTAGAGAGATACTGAAAAGCATATCATAAATTATAAATTTATTGTAAACATGCAGTTTTTTTACAAGACATTAATTGATAGACTGGAGTCATGCAGATGACTTGAGAATTATTGTGATGTTTTTTTAAGCAGTTTGTCATTCTGACACTACCCATTCACGGCAGAGGATTACTTGGTAAGTGAGTGATGAAAAACTTTTTTTTTCCAATTGTCTTCAAATGAAGAAACAAACTCATTTATCTACTTAAATGATAAATAAAATTAAAATAAAAAAATTAATAAATAAAAATGCAATTTCAGCATTTTTTTTAGATGACTTACTCCTGCAACGCTGCATAAGGATATACTTACCGGCTGTATGTTTTTCTGGGAATGTAGGCTAGTTTGGAGGCGTCTGTTGAGTGGCACTCCATTCCTTGATAATCTTTTAAGCATCCAATAATTCAAGACAAGTTCACCAAATGCCTTCTTCTTCTGTAAAGAAACTTGATTGAGGATTGTGCTTAATCTGTAGGAGAATGACAGTATACAATGAAATGTTTTTAAAAAAGTTGCAAACTGATCTTGTAGCTATGGCTTAAGCTATATATACATATATATATATATATATATATATACACACACACACACACATACACACACACACACATACACGCACTGAAATGGTTTAAAATGGTGGTCCAATATCTCACCAGCTTTTGTAAAATCAAAGACTCAAACAAACCTTTCAGGTGAAAAACTGGGTATAGATGCATATGGAACTGGGGTTACAACTTCCACCTTATTGTTCTTAAGTCTCTTCTGTTTTTTTAATCTCGTCCTGCTGCTCTTGTCCACCGACTGACAAAGTCTGTAATTTGTCTTAGTTTCATTATAAATTGTAAGAGGTCTTTTATTGGAGCCATTTGGGGTGTGGGCGCCACAGTAGGCTGTCTTTTTCACTGAGAAAGTGAGTACACCTGAGTCAGTCAACTCTTTAATAGGCTCCATCTTCATAAAGAGACCAGCCTTCTGTGCACAGCTGACATGGAAAGCAGTGTAGCAGTTCGCTTTGTGACACTGAATACAAGCCCCAACACCTTTTTCTTTACAGAGGTAGCAGGTAAGCTTCCATCGAGCTGGTGGAATGTTTGAGACACCATCGATAGGCTCAATGAAGACCGTGTTGGAAAACCCAACTTCGGGAACCCATAAAGCACAAACAACATGACCCCATTGGTCATCTTCTGTCTTTTTGACAGCTCCCCCCCTGTTAGGGCAGAGGATGCAGTTAGCGGGTTGTGTTGGGGACTGCAGACAATGTCGGCAAAGCCACTGGCCCTCTGGAATGTACGGAACACCATAACAATCCTGATGAACAGCTAGATTGCACATATCGCAGAAGAGGATGGCATTGCTGTCCATGCAATCTCCATCCATGCAAATGCAACAAACAGCATCTTCATCGATTAAGGACTGAAGATCTTGCTGGCCCTGACTCTCTAAAAATGATTCTTTTTCAAAACGGTCAAGAAGGAACTCAAAGGCATTGGGGGAAACCAAGTTAAGACCTTCATTCTTTCTTTTCTCATTGACCAGCTCAAGCCAAGCATAGTCCTCTTCGTCCATATCATATTCCACCTCCTCATTCAGCTCTTCTAAAGTTTTCTCCTCATACTCATAGTATGTAGAAGGCCTGCGAGGGATTGCCGGGAGATTATAATCCACTGTGCGGAATTTGGGCTCGGGAAGGGTGCTGCCTTGCACTAAAGCATGTTGTGTGGTGACAGCAGCATTCTGTTTCTGCTGATTGTTTTTGAGGCGTGCAGAACGTACCAAAACCTGCTGGTGTTTTTCAGCATTCTCCTTATTGCTGGTACACTCCATAATTTCCTGTGCCATGAGATCCTCATCTGTGATGATGTCGAGCTTGTCAAAGATGCTGATCCGGTGCAACCGGCCATCAACTTCTAGTTCGACCATCCTCTGGGCCTGGGCGTAAGTCAGTGTCTCACGGTTTGGAGAAAGTTTGATAGGGGAAGGTAGCCGCTGAGTGGTGGATACTTTGTGAGGAAAATAATTTCTTTTCATTGGGGATCTTCACAAAGCTGAAAAGAGAGAACAGAACCAATGTTATTCCTAATACAACAGTGCTGCTGAATTAGATGTAGAGCCCACAAATATCAAACCATGCTAATTTACATGACTGCATCTAAACAGGGACAAGTTATTTAATAGTACTGTTACCATGGTATAATGATGCAATATATATATTACTCTGGTACTGATGTATACCACAGCACTGAAGTGCAGAGTACTTCTACACCCTGGATTTCTGCAGTATTACCAAGTTATTATTAGGTTACTACAAGATAGTACTGATTACTCTAGCAGGATAAGCGCAATTAGGACGCTTTTCAAATCGAAACATTATCGGGCATCACATGCGAGATCAGAAACACCATTCAAACGTACGATTAAAAACATTTTAGGCATTTCATGCGCATTCCAAACATTTGAATCGAACCATTTCTTCAAAATCACGGCAGTGTTTTGGGGGTCGCTTATGATCCCCTAAAATACACCATGAAGAATGCACATTCAAATCTTATCACCTTATATTCCAATGTATTATAAAAAAAAAAAAAAAAAACATGCATCCCTGCAAATCGCAAAACAATAACGCCTGTTTTAGGATCGATCATATTACCTCTGATCTGTTGGATAAAGAAAGGAGCAGCTTTCTAAAGCGATGGCGAGATGGCCTGCAGTAATTCCGTACACAATGTTCTCATCCAAGGACCAAACCACAAATTTAAATCTGGACAAATGTGGACAAATCTGGAATGCTGCAAAAGCTTAACCACAGCGGCCGCCAGGACTATAATAATGATTAACTAATTTCTATGAAAATGCTTGGTTTGATTGCCATTCACAGACAGCGTCGTTTCTTTTCCGGCAACGAGCGGCGATACGATTCTTCGCCTACAACCAACAACAATGCGGATGGTTCACTACGAATATACGTCCCACCCGCAACGCACCGCGTCATGACGTACCTAGCTTGCTCATAGGGTCACACAGGCAATTATTTCATTGTTTTGACCATGATATTCCATAAGTGGAAATGATTTTTAATGTACTTTAAAATCTCAAATACATTTACAATTACATTGTTGTATAAACATCTACACAAACACATTCATGATTTAATTCCAAAAATGAAATGCAAATAAATAGAAAGTTGGACAATATGTTATAGTATCTCTTAAACAGCAAAAAATACAAAAAACAATAAAAAAAAATAAATAAAAATAAAAATTGACCTAAAAACACATTCAAACACACTCAAACACAAAACACATCAAAGAGCTTGTGTGTTTTGCCCCACCCGTTTTTGGTGCCTGACTGCCCCTGATAGAGACCCTTGGGTCAAGAAACCCCGTGTGTTTGCTTTAGTAAACTCTCCTTATTTTATTTTTTCATCTGTAGTTTGAGTGGCTAACTTATGCATAAGTATACAACGTGTAGAATCAATTGCTTCGTAATTTTATTTACATGATTATGACCTTTTATTAGCTATGGGATATAATGACTCTGTAGTTTTGTTTTAATAACCCCACCCACTATATCTAAAGCCTCTATGACGCCATAGAGCCCTGTTTCTTCCGTCTGACGCCGTGTGGCGCTACTACAGCGCACTGTTTACGGCACAGGAGACAAAGCAACGAACTCAATTACAACACTGGATCAACCGTGCGCTTTATTTAACCATTTCACAGCCGAAACTCACTTAAGTAAACCTCAGGACACAAAGGTAAGCTACACTTATGTTTTTACTCGAGTGTTTTACATTGTCTAGGGAATACGCATGCATGATTTTGGTTTAGATCCAGTGACCCGGCTAGTTCGACGAGCTTCTGTTTTGTGCGACCAGGATCCGGTTCTGCCTCATCAGGTTATGTCCTGTGTGGCCTAACGTAACCACACAATACAGTTGTCACTAAGTCAAATACGCTCTTTCTACATGATTAAATTATTCCATGTATGTTTTTTAATTACCCAAGCAGTCGTTTTTACAAATTATATAATAAGAGAATATAAACAAGTAATTTGAGTTTTATGTCCATATGGCAGGAGAGAAGCGTTAAGTGTTTTCCTGTTGTTTTGTCTGCGAGCTAATGCACTAGCCGCTAGCATGTGTCGTTCTAGCTAGCGCCTACATCTCGTGAGGTCGCGAGAGCGTGTTTTGAGATGAGTAGCAGCACTCTAACTTTCTCATTAGAAACACCTCAGATAAATTGTACATAATTTTATTCAAACTAACGTTACATGAACATGCAACGGCATACGGTTGTTATTATTATTATTATTATTATAGTAGCTTGTTCAGTGTATTTTTTGTACATGTATGTATTAATATATTGATATAACTGACAGAAAATGCAAACGTTATTTAATATGTTCTTTGCATAAAATATAACAAATTCCCCTTTTAAATAATTTAGCGTAGTATGACATGCGTAGTGTATTTTTTTATTTTATTTTTTGTTATTAATAGCTATAATAGGCCAAATTGGCAGTGATGACAACAACCAACGTTCTGTGTAGTTTAGCTCAGAGTTCCCTTAATTCACAAATGGGTGACAACCAGGAAAGGGCTACATGACTTTGTTTTATTGTTAATTATGGAGGGGGGGAAACAATACCATGGATTCATGTAGTAATAGTTTATATGGAGGAAAATATACCTATTTGGTCAATAAACACACTTGCAATTCAAGAAATTAAGTATGTGTTAGCTTGCTCATACCTCTGTAGTTAAAGGTCCAAATTAAAGATGTCACTCAGACAATTTACACATGCACAGCAATTTTGCAGGCACAACCCATTTGGAAGGCTTCAAAGTACACAAAATGATTACTGACCTTTAGGCATCTATAGCAGCCATATGCAGTTTATATAATTATTTCAGTATAATTATTTCAATTATTTTCATCATATACTAGTAATGTATGATTGATCATTGCTACTGATGTCATATGCACCAATAGTAATGGCCATAAATAAGCTAATTATTTGTTGTGTTAAACTGATAACTGACATAATGGGATATTAAAACAACAGTCTGTTTTAGCTGTTATGTCTGAAAATATTAATAATAATAAAATGCCATTTACTAATGGTACTCTTCCTTGGTATTCTGAAAACCTTGACTGAAAAAAGATGACCGTTTTTGATGGCAGCTGGTATAAAAGTGTGACAGCAGGGCTTATCAGAAAGTGAGTTCCACACAACCAGTCAGTGAGTTTCACAAACCTTGAATACACAAAACTACTTTTCAAGACAGCTATCACTAAAAGTAATGATAACATTATTAAAAGTTAAATCATCAGACTGATTCAAACAAATAAACCATAATAATAATTTAATTACTAATGATAACTAACAACAATGATGAGTTTAAAATATTGTCTTTTAAAAACTACACATAAAAAGTGGCTCTAAGTTATGCTTGTTACATGTGTATACAAAACATTGTTACATTATGTGTATAAAAAAAAAATTAATCACACTTCCAGTTGCGATAAACTTTGAGTCTGTAATTGTATTTTTAAATATCTTTTAATGTTTTTTTTTTCTCTATCCAATTTTTCAGATTCTACAAATGAACACAAGTGATTTACACTATCCTAAATGGAGGTCAATATATCCGTTGCATCTGGGCTCAGATATAACATGTTAAAGTAAACATCTGGATGGAAGAAAGAGCCACACCCATGACACTTGAACACTTAAAAAGCTGCTTTGAATAAAGAAAGTTTTCTTTCCCTGCAGAAATTCTTTCTGCTATAATGGACGGAGAGGACGGCCTCTCACAGAAGACTGAGGATACAAGCCACAAGCATAATGGCTCCAAAGATAGTAAAAGAATAGAGGCCAAAGGAACCTGTTTAAAAATCGAAGGGAAAGATGGTTATGTGTTTAAATCATACAGAATTACTCCTCAAGAGGTATTGGAAGCAGAACCCCATACTTCTCCCTCTGAGACACTGGCAAAAGATTCCTCTTTGGTGTCTTTGTCATTTGAGGGCACAGAAGAAGATGGATCTTCTGAGGTTGATGGGCTTTCAACAGAGGATTCAACAGCAGAAAGTTGTGAAAAGCCTGATTCTCAAACATCTCCAACGATTTCAAATAAGAGCCAGAACATTGAAATAAATAATTCAGAAATTGAAACAAGTATGTGTATCAAAGCAGAACCAAATGAAGCGGGTGAAATCACTCAGGATGATGAAAAGTTATCATTTGATGGGACCTTTGGCCCCTTTGCCACCAGAGGTTATGATGATGATTATGGTAGCTTGTTCAGTGGGTACTCAAGTACTCTGTATGATGTTGCAATGGATGCTGTCACACAAAGCCTTCTATCATCCATAAGAAGTCCCCTTAACCCCAGAAAAAAATCCCCTGCTTGGAACCATTTTTTCATATCACCACGTGATAGTACCAAAGCAATCTGTATGTACTGTATGAAAGAGTTTAGCCGGGGTAAAAATGAGAAAGATCTCAGTACAAGTTGTTTAATGAGGCATGTGCGAAGGGCTCACCCCACTGTTCTTCTGCAAGACAGTGACTCATTAAATAATTTGTCCAATAGTTCATCTTTAATACCTCCCAGTATATCACCAAACAATGGAGACTTGTCTGTAAGCATCAAGCCCCCTACAGACAACCATACTCCACTGTCCTCCTTTCTAGCTGAGGCCACAGACATAGTGTCCAAAGACTCTTTACAAAAGGTCAAACCAAAAGCAGAAAAGAGTGTCAAGAGTGACTCTAGTGTGGTTCCATCCCCACATTCTTTAAACAACCATAATGACGATGCCACAGACTTGGGGAGTGAATGCTCTGGATCAGCCCCTAAGAGCTCAAGTTCCCGGCGGCGCTCAGCAGTGTGGAAACACTTTTATTTATCCCCTGCTGACAGCTCGAAAGCAGTGTGTATTCACTGCATGAATGAGTTCAGTCGTGGCAAAAATGGGAAAGACTTGGGGACAAGCTGCCTTATTCGCCACATGTGGCGGGCTCATCGAGACATAGTCATTGAAGAAAATGGACAGGGCTCAAGCATTCCTCCACCTTACACCACTCCACCAACATTGCTCTCACGCACACAAGACTCTGCAGAGGTCAAAAAGGAATTCCTCTGTACCTCCAATTGCTCTGATGTCATATCAGACGAGGTGCCCAATGATGACAGTGAGCACATGACTCTTGAGAATGAAGCAAATGATTCTACATATCAGTCTGGACAAGAGTCCTCACTTGATGCATCTTTTAGACTGAAAGGGGAGAATATACCTCTGTCATCCTCACCAGAGGAACACACTGAGGGGCACAGCATATCCCAAGATCAGAGCTCAGTTTTTCAACAAAACAAGAAAATAATGAAACGGGTGAAATCAGAAGTATGGCATCATTTCATTGTCTCTCCTGTTGACCAACTCAAAGCTTTGTGTCGGTATTGTCCCTGTGTCATAAGCCGTGGTAAACGAGGGGACTTCGGCACAAGCTGTTTAATGAGACATTTGATGCGACGACATCCTGATGTTCTCAAAACCCAAAAAAGCACAAATGACAAAGTTCCTTCACCTCAGTCCCCCCATTGTACTCCTGCTGCAGAGGACGACATGACAACAAATTCAACGGACAGCCCTGCTGCTGAGAACAAGCACCACACCCTGCCTGTTTTCAGCAAAAAGACTTCAAAGCTATGGAATCACTTTTCTATTTCCTCTGCAGACCCAACAAAGGTGGTCTGTTTGCACTGTAGCCGCACAATTAGCAGAGGCAAAAAGACAACCAATTTAGGCACTAGTTGCTTATTTAGGCACATGCAGAGATTTCATGGGCATGTGCTTGAAAATAATAGTAATATCTCAGGTGATGTGTCATCTGCTGAAATTCAAGTTAAGCAAGAGCTTATGGACATTTCTACTTATGAGGAGAATGCAGAAAAGTTCAGTGAATGCCACCCAGCTGCCAAAAAAATCACCAAACTCATTGCAGAAATGCTTGCACTGGATCTTCAGCCATCAACTGTAGTGGAAAATGTTGGCCTGAACCGATTACTGGAATACCTCCAGCCACAGTATTCTTTACCTTCTTCATCCTACTTTACCAGCACTGCAATCCCTGAAATGTATGGAAGCGTGAAAGAAGTAGTTCTGACCCACCTCAAGGAGGCTGAAGGTGGAATCATCCATTTCACAACAAGTGTTTGGGTGAGCAGCCAAACTCAAGAGTACTTGATTCTTACAGCCCACTGGGTAACATTTGAGTCTCAAGTTCTGCCTCAGGGGCAAGATTTCCACTGTTCAGCCCTCCTTGGTGTTTCTTCAATTGACTGTGACTACAATGTGCTGAACATACAGAAGCAGCTTGAATATCTTTGGGACACCTGGATTGGCTCCTCAGGCCTTAAAATTGGATTTACCGTAACAGATAATCAAACTATTGGAAGCATACTAGAGAGCAGTGATCATACCACCATGCAGTGTTTTGTTCATAGCATAGATCTCATTGTTAACGAAGCCATAAAAAGTCAGAGGATGGTTCAGAATTTGCTTAGTATTGCTCGAAAAATCTGTGAGAGAGTGCATCGTTCTGCTAAAGCAAAGGAGAAGTTGGCAGAGCTGCAAAAAGCTTATCAGTTACCTGAAAACCAGCTGGTTCAGGATGTTCCCTCCAAGTGGAAAACATCATATTTTATGCTTCAGCGATTAGTAGAGCAAAAGAAAGCAATTGATGAGATGTCAATAGAGTGCAATTTCAGGGAACTGATAAGCTGTGACCAGTGGGAAGTCATGCAGTCTGTCTGCAATGCTCTTAAGCCTTTTGAGGTAGCCTGCAGGGAGATGAGCAATCGCACAGCAACACTAGGTCAGGTCATTCCACTCATTCACATACTCAACCGAAAAATAGATATGCTTTTTGATGAGACCATGGGTATTGACAATATGCTCAAGTCTTTAAAGGAAGCAATGGTGACTAAAATGTCCCCTACACTTCATGACCCCAGGTACATATGGGCAACCATGTTGGACCCGAGGTATAAGACCTCCCTTTTTACTGAGGAAGAAGCAGAGCAGTGTAAACATGACCTCATACAAGAGCTTGAGGTGTCTACATCTAACTCTGCGGAGACTAAACCACCACTGTCAAACGGATGTAGTGAAATACCAGCTTCATCAAACAGCTTGGCCTCAAACAAAGAAAACCTCTGGGCTCTTATGGATGACATTAGACAGAAAATCAAGCAGGAGGAGAGACCAAAATCATTGGAGCTTGCAGTGCTGGAGTATTTGGAGGAAGACATTCTTGACCAGAGTTGTGATCCTCTGGATTATTGGAACCTAAAGAAGTTACTGTGGCCTGAACTTGCCAAAGTAGCTGTACGCTATGTGGGTTGTCCACCCAGCATTGTACCAGCAGACACACTTTTTAGCACATCAAGTGTCAACTGTGCCCTGAATCAGTTCCGGCCATTGCTAGAAAATCTTGAAGGACTTCTATTTTTAAAGGTCAACCTTCCTTTGATATATTTTCAGTACTGATGATTGCATATTTATATTTGCAAGGCTGTTTCTTAGATTCTGATGAACCTCAACCTAGGACCACTCAAGTAACTTTTCTGAGAAGGCCTAACTAAACAATTCATTTTACTGAGGTTCGTATTCTTTACAGAGCATTTGGATGATATTTAATTGAATGAAAGTTTGCTTGAGTACTACTGTTAAGTACACTTGATAACTGGAGTCTTATTCCTGGTGAAAAGTGTTTTCAGGGAGGGAGGTTAGCTAGCTATAGGGGTAGTTATTGTTTGTTGCTGTACTTTGATTCTTATATAAAATTAATTTTATCTTTGTCTTCTCTTCTTGTGCCTTATACAAACTACTTCAGGTCAACATGCTGTAAATATTAACTGATGTGCAAAGCAAGTCATAGTCTTCTGATTTAAATGATTTTATAAAATTGAAACTACATGCTGAATACTGTTTTTATATTACATGGCCCAAAATAAATGCTGTGACTGAGAGATGTTTTAAATGTATTTTATTTAATTCTGTGATTTTTGTGGTTCATGGTACTGTTAGAATTAGGGTTATTTTTATTTCTGCTGATGATTTTGTTTGTATCTGTTAAAATGTACATAATGCTGTACTTTCAGGTTAAAATCTTCTTTTGAAAATTTGTCAAGCACAAATATTTTTGTTTTTTATCTAAAGGGTTAAATTATGGGACATCAAGGAAATGTACTGTACATTTTATAAATAATTTCCAAAATATAATTTGATAGAGGAATAATTCAGACTGGACAATTAGGGTTTCTTTTTTCTTCTTTATGTGGTAATTTGTAAATAAACTTTTACATTTTGAAACCATATTGCTTTTAAATTTGTTAATGTTTCAGGTCTTGGCCTTGTGATTATTGTATATATTTTCCAAATCTATATCCATTTCTAATCTAAACTGAGAAAATGTGATGAAAGGTTTAGATATTAATTACTAACTGTATTTAAAAAAAAAGGGGGGGGGAGGGGATCTTTTCAGAGACCTACTGAAGAAGAAAGGAAGGGATAGGACAACAAGCTGGGACTGAAACTCACCCGAAGCACTGTTGCGCTGTATATTAGAACTATTAAAAGACTGTAGTTCCTATAGGACTAATGATACTTGATGTTTTGCTGAACTTTAGTATAGTAATTGTAATGCTGAAAAAAGGATGCGATGGACAGGCCAGCTGTCCAGGGTATTCCTCTGTCTTCAGCCAAAGGTGTTGAGATGACGCTACATAGCGCAAGCTGATTCAAGCTGTTTATACATATGACTAAAGGGATGGTATAATCTCACCTTTATGTCATTCCAAAACATCATTTTTGTCCATTCAATGGAAGTCAATGCTCAACAAAATGGTTTGGTTACCAGCTTAAAAAATCTTGTTTTGTCTAATGCAAAAGAAAATCATACAGGTTTGAAACAACATACTGTTGACACAAACCACTGGGAGGCATAGTAATAACATTTATTTGTCCCTGTCTTAGCTAATGGAATGTTTTATTCAACAATTACAATTGTCACAATTTCAATTCAAGCTTTCACTAACTGGGTTCATTATTTAAATGTCTTGCTAGCAGCACAAGCTTATTGTTTAGCTTGATTTTGAAAGGTGGAAACTGGGACATCTCAAATACAAGGCTTTGGTATCCTGAGACAAAGACCAAGGGTTTGTGAGAGTCTTTGAGCAGCAATATCTTGGTTGCATTCGCTTCCATTAACAGGTGTGAATACGTTTTCATAACTGCATCAAGAGTCAAATCCTCTTTCTTGTCATATCTAGGAAATTAAAGAAAAACATTAAGACATCACCAATATTGCACGTCAGGCACTGTCTTTTATAACTGATTGGTCACACACCTCCAGTTACTATTTAGCTCCAGAAAACGTGAGACTCCCGTCTGTGCAGCAAGTGTATCAATGTGTAATGACACATCTGTAAAAGAAGTATGCAACTTAATCAGAATGCGTTAATTTTTCAATAATAATTCAATAATAAACAAGCAATCAAAATCAATATACCTTCTGTTGCTGGGATTAATCTATGTAGCTCCTGCATTGCTTTTCCTCCTGGATAGTTGTGATGGGAAACATAAAGAGAAATACTTGTGTATACTCCATTTAACATCAAATGTCCTACCACTGCTATGGAGCCAATTTTATACGTCCATGACTTGTGGTAATTCTTTAAACTGTAACAAAACAGAGGACAAAAGTAAAACTGTTAACGAAAATGTTAACATGAAACTGTGTTACAAAATTAACAAAGACATTTGTTTTCCTGTTAAAACAACCTGTTCCATACTAAAACAGATGGTATGCAAACTGCAACACATTTAGTACAGCTTTAATCTGCTGATTGGTCTGTTTTAATGTATCAAATTTGGTTTTAGCCACATGGACAATTAAAGAAAAAAAGGGTGTAACTAAGCTCTGATCTCTTTTCAGTGTTCTCTGCTCTTGGATATGCTCCTCTTCCTCTACTGGAGCTTTGCGTTAATGGGCAACTGTTTTAAGGCCACAGACCAGACTTAATTTTCTCTTGTAAAATTCCTTTCTTTTATCTTTTTTTCTCTCTTTTTTTTTTTTGTCATAAATCTTTTAAACTTTAAAGTGCTACTTTAATAGTCATCCTTTGCAATAGCCATCCTTTCTCACATATTTTGGTTATCTTTGAAAAATTATCTGTATTATTAATAAGGTGGTAATGTATGAGAAATGCATAGTTTATATAGCATTAACGTTCATCAAGTCATTTGGCAATCTTACATATCTTACAACAATTTAATGAAGCAATAAACCACAAAAGTATGTAGACAACTGAACATCATTATGTTCTCATCCTCATTATTTCAAAACTGCATAACTTTCTTCTGCAGAGCACAAAGCAAAATGTTTTTTTGTCTATATAAAGTCATTGTTTCCAAAACATGTTCATATAATTTTTGATAAATGATTCAAATAATTAGTCTGTCTGGTGACTTATTTTTTAGTACGCTTAAACCCCGCACCTTTACCTCCACTTTCCTCCAATCAACAACTGATGCATAGAATCAAGTCCCCATCTTAGTCTCAAGTTTTTTTTTTTAATAATCTGTTACACTCGTATGACAATATGAAAACAAAAGCTCTATTACTACTTATATTTTATTGTCATTTCAATTCAATATTTTTACGTACGTTTAATAATGTTTTATTTAAAAACAATGAGAAAAAAAGATTTTTTAATTAAGTAAAAAAAAATATATAAATATAAAATGAAGAGCAACTTATTACACAGAACAAGTGGCAAGTCTATATCACAATATAGCTAACAGATGATTTTCATGTGACTAACAGGAACTGTGTGTAATTAAACATTTAGTCGATTAAAACCAGTAAACTACTTTTCGATAAAGAACGTCTGTATATGACCCCTTAAATATTAAACCATGGTGGTCATGAAATGCAGTTTCAGATTGTGTTTCTAGAGCTTAGTTTATTAAGTTTGCAAAGTTTGTTGTTTTTCCCAATTTTTTGGTGAATTTACTGCCTGACAGAAAGAATTTAAATGACATATTTGATCTGTTCATCTGTGTGGATTAACTATAGTAAATGCATGGAACATACGAGAAAGAGAATTAAGTGCAAAATTATTAGGCCCTGAGTACATCTCAGTAAACATTATAAAATTAACAAATATATATATATATATATATATATATATATATATATATATATATATATATATATGCAGTTCATGACCCCTTTAATCTTTTTTGTCAATCAAAAAATTGAACTAAATTAACAGCTAACAATCTTGTGTCAAGGATGAGGCTTTCCAGGCAAATCTTTGTTTGTGATCAGGTTTCTTCCTCATCTTTTTAAAAATCATAGGTATTTTGTCCTTGTTAGTGTTGTGTACGGCTTGCTACTAAGGGAGGTAAGGGACTGTTGTACATTTCTTTTTACATTTCTTTTCTTTTGTTCTCATGTTACTTAGGCTATAAAATGCTAACAACTAGTTATTTAAGCTTTGTTTTAGCAAAATCTCATTCAGTCCAGCCCAATTCAGGTACACCAATATTTGTATCTTCTGACAAAATTCTCAAATGGATAAAATAAAATCTTATTGTATCTTTTTCTCATTTACTCTGAAATACAAATTTTAGGAAGTGAAATGGGTTTCATGCAAAAAAAACTCAGTATAACTATCAAATCATTACTATCAAAATATGTTCAACTTACAGAAAGGAACAGCCACAGGCGGCAATCATGTTGAACACAGGGAAGGTGTAGATGATAAAACGGAGCTCCTTGTGGGGCAGAAAGGAATACAGCAGAATGAAGCCTACAGTTACGATGAGCAGTTTTCCTGTTCGTCTATCCAACAGGCCGAGGGGAATAAATAGTATTGTGCTGCCAAGAGCTCGAGGGAGAGCAGAGTAGAAGTACCACAAAAAAGGGGAAGTTTAAGGCACGGAAGAAGTCAAGGAAAGATAAATTTAAAATTCTGTCATCATTTACTCAACCTCACGTTGCTTAAAATCTGTATTTCTCTCTTTCTTCTTTGGAACACAGCAGTTTACTGGTCACTCTTATTCATGTGATTGCAATAACATCAAAAAGAATGCGAAGCAGCATGCAAGTATTTCTTACACATTTTTAGATGTTATACAATAGATTAATGTGAAGTTAAGGAAAAAATTAAGTAATTCAGCTGTTAAAGCCTCAGGTTGGGATTCTCATGAGAGACAATGACAGAACATTTTATTTTGACTAAATTATTCCTACAAGCATTTTAAAATAATTTTGCAAAAGGATATTCCCCAGTTGGAGCTTTTATTCAAAACAGTGTTGTACCAGAGTACCTGACCTTCAGGCCAGAGCAGCTTATTCCAGAAAACTGTGTCAACCATGACAGTAAGACCTACAAAAGACAGCAAACACACTTCAGTCTGTGAAGGTCTATGCATGATAAGAAGCAAAACATCTGAACAAATGGAAAAGTCGATATTTAGCTTTAGACAATTAGGATATATGCTAACAAAATACTGAGATAAAATATAGAAAACATCACTGACCCAAAGATAAAACACCAGCAGGTACAGCATGGTGAAGCAACTGTAGAAAATTAAGTTTCCTGCTCCAGAGTGACATCAGCAACATCAGGCCAAAGAAGAGACACAATTCAGAGCGAAACACAATGATGGCCAAAGCGGAGAGCCAAATGAAGGCACCATGTCTCTGGGCCAGCCAAGATGTGAATGCCAGCAAAACTGTTTAATAAAACACAATTTAAAGAATTTTTTTAGAGCTAAAATTTAAGTTAAACAAAATAATTATCCAGTATTTAATAGGAAAATGTGTCATTACATTAAAATTTTAATGTTTATTTTTATGTTTTGGCCACAGTGCAGTAAATAAATTTTTAGATGATTGTATAAGTCGCCATATGCTTGTATTTGCAACTGAAATTAATCGATAAACTCGAAAGTCGATTACCTTAACAACAATTAACCATCCATTAATCATGAACACAAACTTATTCACCTCTTATACAATAAATATTGTACTCAAACCCACTCAAAGCCTAAGGTATGACAATCATATAGAAGTAAACAAATACATTATATTAAGTCACATTGCTTTAGCTTTGTTTTGCTCCAAAATACTGGACAAACTATACCTAAGAAATGTCAGTGTATACTTTATACTTTATAGAGTCTGTACCTAAAGGCAAAGCGAACACATTTGGAAGGGTTCTGGTACTGTAAAACATCAGATGGAACTGTGTGATGCAGATAAAGCAAAACAGACTGGCCACCATTGACCCAAACTGGCTCCGGACCTCTCTTTGCATCTGCCATAGTGACATAATCACACATAGTCCAAGAACTCCTCTTACTGTGGAGGAAAGAAGAAAATAGATGAAAATGAAACTATAAAATGAAAATAATGTAAAGCTGAAGGTTGTGATCTCAGGCATACCGAGGATCTGAGTGTAAAACTTCGGTGTTTGAAAGAGGGCAAGCACACACGTCATTGGCGCACTTAGTGCTGATATAAACAGAGGTCCGAGAAAGGTACGTGGAACCACACCAGGGAACTCATGATGGTCATACTAGTGAAAAATAAATAACAAGGACTTAAGTCTTCATGTGGGTCTAATTATTTAAATGCTATACAACACTAAAGCACCACAGTACTACAATACAATGCTGCAGCAGTGTCTAATTCACCATGGGACAGTTTTCCGGGTTTTGACGTCACGGCTGCAACACTGTTAACTTATTAGATTTAACGCTCTAAAACAGTGTTAACAAAGAAAACACGTTATAACTGAAATAATTAAATGCGCTGTTTTAAGGCTTTCAAGATATGAGCGCTTACCTTTTCAAAATCAAATCTGTGATACAAAACATCATGAATTGCCTGTACGTTAAAACTTTCCTCTACTTTGGTGTAAGGACAGATAAACAAATGTATGAATACAATGCAGATAATAAAAATTAAGAGAGGGCGCTCATTAACGGCTTCCTTTCGAGCCATCACAGCGCGCTGTACTAGTAGTACTACTACTACTACTACTTCTTCTTCTTCTTCTTCTTCTTCTTCTTCTTCAGGTTTAATGGCAGGTGGCAAACCAGCGGGGTGCATTACCGCCACCTACTCGGTTGGAGTGTGACGCCGCAATGAGCAGAAGGAAAAAATCATAGTAAACTTAAAAAAAACACATACACAAAAATATTATTTCCTGTTAATTAAACCTGTATCTCTCAGAATTTTCCAGAACAGAATCATACACTGTTTGACTGTTTCTGTGCATTCTGAAATATATTTTTAAAATAAATTACACTAATTTCCATATCTCTTAGCTTTCCAACAATCTGATTTCTCTCTCTACAATATGCTTCACAGTGCAATAATACATGTTCAACAGTTTCTGTTCCTCTGCAGTAACTGCAGCACTTTGACTCACATTTACTTATAATGTACAGTGAATAATTAAGATTGGAGTGTCCTATATGTAGCCTAGTTATAATTGTGTCTTCTCTTCTGTTTCCATATATGCCTTTCTTTCTTTCCCCACTTTTGATTGAATGTTGAATAGACGGCAGTACTTCTACTTCTTTGGTGTTTCACGGCAGCTGGCATCCAATGAGTTGCATTACTGCCACCTACTGTATTACATTCCCTTTACACTATATTCTCTTGTCCAGTCCAGTTTCTTGTAAAAAATCTAATAAGTGTTTTCTACCTTCTTGTTTCTCTTAACATTCTAAAATACTTTTAACATTTCCCTCTACTCGTCCTAAACTCTGCAACTGGGTCATCATTTCTTGTCTTTCGTGAGTAAATTTCCCACATGATAATAGAACATGCTCAACAGTCTCATACTCCTGACACTGGGTGCACTTTCCTGTTGGGTGTTTAAAATTACTTGTTCTTTCCTACTCATACCCTTATCTCCTGATATACCCACTCTGTTTTGTATGGAATATAAATGTCTCCCTTTTCTTCATTTCTTCATGCCACTTCTGCTGCCATTTGCCTATTATCTCATTCCACACTATGCTCTTTCCCTCTGATTTTGATAACTTAATATTCATTTCAACATTTTCTTTCTTGGTTGCCTTTTTTGCTAGTTTGTCTGCCCTTTCATTGCCCGGAATGCCTGCGTGAGCCGGAACCCACATGAACACAACATTCTTCCCCTGCAGAACTGCTATTGTGAAACTAAATAAATATCATAGTTCAGACCCTGATGATTTATAGCTGTGGCTGATTTCAGACTCGCAAGAGCAGATACCAAGTACACTACATATTACAATGCTGGCACCACTTTCTACAATCCACTCTACTGCTTCTAAAATGGCAGTTAACTCTACAGCACATATACATAAATAGTCAGATGTTCTTTTACTAATATCCACCTTATTAAATGGCACAGTAACTCCTAAATAAGTTGTGTTTGTTTCCTTAGATCCATCTGTAAAGATCAGAATACAGTTCATATAGTTATAAGCCCAATACCTATGATCTTTTTCTATTACAGGTATGTGCCAAAAAATTAGAGTGAAAGTCCATTTATTTTAATAATTTGTTTCAAAAAGTGAAACTTGTATGTTATATTAGTTCACTACACACAAAGTGAAATATTTCAAGCCTTTATTTGCTTAAATTTTAATGATTATGTATTAAAGAAAAAAAAAAAATCCAGTATTTCACAAAATTAGAATATCATGACAAAGTTCAACATTGTAGGCTCCCTGTGTCCCAATCTAGTCAGCTAATTAACCAAAACACCTGCAAAGGTTTCCTCAGCCTTGAAATTGTCTCAGTCTGGCTTAGTAGGCTTCAGAATCATGGGGAAGACTGCTGACTTGACGATTGTGCAGGAGACCATCACTGACACCCTCCATAAGGAGGAAAAGTCTCAAAAGGCAATTGCAAAAGAAGCTGGATGCTCACTGAGCGCAGTATCGAAGTATATTAACAAAGTGTTAAGAGGAAGGGAAAAATGTGGCCGGAAAAGGTGCACAAGTGACAAGTGACACAAGTGTCAGTGCATCAAGAACCACCACATACAGACATCTGCATGACATTGGCTACAGCTGTAGAATTTCATGCGTCAAGCCACTCCTGAACCAAAAACAACGTCAGAAGCGTCTGTGCTTGGCTAAGAAAAAGTACTGGTCGGTTGCCCAGTGGTCCCAAGTCCTGTTTTCAGATGAAAGCAAATTTTGCATTTCGTTTGGAAATCAAGGTCCAGAGTCTGGAGGAAGACCGGAGAGGGACAAAAGTCAAGCAGCTTAAAGTCCAGTGTGAAGTTTCTACAGTCAGTGATGGTTTGGGGAGCCATGTCATCTGCTGGTGTGGGTCCATTGTCTTTTATCAAGTCCATAGTCAACGCAGCTGTCTACCAGGAAATTTTAGAGCACTTCATGCTTCCCGCTGCCGACAAGCTTTTTGGAGATGATGATTTTATTTTCCAGCAGGATTTGGCACCTGGCCACAAAGCTAAAACTACCAGAGGTTTAATAGCCATGGAATAACTGTACTTGATTGGCCGGCAAACTCGCCTGACTTAAACCCCATTGAAAATCTATGGGGTATTGTCAAGAGGAAGATGAGGGAACAGAGAATCTACCATAACACCTCAACTGTGTCAAAGTCTGATTGCCTCCATGCTACGCCGCCTTGATGCTGTAATTAGTGCAAAAGGAGGCTCAACAAAGTACTGAGGACATAATACAGTACATTAACACACTTTTAAGAAGGCCAACATGTGTTTAAGATCCTTTTTTTATTGGTCACATGAAATATTCTAATTTTGTGAAATACTGGATTTGTTTTTTTTTTTTTTTGTTTTGTTTTTTTTTTTTGTCTTTAATCCATAATCATCAAAATTGAAACAAATAAAGGCTTGAAATATTTCACTTTGTGTGTAGTGAACTAATATAACATACAAGTTTCACTTTTTGAAACAAATTATTAAAATAAATGGGCTTTCCCTCGATATTCTAATTTTTTGGCACATACCTGTATTTCAGAAATTATATCATATTTTCTGACACTCTAGTATCCACACTGGTTTAATATTACAGATTCATCAAACTCTTTATGGTGTATTCCTACATCTTAACTTCCCATTTTAAACCAGAGAGACATCTCATGACATTGATTACTTTCCTGCATTTATCAACGATATACTTTATAAGTTGCTTTCACGTTAACTTATTATCAAAGTAAACCCCAAGGAACCAAAAGCATTCAGCTTTTTCTAAGCAATTCCCATACAATTTCAACTGATTTCCTCTAATCTTTTTCCTTGTAAAAACATAACTTTAGTCTTTTCAATTAAAAATTTAAAACCCCATTTTACCCCCCAACTTTCCACTTGACTAATTCTCTCTTGTACTTTCCTGACTATATATTCAGCATTTCTTCATCTTTTCCATATAGCCCCATTGTAAGCAAACAGTGATCTACCAATGTATATTCTTATATTTGAAAAAATATCATTGATCATAATGGAAAACAGAGTTGGGCTCAGAATGCTTCCTTGTGGTGTTCCACTCTCTACTACATACTGCTTGGACACCTCTGTACCCATCTTTACTTGAATCATTCTTCTATCAAGAAAATCCATTATGTACTAGTAGTACTGCCATAGCGTGTACTATCCGGTATGATTGGTCTAATTTTTTTTTTTTTTTTTTTAACTCACTTCACTTTTGTATTCAAATAAATGTTATACAGCTCCATTATTCAGACGTGGAACTTTGTGGCCCTGCAATGTATATTCTAGATGTGTTGTCACGTGATACTTATTACTTTTCCCAGCGTTCATTAGGATGGACCAAACATAGTTGTTTAAGATTAAAAAACATTAATAGTTTTCTGTGTTATTTGTGAAACTTATATAAACTTTAAATAACTAGAAAAATAACAATGTACAATAAACGGCAAAACTATTTGCGCTGTAAGTGTGTTTATGATGAAAGTAAATTTAAAATAACATTATAGCAAGTACCATTTTGCAATATAAAACTGCATAACTTACTGTTTTTGTACACCAGGCATTAAAGTTACAAGTGTCAAAAAGGTGGATATTTTATGTGCACAAGATGCAGTCACTTAAACTGGTGTATGAAGGCTGGTTTTCCAACCAAGGAAGCCACAGGATAAGAAATCTTTTCTCAAGTTTGTGCCAGTTGAATGACTCAACATTCAACTGGCACAGTAAATAACTTGAATTAACAGGTAAATAGATGTACATAAATTCATACCAGTGTTGTGTCTTTTAGCATATACTGTATAGCATGTGTTTTTCTAAACTGTTTCATTCACAATTGATGCCTTTGCCAAATACTTTACATTTGAAGTAATACAGGAAAGGAAAGGATGTGACATGTGGCCAAGAATTATGACCCACACCCATACAATTTGTGCTCTGCATTTAATCCATCCAAGTGCACACACACACACAACGTGAACACACACACAGAGCAGTGGGCAGCCATATTGCTATTACTGCGGCGCCCGGGGAGCAGTTGGGGGGAGCTGCCCCCCAGGTTGACATGGCAATTGTATGACTGTTCATACAAGACATTGGTGCTTGGACCGCAAGGGCCGTTGCTTGCTGCTATTTAAATCATTTTCAACCCATTTTTTAATTCCCTAACTTGCAAGGGTATTGGTCTGGATTTCCAAAAGTGTTAACAAGTGCATCCTCTATTTTGATTGTTTTCAATGATTATTAGGTTTGACCTATTATTCAGGTATGACCCAGGTTTAGCTATTTTAGTAATTCCATGGAACAGTGAATGTGTAACTTTGTTGCAACAGTTTGTGGAGGGCCAATATGACATTGTTGCTAAAGAAGCAAAGTCATAAAGAAATAAAGAAAACACCCCAGGCACAAGCATCTGTGTGACCCTACACAGGACAAGTAGTTTCTGAAAACATATGGATTGATGGAATCATTTAAAATAAGACCAGTCAAATTTAATAAGAAAATAAAAAGGGTAAATTTTGATTTCAATAATGATTGTGGTACGGGGGAAACTACAGAGGGGTCAACCTGACCTCAATCATACCTGGCTAGCCACTAAATACTTTAATTGTACAGGTCTTATCTATGCATAACATCAGCTTTACAGTGATAAACAAGAAAATAGTGATTCAGTGGAGCCAACAAAATTCAATTCTGATGTAGAGTAGCTTTAAAAATATAATAGTAAACAGTCATTATTCAGCTGAAATCAGTTCAGTGTTGAAAAGTGTCAGCTTTTGTCATGGCAGCATTGCATGTGCTTATCATACTTCCAGATAAATACAATTAGCCAGTGCTCATCTGACCTTCACTAAATTAGTATTCATATGACTATAATCATTGTTTGTAGTTTTCACACGTTTTAATACATAGTGCTAAATATTTTCAATATCATATAATTTAAAGGAAATAATAAAAATAATTTACAGCATAAACATAACGTATTATTAAATTATTATTATTATTAAATCACATAATTATTAATCACTCAGTCATTACTTTTCTGGTGATTGTGAAAAGAGAGACCTAATGGCATATATTACTAATTCTGCCAATTGTTTTTGACAAGCAAATACTAATCTCGGATAATATTTATTTCGGACAGCATGCGAATTGTAAGGTACGGTTACAAATATATATATATTTTTTTATTCTCCTGCGCGTGGCGGCAGTTCATTGGCTCATACGTTGATGGTCAGGAGAACTCTCCAATTACATAAAGACACAATGTTACCGATGGGCTGACGCGGAAATCCGAATGTTTAGCTGGTGTAAAGGAGGCATGGAAATTGTGAAAATGGCATTTTACATATCCTTATGATAAACGTGTCATAATTTCAGACACTAGATGTTGATGAGGGACATCTTAACTGACTGGAGACTACCTAGAAAAACAGTGTTTTCTTATTAGACAACATTTGAGCTAGACAAGAAAGCATGTTACACTTATGTAGTATTTTTTACTTGAGTTGTATTATTTTGTTCCTACCATTTGGAGCTGTCTATACAAAGGACTTTAACGCATTATGTTCAACATGCAGACAATTAGTCGACAATTTTGTCAAGGTATGTATGTATGTTTGTATCTATTTTTTTTTCTTATCTGTCAGTTAATGTTAAAACAGGACATATGCCGTTCAAAACTAGTCAAAGTGTCTGGACCTTGTCAAACCTTAGTACAGCATGTCCATATGTGACATGTGAACTATTGATTTTACATACATACACTAACTATCCCATTGAAACTAGTTATTTCTGCACTTATCACTACACAAATGGTTAAGAAAAGTTCTTAGAAAGTCTATAGTATCACTTGTATACAAATTCTAAGTAGATATTGCCAATTAATTGCATTCAGACATCTTTAAATGTGATATAAGTGTCTGAATACTTTTTAGAGTCACTTTATATATGTTGTGTGTTAACATATCCATTTTGCCAGGGTCTAGAAAAAACAGCAAAGAACAATTTTGGTGGTGGAAACACAGAATGGGAAGAGCGAAAACTGTCCAAATATGAGTCGAGGTGAGAAAAAAAAATTATAATTTGACACAAAACATCTTAAATCAGTATTTTCTTGCATGCACTTTTGAAATAATGAAATGCGTTACTGTAATTCATTATCTTGGCCCAGACTATCAGGATAGAAATCGTAGGCTGATGATACACAGGGCAAATTAATTTTTTTTTATTTATTTATTTTTTTTTTTTAGCCATGTTGCTTGGGCACTTTCGCTTTTCCACTTTCTGAATAATTTAGGTCAGTCATAGGCCCTGTGTCTCACCTGGTTGCCCACTGACAGCAACATTGCTCAAAAAGTTGCCCTGTGTATCATCAGCCTTACAATTCACAAATGTGTGGTTTCTTCAGTGAGATTAGGCTGACGGAGATACTGGAGGGCTTGTGTTACAGCAGCAGTTTTGAGTGCAACCACATGTTGGAAGAAAATGAGGAACACTTTGAGACATGGTGGTTCAAGAGGTCAGGAACTCAGATGGAAAATTTGTACTGTAATACCTGAAGACTTCATTCTCAAAGCTGAAGTATACTTCATTTTTCTGCGTGCCGTTATGTCTCGTGCTCTGTAGAATATGCAAGCCTTTCTAAGCATACTTTATTTGACCATGCATGAGCTGTTTTGATACTACATCTGTTGTGTCTAGTATAAGTATACAAAGTATACCACTCAGAAAGACAGAGGGTAAGGTAGGGTGACCAGCTGTCCTGTATTTTATGTGACAGTCCCAAAAAATGTGCAATGTCCTGCAAGACATAAGCAATGCCCTGCAGATCAGTTATGTTTATTTATTAATGTAGCTAAAATAAATTGTTTGCAACTACGCACCTTAAAAAATAGTATAATTAAGGAGAGGTCCTTAAATGGCTTTGCAAATACACACAACAGTAAGTTTAATGTTTTGAACTTAACTTTAAAGTAATCAAATGTATGTTCAATAAAAGTTTCTTTGTGGGTAGAAGTGTTTAGAACACAATAAGTGCTTACTTAACATTGCACATTCACAAAATAAAAAAAAAATTAAAATGCATAGGTGGAAGAGGGCACATTGTTTGTAAATCATTAAAACAACAGTGCACAACTGCACAAATGTTAAAAACAGTAGTGCTGACAACATTGCACAATTAATAAAAATATGTGGAAACAGGCAACAGTACAGTTGTGATTCATAACGATAGTGAATAAAACAACACTAAAACAACTGTTTGTATGTCATGCAACAAACTGCAGTTTGTAATTGAATTTAAAAATAACACTTCAGGAAAATGACTTCAATTCACACCATGTGAATTTGCATACAATAATTATTATTGTTAGATAAAGACACATTGCACATGCTGCACCATTAAAGGGTTACTCCTGTCATTAATCACTTACCTCCATGTCGTTCCAAACCTATAAAGCTTTGTTCTTCTTCATAACACAATTTAAAATATTTTGGATGAAAACCGGGAGGCTTGTCACTGTCCCATTGACTGCTAAGTAAATACCACTGTCAAGACCCAAAAAAGTATGAAGGGCATCGTCAAAATAGTCCATCTGCCATCAGTGGTTCAAACTGAATTTTATGAAGTGACGAGAACACTTTTTGTATGCAAAGAAAATAAAAATATCAACTTTATTCAAAATTCGTCTCATCTGCATCACCGAAGCGCCATTTTAGAGAATATCCGCTGGGCGCAAACTGTGTACGCTGTTCTCTGACAGCTGCACGACATGTCTTCTACATTTTTTTTATGCTTTGATTTGAACAAAAACAGCGTATCCATTTGGTGCAGCTGACAGAGAACAGTGTACGCAGTTTGTGCCCAGCGGATATTCTCTAAAATGTTGCTGCAATGATGTAGATGAGACAAATTGTTGAATAAAGTCAGTATTTTTATTTTCTTTGTGTACAAAATGTATTCTCATCACTTAACAAAATTCAGATTGAACCACTGATGGCAGATGGACTATTTTGACAATGCCTTTCATACTTTTCTGGGTCTTGACAGTAGTATTTACTTGGCAGTCAATGGGACAGTGACAATCCTCCCTGTTTTCATACAAAATATCTTACTTTGTGTTCCGAAGAAGAACAAAGCTTTTGCAGGTTTGTGATTAATGACAAAATTTTAATTCGGGGGTGAAGTAACCCTTTAAAGCTTGCAAAACGGGGGATGTTTTTTTTTTTTTTTTTTTAGAAAAAGATATTTACGCTAAAACATTAAACTGACAAACAAATAACAGAAGAAAAACACAATGACACAAATTAACAGATGTTGCATTGTTTACTGTAATGATTGGTGATGTATAATAGAAAAATACTTACTGTGCAAATCATTGGAATAATAGCACTTCAGGAAAATGACTAAAATTCACACTATGTGAACCTGGAAACTCCTTTTGGCATCAAAGAAACTGTATGTGTCCTGTTCACATGCACATGCAGAACCTCAAATGAAAGCAAGCACACAATAATTATTAGTTAGATTAAGACACATTACACAGAAATTTGTCATCCAAGATGTTTGTGTCTTTCTTTCCTCAGTCAGTAAGAAATTATGTTTCTTGAGAAAAACAATTCAGGAATTATCTAGGAATTATCATATAGTTGACTTCAATGGTGCCCCCAAGTTTGAACTTCCAAAACGCAGTTAAAATGCAGCTTCAAATGGCTTTAAACCAGTGCTTCCCAAACTGTGGGCCGCGGCCCCCCGGTGGGCCGTAGCGGTATTGCAGGGGGGCCGTAGCTAGGCTAAATCAAAATATTAAAATGGGGGATGGGGTGCGCAAAAGAAAATATTTTTCGGAGGTAAGCGTTAAAACAATGCCCTGACCGTACAGTGCAGTCAAGAATAACTTAAAGAGGTTGCCAACAAAACTGGACGAGCTTTTGTCTCTTGCTACAGGTGAATCCTCGCTGTGCTGCGCGTTTTAAGTGTCAGTTCATTTGCACTTGTAATGTATATTTTTATTCGTTGTTACTAAATAAACGATCGAGTGTGAAACTGTTCTGTCATAAATCGCATACCTTTTATTCCTGAACTTTCTACTGTCTGTTATTGGAAACGAAAGCTACTGGTTGATGTCTCGGTCTCAAGTGCACTAGATCTCGCCCAGAACTCGTGCTGTCTGTGGTAGTTTGGAAATCACTGAGGCTGTTTGTCCCTTCCGTTGCTTTGGTTTTCACTATGTTACTGTGCTATTTCAATAATGAATCCAGCATAAATATGTGGATGACATTCCCGAATCATTGCAGCGTGTGTGTGTCCGAAAACGAAAGTTGCATATAAACTCTGAATGGGTTATACTCAGTGGTGTGGTTCCTGAAGAAGTGGGCATACTCTTCGCATACATATATCTCTAATAAAATGGGTCGGGTTGTCTCTGTGTTAGAGTCGTTTTTAACTTACTATTTTACGTATTCGTTTACTGGATCCTTTGACAGAAAAGTTAACTGGGTTTACTGCTATAGGACATTTCTGATCGTGAAAACCTGCTTATTTTTATTTGTAAGGTATTGTTTTCGTTATTATAAACTGATTCAAAGGTAATCAATCATAAATATTACCTTTTCCAGTCGCGTGCCTGCCCTAATATGCTTTCGCTTATGAACAGCAGCATCTGCGGTGCGGGAGAAAGAGCAGGCGCGGGCGCATCAGGCGCAATCATCAAACATATTTCAAAGCAAGCCAGCGCCACGGTCCTGACCGCATTATCACTATCTCTACAGTGCCAGTATTGTGGCTAATGCAGGACACGAATGATGTGCGCAGGGGGTATTATTAGAAGTTGGTATACGCAAAGCCGACTGAAACCCTCCACTACATCACTAATTACAGAAAGTGCGCAACTCGCCCTCCCTTTAACTACAAAGCGTCACTCAACTTCACTGCGATCTCAGAAAGTTCCTTTATAAACAATTAAGGTCTCTAAAATACAAAACGAATCTCTAATTACATCGCATTTGCACTTAGTTAATGAGTTGATTCACCAGCGCGCAAAACGAAACCAGGGTTTTCAGCAGTCAGTGCATTCTGACAAAAACGTTTCTAATTGGCCATTGCGTTCAAGAAATCAACATATATGCATGTGATTGGGCTACATTGCTTAACCCTGCAAAACACATTGGATAGCTTGCTTTCATTTTGTTTTCGTATTTAGCAGCGTCTAGTACCCCGGGGTGGACATCTAGGATTCCATGATTCCTTTGTAAGATGGCATGAAATTTCCCTTATAACCAAAAGATGGCAGCAGAGGCTTAGTTATTGGCTGCAGATTCATTATAAAATTAGGGGGTCGTGGAGCTTTTGCTATGTTTTTGGGGGGCCTTACCCCTCTGAAGTTTGGGAAGCTCTGCTCTAAACGATCCCAGCTGAGGAAGAAGGGTCTTATCTAGCAAAACGATTGGTCATTTTCTAAGCAAATTGACCATTTATATTTTTAGCATCAAACACTCGTCTTGTCTAAGTCTGCATTAACTTTTTTTTCCAGTTCAGTACGGTCAATACAGTTAGGGTATGTCTGAAAACTCCCATCTCGTTTTCTTTCCCAACTTCAAAATCTTCCTACTTCGCTGCGGAATTACAGACCCAATGTTTACGAAGTGAACATGCAAAGTAGATCAAATACCCTTTACAATAAAGAAAAGGTAAAACAGCGATGTAGGATGATTTTGACATTGAGTTCACGCAGACTTAAGCCCTATTCGGACGGTAATTGTTTCTCATGGGGACGTAAGTGATTTTCACCATTTACAGGGGGTAGTTGGTGATTTAATTGGCATCCAAATCTAGGATGTCGATGTTTTTCTCTCACCACTCTCGTAAAAATTCCCCAGGCGAATTACCTACTGTTTTTTTTGACAAACACCAAGGTCGTGTGGTAATTTAATTGCCGTTCGGATCCACATCTCTGAGTTTACGAGAAGCAGTCGATTGAAAATTCAATGTTTAATACCTTTTTGACTACTGCAGAACACTGTAGCCTACAACTGTTTTACTTCGCTGTAATTTGCATGTATTACTGAAATGCTACAAAGTGTTTTAAAAAACAATACTTCGTAACGGCTTCACCACAGCCAGTGGGAGCAGAAAGAGAAGAAAAGCACGTAAACATTCGAAATGGGTCTTTATGGTAGCAGCAGGTATGCAATGCAATTGTAAAATGTGTATTATATAACTATATCCAGTGGTGTAGTGGTGCCTGGAGAAGTGGGTATACTCTTCATATATTGAGGGTATTGTTTGGACTGTCATGATTTTGGCTAATGCAAGAAGACACTACTGAATGATGCGCATACCTTGCTCTATAGCACTGACTAAGTTTTATATGTTGTAAAATATGCTTGCAATAATAAGAATACCTTTTACATAACTAAGTATTTTTAATACATTTTACACAATAATACGAAATAAATTTGTAAATAAAATTAATTTGATTTATAGCAGACAATCATGTGACTGGCCACGTGAACAGTGCTTTCCCGGGTATGTAGGATCACAGAACTCGCTTCTCCACTGTGAATAAATCATCATCCGAATCCATGAGTTTTATCACTGAGGTGATATGTAAATTTATTTTTACAGATATCCATATGAGAAACAATTACCGTCCGAATAGGGCTTTAGACAAGATTAGCGTTCGAGGTTAAAAACTATATAAATTGTCCATTTGTTTAGAAAATTACTGATTGTTTTGCTAGATAAGATCCTTCTTCCTTAGCCCGGGATAGTTAGAGCCATTTGAAGCTGCATTTAAACTGCATTTTGGAAGTTTGAACACCATTGAAGTCCATTATATGGAGATAATTCCTGATTTTTTTTTTTCCTCAAGAAACAATTTCTTATTGACTGAAGAAATAAAAACACAAACATCTTAGATGACAAAGGGGTGAGTAAATTATCTGTAAATTTTTGTTCTGGGAGTGAACTTATTTAAAGTCATCTGTTAACTGTAATGAGTGGTGATGCATAATATAGAAATAGTTGGGATAATAGCACTTCAGGAAAATGACTTTAATTCACACCATATGAACATGGAAACTTCCTTTGGCATCAAGGAAATCGTATGTGTCCTGGTCACACGCATGTGCAGAGAGTCCCTCAAATGAAAGCAAGCACACAATAATTATTAATGTTAGATTAAGACACATTACATATGCTGCACCATTAAAGCTGTGATGGCGTCCAGAATGAATTAAAGACATGTATATACAGCATACATCTAACGTTACACCACAAATAAAACTTCGCACAAACTGCTCTTGAACAAATAATTAAGAAGAATAAATATTACCCGTCCAAAACGATTTATACCTCATGTTTAAACACATTAGAAGCCGGCAGATTCCCAAAGGACTGGCTGTGGTAAAGAATGGAGCATCTGCGAAAGCACTTAAGTAAAACATCTTTATAAATAAACGGTGTATTTAGGCTTATAAATACGCCATTAATATTATACATTTTCATCCAAAAATATCTTAAGAGTACATTCCGTCACATAAAAAAAGTTATATTTGTGCTATTTGAAGTAGAATCGTTCTGAACTGAGCATATTATATAAATTGCAATTATTATGTATTAATTAAAATTAAAAACTAAATTTAAATTATTTAAACTAGCAAAATTGAATTATGCTTAATTTTAATTGGGGCCATAATTGTTTTTTTAGTGCATGTTCTACCTAAAGAGTGAAATATCACCAACCAGCGCATTTGTAGAGAGGGTGTTTTTCGTTAATGGCTATATGGGCATGAGGCTGTGTCTTTCCAGTCCTATTGAGGGTTCTAGTAGGATAAACAACATTAAATGCTAAAATCAGTCTAGTAAGCATATTGGCTGACTTTCTATTAAGGCAATACAGTGAAAAATTGAGGTGTCTCAAATTGTGATGGCCTTCAATGGCATTTAATGACATAGCAGCTAAGACAGGAGCCTTGGTAGGATGCAGCCTTCTGACTGGAAAGTACCCTAGGTTACTGTCCCACATTAAACAGAATGCTTCTCAGAATGCCTCTCCATTTTCTTGTAAAGACCTCTTGCTGCTTATTGTGTGTAATCGGGATTGGCTAATGGCTAATTTTTACTAATTCTGGATGTCGGGAGAAGGCATAGGCAGACTAGGTGGTCGCCAAGGGCGCCACCAGCTGGACGATGGCGCCAATGAGTGCACGTACTAACACTACATTTTAGCAGGGTTGTGATAAAGAGTGGCAGGGTCACCCTGAAATATGATTGTGGCCCTCACTGGATCCAATATCAATATCATTGGGCTAAAGTACTGTCAATCTGACAATGCCTGTATGCCTATGAATCAAAGTTCTCTTAATTGCTGTATGCAAAGTTTGCATTTGGAGTGCTTAACAACACCGTTAGATCACCGTTTTGGGGGGGGAAACGGCCTGACACTGCAATACAATACGGCACGCAGACAATGTATGTATACTTTAGGCTTCAGTCTCATTATTGATAGTGTATATTTAATTAAATTAATAAAATAAATGTAACTTATTAGCGTTTTTGTTGCAGGAAAACAAAACATCCAGATCTGTTCAAGTGGTTTTGTATAGAGACCATCAAAGTATGCTGCCCAAAAGGCTCATTTGGTCCTGACTGCAACAGTAAGTAAATTAAGTGTTAAATTAACAATTTTTAAAAAAAAAAGTATACATATGCTTAGCCAACGTTCACAGTCCTTTGTATAAATTTAACGTGTATGCATTACTTCGACACTAACAAACTATAGCATTAAAGAGAGACAAGGGTTACTTTCAAATCTCTATGGCATTAAACTTGATTCACGTAGCTAGCTATAAGCTGTGGAGCCCCTAAAATGCTGATGGAAATAATTTGAGATGGAGGAAAACTATATATCAGTGCATTTGCATGCAAAATTATTGGTGCAATGCAATACTTTAACTAGCAAAAACCAAAGTTATATGAACAAATGCTGGCTGCACGATATACCAACGTTACGAATTACGATATTGCTTAGTGAAATTTTAGAATCGCAAATACCATGCTTTAAAACATGCGTTGCATGTTTTTAAGCGTGGGCGTGCACGGGTTGTAATAAAAGTGAGGGTCTCAGAGTGATGACAAAGTGGGTCACACAAAGTCACTCCGCTGCAGCTAAATTTGTGTTTCAGTGACACACGCACACTCCCATACAGTTCGGCCTAGGGCTGCACGAAATACCAACATTGTGAATTACGATATTGCGTAGTGCAGTTTTCGAATCGCAAATACCATGCTTTAAAACATGCGTTGTGTGTTTTTAAGCTAGGGCGTGCATGAGTTGTAATAAGTGAGAAGAAACTTGGAAAATGTAAATGTTATGTATCTTTTTTGTTATGAATCTTTAAGTATGATATATAAAGAGTTTGTTTTTGTTTTTTTATATGCATTTGGCTACCTACCAAAAGCATTTCGGGGTGAGTGAGGTTAGTTGTAACACTTTTGTTTTGTAAAACTGTTGAAAAAGTTTCAAAAGTTGTAAAACTTTCACATTCACTGATTTAAATGTTTCAACATGCTATAAATTTTTTTTACAAAATTTCCTATTATTTCCTTGCCATATCATCGCTATGGGCTATAGAGGAAAAAAATGTGCCAAAAAATCTGTTGAAGAAATCACTAAACATTTAATTAACCATTTGTAAACATGCAATTAACAATTGCAAAAGAAATTTATGGTGTTTATTTAAAATGAGACACATCTATTTTACAATTATATTAATTTCCAAACTGTTTGAGGTAGTTCTGCTTCATTTTTTTTAATTTGCTGAAAAAAGGTGTTGGGTGTTACACATACAGAAAGATCATGAATGCATTTTCTGCACTGAACCCTGCGATGAGTTTAACAACACTCGCAGCACAGATTGCAGTTCATAGCTGCACCAGAGTGATATGAATATATGAATGGACATATTTTATAGATCCATTAACGTCTGTAAATGAAGAAACTAAAACTTAAATATTAGTAGTGAAATGTTACAGTTGAATTACAAAATAACATGTTTTTTTTCTTAAATACTTTACAGTAATCTTGTTTACAGTAATGTCAGTTATTGTATCAAATATTTTGGTGAGTCTTGAAATAGATTATACTTGACGAAGTGGGTCGTGGAATGGAAAAGTTTGGGAACCCCTGTCTTAGTGGAACACAAGCATTGTGCGAGGGAATGCAAATTGATTGAAAAAAATATTCCTCTTTTTATGTTAAAACGAGTGTTATGTTACAGTTTTTTTTAGGGATGCATCGATCCGATACTCAGTATCGATATCAGCTCCAATCCTGGCATTTTCTGCCATATTGTGCGTATACTATTCTGTTATTGCTGAGCCCCACGAAAGGCACAAAAACATTATAAAGCACCACAAAGTTTTTGAGCACTATATTTCAAGTGTTCTCAAGCTGTTCCATAGTTCAGTGTGAGGTACAGATGATATATTTAAGTCATTAAATTCAAGTTCATGTAAACATTTCTCTCCGCTGCAGCTGTCTGTCATCCTCCATTCAGCAATCAAACTTCATGTTGCGTTAGGTTACTACAGTCAAAACACTGAAACAATGAGCACACAGTAACTGAGATTTAAAACTGTTAAAAGAAAAGGCTCAATAAACTAATGCATAGTATCTTTTGCTGCTGAATTATCCACCAACCTAGTTTATAATAGTATTTTTGTCATAGATTATGGTTATATATTTTTTCATTTGTTATTTTTCATTAAAATGAAGTTGTCTATATGTAATAGATTGTGTTTAACACACAAAAGACTGGCAGAAGTATAGAAATTCGACATTGATTAAAAAAACTATGCTGATATCAGATTGGATAGGTATCGGCAGATACTCTGAATTTTCGTATCGTATTGGATCGGTTCTGAAAAAATTGTATCGTTGCATCCCTAGTTTTATTTAACCGCAAATGTTCGTCTTGTCTCTTCTCTGTGATTCGGGTAAAAACAGTATGTTGAAAAACTCCCATCTCGTTTTCTTCCCCAACGTCAAAATTGTCCTACATCGCTGCAGACGTACAAACCCAGTGTTTACAAAATGAACAAAGTAGATCAAACGCCTTTTACAAAATAGACAAGCATTTGCGGTTTAAAAATATATAAATTGTCAATTTGTTTAGAAAATAACCGTTCGCTAGATAATACCCTTCTTCATTAGCTTTTTTCATTTGTTATTTTTCATTGAAATTAAGTTGTCCATATGTAATAGATTGTGTTTAACACACAAAAGACTGACGATCAGGTCAACACACAGAAGTATAGAAATTCGACATTGATTAAAAAAACTGCTGATGCTGATATCAGATTGGATCGGTATCGGCAGATACTCTGAATTTTCGTATCGGATCAGATCGTTTCTGAAAAAATTGTATCGTTGCATCCCTAGTTTTATTCCTGTCCCTACACCATGTCCCCTTGTAATATGTTGACAAATTTCACACTGACTACCACATTTCAAACTACTATGTAAATTAAGCTTACCACTTAAAATCTGCTAAAAAAAAATTGGTTAATGGAATACAGTAAATGCATTAATGATTTTGATTTATTTTGTATAGCTAGAAGCATTTCCATTCATTTCTTACATTGTTGCAGCCTTTAATTCCCCTATAAAATTGTCTCTTGTTTTGTATTATTTCAAGCTTGCATTGGAGGAGCTGACAAACCGTGCCATGGTAACGGCAAATGTGATGGAGATGGAACAAGGGCTGGAAATGGGAAGTGCAGTTGTGATAAGGGATATGAAGGGGAGTTTTGTCTGGATTGCAGTGATGGTTATTTTAGTGCACTGAGGAATGAAACATTCTCCTTGTGCAAAGGTACACATTAAAAATAAACTTGATGAGCATCATATGTTTCATGTGTGCAGTGTAGCCAATATCTGTATCTGTAGCAGTCTCAAAATTATCTGTCTATGTAATCGGAAATGGGTGGGACTTAACTGTTTTGTAATATTACATTAGAAGTGCATTTCAAAATGTAGTTCTGTCCCCTTTATAGTTTAAATTTGACAGACATGCCTTGTATAAAAATTATAATATTTTTTCTATTATGATTTAAAGATTATTCAAATATCTTCTACTTAAAGGATTAATTCACTTTCAGAACAAAAAATTAGGGGTAATGGATGACAAGGGGGTGAGTACAAGATGTTCGTGGCTTTCTTTCTTCAGTCGTAAAGAAATTGTTTTTTTGATTAAAACATTTCAGAATTTCTGTTCATATAATGGATATGAATGGTGCCCCAGTTTAAACTTCCAAAATGCAGTTTAAATCCAGCCTCAAAGGGCTTTAAACAATCCCAGCCGATGAAGGGTCTTATCTAGCAAAATGTTCGGTTATTTTCAAAAACAAATTGACAATTTATATACTTTTTAACCGCAAATGTTCGTCTTGTCTCTTCTCTGTGATTCGGGTAAAAACAGTATGTTGAAAAACTCCCATCTCGTTTTCTTCCCCAACGTAAAAAATTGTCCTACATCGCTGCAGAAGTACAAACCCAGTGTTTACAAAATGAACATACAAAGTAGATCAAACGCCTTTTACAAAATAGACAAGCATTTGCGGTTTAAAAGTATATAAAATGTCAATTTTTTTAGAAAATAACCGTTCGGTTTGCTAGATAATACCCTTCTTCATTGGCTTAGATCGTTTAGAGCCCTTTGAAGCTGGATTTAAACTGCATTTTGTAAGTTCAAACTTTGGGGCACCATTCATATCCATTATATGGAGAGAAATCCTGAAATGTTTTCCTCAAAAAACATAATTTCTTTATGACTAAAGAAACAAAAACATGAACATCTTGAATGAAAAGAGTACATCATCTTGAATACATTATCTGTTAATTTTTGTTTTGAAAGTGAACTAAACTTTTAAAACAATAAAACTAAATGTTAAATAAAAGGATTTTTATTTCAGAAGAACTTTGTGTACAGATTTATGTCTGTACAATCGTCCATAACCTAAAATAAGAGGACTTTTTATGAAATGGCTCAAAAGAGAAAATATGAGTTGAAAAAAATATTCAGTGGCTGAAAACTGCCAAAATAACTAATGCTATGCATAATACAAATCTGAACAAATAAAGAATACAGAAATTATGGACCAGCTCTAAGAGAAAGTGAGACAAGTATGAGAAAAGTATATCACAGCGTATAAGATTTATATGATTCCGTATCTTAGTTCATCTGACTCAAGCTCTGATTTCTGAAAGACATTGTTGTATCCCTGGCTCACCTGTTGTCCAGCAAACACAAGGCATGACTGTGTATGAAAAATATTTTTCCTTTGATTTGGTTTTTAAAGCTATTGTCTGTGCATACCTACTAATTATAATATTTGTAAAATTGAGGTTAATATACGGTGGGGTCCAAAAGTCGAATACCATCTTAAAAATATATATTTCAAAATCCTAAATCTGGAAAAAGTGAAATGTATAATTTTGAGATTATATTTAATTTTTTACCTTTTTTTTTTTTTTTGGAGAGTGTCACAAGTCTTGTGTTGGCTGCATTGGAGGAACCAATCATGATTGTAAAGAATGTAGGAATGGCTGGGAGAAAGACCAAGAAGGAGCATGCATTGGTAAGGTTATATGTATGCGTATCTATCTAATCTGTCTATCTATCTCTCTGTCTATATTATTGTTATTATTATTATTATTATTATTATTATTAAGTAATTTATATATTACTGCATTTTAATTCATGTCATGTCATCCTATTGAATTGCATTGAATCTGGTCCTTGGCAGGTCTTGAAATTTGGAAAATAAAACCCCAAATATTCTGTATTCTGTATTCTGACTTTATCAGTCTCTCACATTATTCTGGAATTCTCATATCATTCTCAAATTTTGACCCACTTTTCTTTTCACATTTCTACAGTTTATTGGGGCTTGTGGGCATTTGTTTATGTGCAACTCTTAGACTTGGCTATTACAAAACTTTGATTCTTTTTTTTTCATCCATTCTATTGTATATTTGCTGGTGTGCTTGGGGATCATTGTCCTTTTGCATGACCCAGTCTTGGCCAAGCTAGTTGTCAGACAGATGCCCTCACATTTGACTCTAGAATACTTTGGTATACAGACGTCATGGTCGATTCGATAACCGTGAGGTGCCAAGGTCCTGTGGCTACAAAACAAGGCCAAAATCATCAGCGCTCCACCAGCATGTGTGACTTTTGGTATAAGGTGTTTGTGCTAATAGGCTCTTTAGGTTTTCACTAAAACTCCACTCTGGTCTCATCTGTTCAAAGTAGGCATGGGCCGGTATGAGATTCTGATGGAATAATAACCTTAGATAAAAATACCATGGTTCACAGTATCCAGTATTGAGAGTACAGCTCTAAAATATAATTTTTAAATGTCTGGATAAAAAAAAAAAATGCACATACACATAAGGAGAGAGAGAGCGCGAGTGTGTTATACGCACGCGCGTACACGCACACAGTCTCTTCTTTGTCCAACACTCAACGGAGCCAGCAGTTTGTTTGTGTTTTAAATGTTGTGATTTTAAACAGATGTAAACAATGGCAGGAGGCTTAAAAGTATAGATGTGATACCAACTACATTTTATTATTGTACTAAATCACAGAAACCTAGTACTTTAGTCTGCTATTCTTCAGTCTGTGAAGTGGGAGGAAACTAGCTTGATGTTAGCTAGTTAATTAGCCATGTTATCTGCCTCAGTAGCAAGCCAAATAGTATTTATTTCAACACTAAAACAAACCGGTGGGTGGGTCTCTGTCTTCGGGTTGAAAGAGGGAGAAATGAAGATGACAGATTTATATTTTATTTACGACCTGGAAGTATTTATTCAACGATCGGTGCTAAAACTTAATCTGTATGGTGCTCATCGTCACAGCTGTAAACACAACGGTTTTCTTCTTTCGTGAGGGGGCTGGGTGCCACAACATTTTTTTTTCCAGGTGTAACGTTAAAGAACGTGACACACGCATCTCCCGGAAATCCCGTATAATCTAACCAATCTGATGACGCCTTCAAAACTCCTGAAGTGTTTACAGATTTGTGTGCCATATGCATCAGATGTTTAGCCAACGTTCCCATGGTTTTCATCCAAAATATCTTAAATTGTGTTCCAAAGACAAACAAAGCTTTTACAGGTTTGGAATGAAATGGGGGTAATTGATTACCCCCATGGGTCTCACCTTAGTCTCACCTCAGTCGTGGTATTGAGGGTGGAGAGAGCACTGATCATTCACTCCCCCCACCGACAATCCCTGCCGGACCTGGGACTCGAACTCACAACCTTTCAGTTACAAAGGCCATGGCTGCCAATAAGGTTTTATTTTCAAAATTTCATGACCTGCCAATTTTATTTTTATTTTTATTTTTTTTTATTATGCACTGATGCAGAGAGCCATGGAATTTAATAGGGTATATTTATTTATTTATTTATTTATTTATAATAGGTATTACTTGTTGGAGACATTTTATAGCAATTCATATACATTTGTATTATAATACAATCTGATAATTCCAAGTATTACTTTCTGACATGCCACTGAAAAAAACACCGAACTCTGGGTGAAGGAATAGGGGAATAAATAAAATAAATAAATGATTTGTCCCATTAATTTCAAAACATCTCCTGGTGGTGGGCCAGTGGTCAGGGACATCTCTGCAACTCCCATACCTTCCCATTCAGACATTCTTACTTGACTAGTCTAATGCAGTACAATGCCATATGTGTCAAACTAAGTGCTTCTTTTGCCATTTCCTTTCAAACGTACCTAATGCTAATCTAGCTATTTCAGTGTCTTGAAGTAGATTCTGCGTCGATTATTCTCATTAATTCTCTATACCCAAACTCCACAGTGGGGACTCCATAAATGGTAGACCTCTATCCAATTTCCCTGCACTTGGCAGCAAGATCAGTGTATTTTAACTTCTTCATCTCATGGGCTGTTTTAATATACTTCAAGGATGTTCACAAAGACAACATGTGCTGTGCGTTTGCCCTTGGAGCCTTATGGTGGTTACTTAGTAGAGTGTTGCAAATGGTGGATCCATTTAGGGGCCATTTCTAGTCCAAGACATGCTCTTCCTTCCAAAAACCCCAAAATCTCTTGGTGCTTCAACCACAAAGCTTTGGCCTTTGTTGGCCTTGCACCTGCATTGACCTGACACATCTTTAACACCCACATCACGCGATGATGCAGTGTAAATTAGTAACATCTTATCCAATAGTTTGCTCCAGAAAACAAGGTTTACCTACCATGCAGTATACCTTAAACTCTAAGCTGATTAACCCAAAACATACATACTTACGGCATACTAGTTCCAAAACTGCAACTGCAAGTTCAGTCAACCCAGAGTATGTTCATGGTGAACACACAAGACATTTTCAATAGAGCATCAAATCAGTAATTCGTTATAGAAACTGATGCTAAGCACACTACATTTCTAGTGCAAATCTTTAATACTTTAATCAGTGTTTAATAATGTAAATGAGAATTATGTTGTTTTTATGCTAATTATAAATTGAAAAAGAAAGTTTGTACTAAAACAGTCTGTCCTTGCAAAGATAATATGGCTCTATAAGTTAATTTATTGTAACACATTTGTTGTATGGTGAGATTTCTATTTTTATAATAAAAATACATATATGATGCATTATGTAAAAACATCCCATTGCAAAAAGGGGGGAAAAAGGTTAGAATGTTGGTCCATATTGTGTGGGGGTAAGAATAAAATAAATAACAGTAAAATAAACATTGCTGTTTTTTATAATAGTATACACACACACAAACACACACACAGATAATTATAAAGCACTATTATAAAATGTAGCACTGTTTATTTTACTATTTATTATCTATGTATGTTATTTATTTTAGATTTCTGCATTATGCCCTTTAGTGACAATTCAAGTACTTTTTTTACATTAAGTAACTTTATACATTTTTGGTTATTTCAATATGTTTCTAAGGCCCATACATTTGTCTTTACCTATACCGGTCTTGTGTTTTTCCATTACAGACATTAATGAATGCACCAAAGATCCAGCTCCATGCAAAGATAACCAGTACTGCCTAAACACAGATGGTTCTTTCTCATGTAAAGGTTTGTTTAAATGCAATGTTAACACAAAGATGCATTTTATTCTGGCTATTTTATTTCACAAAACAATATACAGGTGCTGGTCAAATAATTAGAATATCATTAAAAAGTTGATTTATTTCACTAATTCCATTCAAAAAGTGAAACTTATATATTATATTCATTCATTACACACTGATATATTTCAAATGTTTATTTTCTTTAATTTTGATGATTATAACTGACAACTAATAAAAACCCCAAATTCAGTATCTCAGAAAATTAGAATATTGTGAAAAGGTTCAATATTGAAGACACGTGGTGCCACACTCTAATCAGCTAATTAACTCAAAACACCTGCAAAGGCCTTTAAATGGTCTCTCAGTCTAGTATTGTAGGCTACACAATCGTGGGGAAGACTGCTGACTTGACAGTTGTCCAAAAGACGACCATTGACACCTTGCACAAGGAGGGCAAGACACAAAAAGTCTTTGCAAAAGAGGCTGGCTGTTCACAGAGCCCTATGTCCAAGCACATTAATAGAGAGGCGAAGGGAAGGAAAAGATGTGGTAGAAAAAAGTGTACAAGCAATAGGGATAACCGCACCCTGGAGAGGATTGTGAAACAAAACCCATTCAAAAATGTGGGGGAGACTCACAAAGAGTGGACTGCAGCTGGAGTCAGTGCTTCAAGAACCTACTACGCACAGACATATGCAAGACATGGGTTTCAGCTGTCGCATTCCTTGTGTCAAGCCACTTTTGAACAACAGACAGCGTCAGAAGCGTCTCGCCTGGGCTAAAGACAAAAAGGACTGGACTGCTGCTGAGTGGTCCAAAGTTATGTTCTCTGATGAGAGTAAATTTTGCATTTCCTTTGGAAATCAGGGTCCCAGAGTCTGGAAGAAGAGAGGAGAGGCACAGAATCCACGTTGCTTGAGATTCAGTGTAAAGTTTCCACAGTCAGTGATGGTTTGGGGTGCCATTTCATCTGCTGGTGTTGGTCCACTGTGTTTTCTGAGGTCCAAGGTCAACGCAGCCATATACCAGGAAGTTTTAGAGCACTTCATGCTTCCTGCTGCTGACCTTTAACTTTATGGAGATGCAGATTTCATTTTCCAACAGGACTTGGCACCTGCACACAGTGCCAAAGCTACCAGTACCTGGTATAAGGACCATGATATCCCTGTTCTTAATTGGCCAGCAAACTCGCCTCACCTTAACCCCATAAAAAATCTATGGGGTATTGTGAAGAGGAAGATGCAATATGCCAGACCCAACAATCGACTGATCGACTCCATGCCACACCGCATTGCTGCAGTAATTCAGGCAAAAATAGCCCCAACTAAGTATTGAGTGCTGTACATGCTCATACTTTTCATGTTCATACTTTTCAGTTGGCCAAGATTTCTAAAAATCCTTTCTTTGTATTGGTCTTAAGTAATATTCTAATTTTCTGAGATACTGAATTTGGGATTTTCATTAGTTGTCAGTTATAATCATCAAAATGAAAGAAATAAACATTTGAAATATATCAGTCTGTGTGTAATGAATGAATATAATATACAGGTTTCACTTTTTGAAAGGAATTGGTAAAATCAACTTTCTAATGATATTCTAATTATATGACCAGCACCTGTGTTTAGATACAGCTATTTTTATTTTATTTATTGTTATTAAAATGTAACTCACTGCTCTTGATTTGAATCAGTTTTGAGAATCAATTCATATTTGACTAATTTGGTGAAGTTTGGCTATATACCTAGTGATGCATGGTCATGATTTTTCATGGCCAATTCCGATTTTTTTGCAAGCAAACCGGCCGATTCCGATACTATATATATATATATATATATATATATATATATATATATATATATATATATATATATATATATATATATATATATATATAATTTTTTTTTTTTTTTTAACAAGCAACAAACAAAAAAGAATGAAATGAATGTATACATAAATAAGATGTTTATTTAGTATTTAATAGCAGTAACTGTGCAGTAATGCTACATTTTCAACAGTTTCATGGTTGAAACTTTAAACTGGAAAACGTTAACTGTAACCATGTAATTTTAAAGGCAAAAGCTGCATAGTTCCACAATCCAAACAACACAATCAAAACACGTTAAACTCCCCAAACAAAGATGTTACTTAATCAGCATTCAGCATTTGTTTTCATTGTTTAAATTTGGTGTAAAGAAAGAAAAAAGGTCTTGTGAAAATAAATGAAACCAAATTAGGCTATATAAATAAATTATTCCAAAATGTTAAATGAAATGTTTAGTGCAATGAGTAAAACACAGATTCTACAGCAGGTGCTTTTTAAATCAAATATATCCTATAGCCTACAGAACTGGCGTTTACTTTCGGGTAGACCCACATCCGAAAAGTATCGTCTGCTGGGCAGCGTGTATTGACAGTGACAGTGACGAGACGTGAGGCCAAGTATGGTAACCCATACTAGGAATTTGTGCTCTGCATTTAACCCATCCAAGTGCACACACACAGTAGTGAACACACACACACCGTGAACACACACCCGGCATTGCTGCGGCGCCCGGGGAGCAGTTGGGGGTTCGGTGCCTTGCTCAAGGGTCTCACCTCAGTCGTGGTATTGATGATGGAGAGAGCGCTGATTATTCACTCCCCCCACCGACAATCCCTGCCGGACCTGGGACTCGAACCTGCAACCTTTTGATTACAAGTCCGACTCCCTAACCATTAGGCCACGGCTGCCCCAAACTGCGGATCCATGTGTGCCATTGGACGGCTGAAACCTTGGTCTTCTACGACCTGTAACTCAGTTTTTTTTTTAGAATGATGGATTTCACTGATGGTTGAGTGAGGGATGGTGAACTTTGAATGTATTATCAAATTCCGAATGTCTTCACTGTTGTTCTTCTGTGATTAACTTGTCCTTTACAAAAAATGTGCACGCGGGCGCACTTCCGGAAAAATCGGCCAGAAAAAACACAAAAAACAATTGCGCATTATAAGCAAAAAACATCCGATTCCGATTTATGGCCGGTCAGCTGGTGCATCCCATATACTATCATATCACCCAGCCTGAGTTGCAGCAGTGTAATTACAAAAATAAGTACTGAGTAATATTAAATACCAACGTGTGTAGGTTTAGGGATAGAGACAGTAGATTATGCAAAATTACATGTTAAATAAGGACACTGTAAAATAAAATGTTACTGTTGTTTTATATCCTAGAATGCGATATCAGATGCTCTGGTTGCAAAGGACCTGGTTTCAACAACTGCCTCACCTGTGCTGATGGCTTTAAGGATGATGAAGGCATCTGCACAGGTATCACTTTTCTTCAGGGAAGAGTTTGAATGACTTGAATTTTCACTCTTTTGTGTGCTTGTAGTTATATGAGCAAAAGGAGGCAGTGTATGTGTTAAGGCGAAAGGAGAGGAAAGGGAAGGAAAGGAAAGGAAATGAAAGCCAAATGCCCCCCGGCGTTGCAGCAGTATGGCTGCTCAATGCTCTGGGTGTGTGTTCACTACTCTGTGTGTGCACTTGGTTGTGTTAAATACAGAGCACAAAGGAAAGGAGGTGTGGCTAAGTATGATGACCCATACTCTAAATTTGCGCTCTGTATTTAACACATCCAAGTGCACACACAGAGTAGTGAACACACACCCGGAGCAGTGAGCAGCCATATTACTGCGACGCCCAGCGGCAGTTGGCTGTTCGATGCCTTGCTCAAGGGTCTCACCTTGGTTGTGGTATTGAAGGTGGAAGAGAGCGCTGGTTATTCACTCCCTTCACCGACAATCCCTGCCGGATCTGACTTGATTGCAACTGAGACTCAGACCTGCAACCTTTGGGTTACACAACTTTTTTTTTTGACCACTAGGCCACGACTGTCCCCTACTACTGGTTTTAGAGCACATTCATAGTGAATGATCACTTTTGGTGTAAAAAAACACCTTACGGTGTGTTTAAACAGCTCATCCAGAAATGAAAATTCAGTAACACTTTAAGTTAGGGAACACTGTTCACTATTAACGAGTTGCTTATTAGCATGCATGTTACTAGCATACTGGCTGTTTATTAGTACTTAGGAAGCACATATAATGCTGTCTTATTCTGCATGATCGTATTCTAGATCCCTTAAAGCCCAGCTCACACTGTGTGATTTTTGGCCACGATTTGGCCGTCTGAGACAAATTTTGAAAGTCAAATTTTACCTCAGACGAAATTCTGGCAGTGTCAGAAGATTAGAAGCACAGTCCTGCAGTGTGACTTTGACGATGAACATCAAACTGTCTCCCTTTTTTTAAGACAAGCCATGATCAGAATTAATGCTAGAGATTTCTTCAGACCTCACAAACTCCGAAGCTCCCATCCGCAACTCACGGAATTCCAATAAATTTGGCAGTATGAAGCAATTAACGTTGCTTCATATTTTGTAAAATAAATTAAATTTAATGAAATTAATATAACAACAATTTGTAAATGCACCAGTTTGCGGGCATAGTTTGTTTTATAAGATGCAGTAAGAACAAAGAAACAAAAGTAAAACTAACTGACAAATACAATAAAACAAAGATACAAATGAAATAAACAGTGCTTCAATTTTTTTTTTCAAACATGTCTACTAACATTTTTGTTCAGGTATAATTTAGGCTACAAAAGAAATAAAAAAAACAAATGTAAAACAACACTGTATAATTTACTAATTAAAGCTAACATATGCAGATTAAGTGCTGTGAGGGGTTTTCTCTGGCGTGCTATTTATACGCAAAAATAGATTTTAGCGTGCATTAGGGATGCTTACATTGACCGTTTAACCATTAACCGCCAGTAAGAATTTTAACCGATTAATGATATCAGTTAAACGGTTTAAAAGTTTTTTTTCTACAAGTATTTTTTTTTACTTTGCTGCACGGTTAAAGAACAATGCTATACATAAGAATTTGTTTACTCACAGGCGAGTGTCGACACGTGCAGCATGCTTAGGCTATACAGGCTTATATAAATATGGCTATACAGACATATTTCGCGGAGCAAGCACCTGCTTCACCTTCACTTAACTGATGCAGCCTATACGCAACACAATGGCAAGCGGGAATATTGGATAAATGGCTATCAGAGTGAATCCGTGAGTGAATGGATTCTGAATGGATAAAGTGCGCAATGGGCGCGGCGCTCCCATACAATCACTTGAAAAAGCTGTCACACATCTTAATGTAGTTCATCGCTTTCTCAAAGTTAACAAAGAGTAATAAAAGAACCTTTAAACTGCTCAATTAATCTCTTATTTACATCATGTCTACATTTTCTGTTTTAATGATAGTTCACGAACGTAGAGCAGAACTGAACAGAACACTACCGGCATTTTGGATGCTGAGAGGATTGTAACCTAACCGCCTCCGACTGGCCACTGCATTCATAAAGGCTTCAAAAACACGCTATGGATAGAAACATACATATGTCCATTGGATGAGAAGCTCCGAACCGCAAATTGACCGCAGATATTTGTGATGGTGTTTTTGCCGCGGGACTAATAGTTAACAGGCAGCGCTCCAGCCCATGTCGCCATGCACGTCTCCTTCTGCTATTAAAATAGTTACATTTTGTATGTAGCCTAATGGCAAAGTGATTATATTTCGTTTCGTTTTTTTATTAAGTTAATTTAGAAAAACTTTTGGAGCTTTTTTTGCTCGTTAAATATAAGTTTTTTTTTTTTGTTAAGTAACGAACAGCGGCCAGCGGAAGACATAGTCTGATCAGTTGTTCATAGTCTGATCAGTTTGCCCTCTCAATCACGACTTGCATGAAATAAAATCTATAGATCTAAAACAGTTAAAGTAGCTAACCTAGATAAATGTGCGCAAGGTGCATTTCATTTTTGGAGAGTGAAAGCTGGAACCGCTTTGCAGGGCATGGACGCGCCAGCGCGATCATTTGCATTTTTTTCAGTGAATAGCTATAGCCTATAAATAGAAAGCTTTAAATGATTACTTAACGAAACAAAACAAATCGGAAAAAATCTATTTCATTAGGCTATGTAATCCGTAAAGATACATTTCTTTCTAAAGGTGCGTTCAAAAAGGAGATTGGGAGTCAGGGTCTTTGCTACACTATTCTCTGCTGGTGCCTGATAATTTGAGGATACGTGAATTTTTATTGTTGCTCTGCTGCTGTGTAGGCTATGCTGCTGTTTGCGAGTTAAAATAAAATATTTGTTTGTAATTTTTATGTATCATCATATATTTTTATTTTCTACTAATTTACAATTCTAATTTGATCAGTTAACGGTTAATGTTCGGTTGACGAGCAGCGGTTGTCGGTCAGGAAAATTAACCGAAATGAGCATCCCTAGCGTGCATATAATATGCAATTTTCACATATGATACGCAAGTTTTGTAGTTAAGACTGCATTTTAAAACAATCACTGATTGTGCTGATTCTGACGTTAAGTTTGGGTTTTAGGAAGAAACGAATGTGCACCACTGTAAAAGGTGAAGAAGTTAAAAGAATAGTTTTACCTTCTTAACTTCTTTTTTGTGATCCTTGGAAGTCAGCATCAAAATCAAACAATAAAATTGGCTTAATATCACAGCCAGTCCTAAAGTGTAAGCAGACATTTGATTGTTTAGTTCTGTCCTCTATCATCACAGTTAAAGAGCTTTATTATCGTGTGCTCTGCAAGCTCCTCGGCGTGAGTGTGATCTCTCTTCTGTGAACTGAATTTGCAAGATAATGTGTGTATATATAGCAATAATAAATGTATGTGTATTTTCTTAATTTCTTCAGTACCGATTATTAGAGCTTATCGATATTTCGATCTTTCAGAATTTAGCACTGGAGCAGATTTAATACCGGGCTTCGGTACCCATTACTCGACTCATTCTGGGTGATCCCAAGGTCAAGTCAAGTCGCTATTATTTGTATAGTGCTTTTTACAACACAAATTGTGTCAAAGCAGCTTTACAGTATTAACAGGGAAATAGTGTGTCAAAATAATATTCCATTCTCCTCTGGCCAGACGTTTAATTTTAAGAATAAAATTATTAATTAATTAAAAGTTAAGAATAAAATAAATAATAGTAATAAAAGTATATTTTGTAATGGTATACATATGCACATATAAAGCTTAATTATAAAGCACAATTATAAAATATAGTAATGTTTATAGAAATGTTATGTTATGTTATTTTATTTTATTATTATTATTTTATTATTCTTAAGTTACACAAAATGGATCTGTTTAATTTTTTTTTTTATCTGTTTACATCAAGGTGTGTGTGTGTGTGTGTGTGTGTGTTAATGTTTAAACTACAAGAATTTTGCATTGTAACCTAGTGACAATTCAAGTACTCTATGCATCAGGACAGGGCCACAAGTTTGGCTCGAACCCTAATCAAAAACGCCTAAACAAGCTAATCAATGTCTTTAAGATTACTAGAAAGCTACAGGCAGGTGTGTTTAGTTAGGGTTACGCCCAGCTATACATTTTTGGCCCATAGATTATTTTTTTGTCTTTAATTATATTGGCCCTGTTTTTATCTATTGCAGACATCAATGAATGCACCAAAGATCCAGCTCTGTGCAAAGATAACCAATATTGCCTGAACACAGATGGTTCTTTCTCCTGTAAAGGTTTGTTTAAAAGCAGTGTTAACACAGAATATTCATTTTATTTTGGAACCCCTTCATTTAAGGTGCCGTTGTAACAGTGTAGTTACACATATAAGTACAAAATAATATTAATTGCCAACATGTGCTAACTGTAGGTTTTGAGTTAGGGTTAGCTTAGGGTTAGTAGCTGTAAATGATGCATAATTACATGTACACTGTAAAATAAAATGTTACTGTTGTTTTATATCCCAGAATGTGATACCAGATGCTCTAGTTGCAAAGGACCTGGTGCCAATAACTGTATCACCTGTGCTGATGGCTATAAGGATGAAGAAGGCACCTGCACAGGTATCATTTTTCATTAATAGCCTGAATGGCAATGACTGAAGTTTTCTCACTGTTGTGTTATTGTAGATATGGGAATAAATGAAGGCAGTGTATACACCAGGAACACCAGGAGTGTGTTAAGACTTAAAGAAGCTTTGTGATGGTGTGACTACTGGTTTTAGAGCACATTCAAAGTGAATGATCTCTTTTAGTGTGAATAGACAAATACACACCATACACTATACACAGCTCATCCAGAAATGAAAATTTGTTAACACTTTAGAGCAGGGAACACTGTTCACCATTAGCTAGTTGCCTATTAGCATGGATATTACTAGCATACTGGCTGTTTATTAGTACTTATAAACAGGAGTGCATATAAGACTACGTTTAGACTGCGAGCCTTAATGCTAAATTCCGATTTTCTGCTCAGATCTGATTTTTTTTGTTTGTCTGTTCACATTGTTTTTAAAAATGTGGCCCATATCCGATTCCTGTGCGAAATTGTCATTGGCCTGGACTGAAACGCATATGCACAACGACAGTAGCGTAGCCAGAAAAAAGAATCTGGGTGTGCCACATTTATTGTCAGATTAATGTGCAAAAAAAATTGGGTCATATTACTAACATTACATATTAAAAATTTAAATGACCAGAGTAGCCTATCATTAATAAAAAGTTTAGCGAGGGAAAACAAATGTTTTGCAAGGTAATGCAAATTTTCACAAGTGAACGAACAAGTTTTGTGAGAGGACGCCACAAATTTGAAAAATTTCAGTGAACAAACAAGCTTTGTGAGAGGACGCCACAAATTTGAAAAAAAAAGAATGTCATCTGTAATCATTTACTTAGCCTTATGTTGTTTCAAATCCATCTAATTTTCTTTTGCATAAAACACAAGGTGATAATGTACCCTATTATGCCCCATCAGTACCTTTTATGTAGTTTGTAATATAGCTGTTTGTGAATGCAAAAGATCTGCACTTATTCATTAAAGATGCGACAGTAACCACTTTATTTGTATATTTTACACATCATTGTGTAGCTTTCCATTTCTTTAACAGCAGTTTCAGATAATGTGCCCATGTTCATATTCCAGGATGACAATGAAAAGTTTTGTTGGCCTCAAATTGTGAATGAGTCTTATATTGTACAAGAAAGTCTTAATTTTGATTTCAAGAGGGCTTTGGGGATGTAAAGACCAGAATTGCGATATGGCTAAATGTGACAATTAGATTTCAATTTGACATTATCGATAAAATAAAAAAGTGCACAAATACATTACGTGATGAAGTCTAGTAAATTAGGTTAAACTAGTGTGCATACACATTTAGAGTTTGTTCTTTCACTGTATGATTCAGTCTATTAAAATGCATTTAGAACATGGGCATCAGAAGCTAAATAAATGTGGGTGGGTCCTCCCCCAGAAAAAAATGTACTGGAGTATACTGGCAAATATACTTCTGGCAAATATTATATCAGAAGTTATTATATGTGTCTAGTATTTCTGTCAACTGAACTGAATATCAGTCTGTGTCAGTATTTCTATTTCTATTTGGCGTACTATTGACTTTGGCGTGCATATGATATGCAGTTTTGGCATACATAAGAAATGATCAGTCTATAATTTTAATGGTAGGTTTATTTTAACAGTGAGAGACAGAATAACAACCAAAAAAGTCCAGAAAAACACATTCCAAAAAAGTTATAAATTGATTTGCATTTTAATGAAATACTTATTTGACCCCCCTATCACTTCAGCAAGATTTCTGGCTAGCATGTGTCTTTTATACAGGTAATGAGCTGAGATTAGGAGCACTCTCTTAAATTAGTAACACACTACACTGTATGTTTTGTGGTCAGATGAGACCAAAATTGAGCTTATTGGCTTTAACTCAGCTTACCGTGTTTGGAGGAGAAAAAATTATGCCTATGATCTCAATAGCACCATCCCCACAGTGAAACATAGAGGTGGAAACATCATGCTTTGGACAACTGCACCGCATCAAAGAGAGCTGATTCCGTTCAGTTAAAAAATGCCTCGATCGGCCCCAATACCGATCTTTGCAATCGGCTCGGGACAACCCTAAAAATTGGTCTTCAAGAAGAAGCACATTAAGGTCCTATATTGGCCTAGCCAGTCTCCAGACCTTAATCCCATAGAAAATATGTGGAGGGAGCTGAAGGTTTGAGTTGCCAAATGTCAGTCTTGAAACCTTAATGACTTGAGGATCTGCAAAGAGGAGTGAGACAAAATCCCTCCTGAGATGTGTGCAAACCTGGTGACCAACTGCAAGAAAAGTCTGACCTCTGTGATTGCCAACAAGGGTTTTGCCACCAAGTAGTAAGTCATGTTTTATGATGGGGTCGAATATGCAAATCAATGTATGGCTTTTTTTTAAATGTCTTTTTATTTTTTAATTTTTGTTGTCATTCTGTCTCTCACTGTTCAAATAAACCTACCATTAAAATTATACACTGATCATTTCTTTGTCAGTGGGTAAACGTACAAAATCAGCAAGGGAACAAATATTTTTTTTCTTCACTGTACATACATGCATACATATCAGAAATGAGAACAGAAAACATTTAAATAGTAAGACTTAACAATAAATAATAATAATGTGTATGAATCTGGAACAGAAGATTTGTGTACAGATTTGTGCATTATCTACCCTATATACAGCTGTAAAAATATAGAGATCTGCATGTTTCTGCATTATTATGCATATGTATATAATTAAAGGTGGAGAATGAATTACAGAACACAGGTAATGATTTATGTGTTTGCTATTTATGCTGGAGATGGCATGGGGGAATGTTCTAATGCACAGATGATCTGTAGTGTTTGCCTGAGGGGAGAAATGCAAACAAGTTGTGTTCGGGGTGAGAGGGGTTTTTGATGATGTTTCCTGCCCGTTCTTTACTCTGGAGTTGTACAAGTCCTGAAGGTGCACACCAGTGATCCTTTCTGCTGTCCTAACAGTCCGTTGCAGTCTTCTTATATCTCATTTGATGGCTGACCCAAACCAAACAGTTATAGAAGAGCACAGAACCGACTCGATAACAGCTGAGTAAAACTGTGTCATCTGTGGCTGTGGCAGGCTGAACTTTTTCAGTTGAAGAAGGGTTATAGGCTAACCTGGTCTTTAATGAGATTGGCTTAGCCTATAACCATTTATTTGTAATTTACAAATGGGAATTTGTAATACTATGTACTAATTCATGACAATGTTTTACATTTAAGGATGTTGTTATATGTTGTCCATATGAATTGTTTTTACATTTCATATGGAAATATAGACATTGCCCTGCTCATATGGTTTATTTGTGCAGGTCTTCAAAAAGTCTTAAATTTGAGCTTGTTGATCCTGCAGAAACCCTGTACAATACAAACAATCTTGAAAAAAAAAAAAATAATGCAACTCTTAATGGAAATAAATGCAGTGATGTTGTGTAAGGTTGTTGGAACAATGGTTTTCATTGTTTACAAATAGCCCACTGTATGCTTTTTTTTTATGTAACGTGAAAAAACATATTTGTCAAACTGATTAAAACAAACTTTCCAAATTCTCAATTTTTTTTGCAGTTGGTGTGCTACAAATTCTTAATTTCAATTCATTTAGCTTAAAGTTGTTCACACATTCAGATATGTATACACAAATAATAAAATATACTTTTAGATATACAATTTATAGTAATGCAATTACACTTAATTAAAATTAAGTACTGTACATTGAAATTACATAAAGAACATGAAATCCGGGCTAACAGTGTACTGCCACTGCATTGAATTCACCTAGGTGAATATGAATTAAATGATCCTTTTTGCGTTACACAGGAGAAACAAAAACAACATCAGTAACATAATGGTGAGTAATTGGTGACAAAAGCTAAATTCGAATAATAGATTATTCGAACTATAGTATAATTCAGCCAAAAGTTTCATTTTGGTTAACTATTCCTTATACATCGAGCCATAATTGAGGTTTTCAGAGGGCAATCAAAGTTTATACTAGTTATATCATCAAATTATACAAGTTATAGTATGAGGTCAGATTTCCACCCATGAATAAATTCTTCACTCCCCATTGTTTTACAAATAAATTCATACGTTTGTATTTTTTTTTCTGTCATCAGAAGAGAAAAAGGAAGTGCCTGCCTTTGATTCTGAAGGCTCCCAAACCGGTGACTCGCCAAAAAAACATGAGGACCTCTGAAGTCATGGTTTAAATACAGAAAACACCCTCCAGGACACAATATTGCCCTAGGGGACCACTAGTGTCTGTAGTGTCTAAATACTGTTTGTTCATGGAATAATTATGAGTGAAAGGCGCTTACAGTAAATACTTGAGAAACTGCACTTTTTAATTTGTGTAACATTGACAATGTTTTTGCAGTAGACACTGTCAGCACCACTTTCTCAGTAAGCAAGATTGAATTAAGATACATTCACAGCTATTTTTTAACTTATTTTTTGCCCCCACCCCCTGTTTTTCTTTGTTTGTCTTGAAAGTGAAATAAAATCAAAATAAAAAAACTTTTTCATTTTTTTCAATTAAGTTTCACTGCCTTCTCATTTGTTGTGTATTTACAAATTTAATCTGTTCATTTAGATCAGATTACCTCTATTGCTGAAATCATTAAAAACATGAAGACTATTATCTGGCCAAATTAAGTACTGCTGAAGCAGAACTATTGTATAGTTGTATAGTTAGTTTTTAGAAGCAAATGATAGATGTACATCTTGTCTCCAATTAAAAAAAAAAAGTGTTCCCAGGAAACACAGAGGGTATGTAGGATCAGTTTAAGCACCTCAGTAACTTGCAGATTTATGTTTTTTTTTTTAAGTTATATAGATAAAACAATTGTTGTAGCTAGTCTTTAGTTATTTAGATCACAGTGTGCTTTTTTTCTAAAAAGACAGGCAGTTGACAATCCAAAAAAAAAAAAAAAAAAAATGAAGACAGACCAGCATCCCAATATCTAAGTTCCCAGGAAACAGGAGGAGGCAGTCCAAATATCGGTCACCTGGGGGACATTCTACTTTCTGTTTCTCAACACTATCTGAGTGGTTTCACATGGTGAGCTCACAGCATGAGTGCATGCCCTGCTAACAGATTTCTGTTATAAGAATTTCCTCCAAGCATACAACTGACTTTAGCCACAGCCTTAAAAGAAATCAGCTGAAATAAAGAAGACATTAAATCTCTCATGATCTCAGCAGAGCTTAACTCATTATTAGCCAGACTGACTTTATTTTTGTCAGACATCTACAAAAGTGCTTTTTCATAGTTATTAGTGTTTGTTTTAGTTAGGCTCTTGACCCTTGACTTTATAACATTATAATTTTTTTTCTGGCTGCTGTAACTGTTTGTAAGGCAGATTTGTTATGGCAAGAAAAAACAAAAAGATGCAACCAGGTGATATTGGTTTGTTATTAATGATAAAAACACAATCATCACCTAGATTCAGTATGCAGTCTTTGTGAGGTGTTAATTTTTATTATTATTATTATTATAGCTCTGTGATTATACAGTACAGGATCTAGCAGTGTCATAATCATTTATGAAGGATTTTAAAAGCATGATAAACACAAAGAGAGACATCAAGAATTAGCGTATGAATCTCAACAATGGTGGCAATCAGAATCTTCATGCTGCAATGCATGCTGGGTACCTAGGCTTTATGCAGTCTATGCACTTTGACCTTACATTGTGACCATAGTGTGAGCACATATTGAGGGCGCTCTGAGATTACACTTTTAACTCATTGTGACCACATCATGTGTATCCTGGGAGCTCATGGTGAGATCATTATGAGAAAAAATTGTTGATTGGATAGTATTTTCACCAGCTAAGCCAGATTTTTCTGTCTTGCTGTAGTGTGTCAGTAGGAAATATCAGTCTACATTTCCAAATATTATTTTTGCATTTAATGTAGTAATTGAGTGAGATATTTGTTTGCACAAGGAGTCTGACAACAGTAGTTCACACAAAAATGAAAATTGCCCCATGATTAACTTACCCTCAAGCCATCCTAGGTGTATATGACTTTCTCCTTCCAGATGAGCACAGTCGGAGTTGTTTTAAAATTTATCCTGGCTCTTCCAAGCTTTATAATGGTGGTGGATAGTGGCTGATATTTTGAAGCTCCACAAAAAGCGCATATATCCGTCGTAAAACTAACCCATACACCTCCAGGGGGTTAACACATGTCTTCTATAACAATGTCTTTGTGTCTTTTATAACAAAAATATTAATATTTTTAAAATTATAAACTCAATTCACTGACTTCTGGCAATGGCCATATGCACGTAAACATAATTTTACGAAGCTACTTTTTGTGCACAAAGAAAACAAAAATAACTTTTTTCAACAATTTGTCTCCTCCGTGTCAGTGTAGTGCCATTTTGGAGAGTATCCACTGGACTCAAACAACATACGTTGTTCTCTGTCAGCTGCAGCACACTGATATGTTTTCTGCATTTATTTACACTTAGATTTGAACAAAAACAGCGTGTCCGCGTGACACAGCTGACAAAGAACATACGCTGTTTGCATCCAGTGAATACTCTCCAAAGTGACACGGAGGAGACAAATTGTTGAATAAAGTTGTTATTTTTGTTGTCTTTGCGTATAGTTGAACCACTGATGGCAAATGGACTATTTTGACAAAGTCTTTCATACTTTTCTGGGCCTTGACAGTATTATTTACTTGGCAGTCAGTGGGACAGCCACAAAGCTCCCGATTTCATCCAAAATATCTTAAATTGTGTTCCGAAGACGAACAAGGCTTTATGGGTTTGAAATGACATGGGGATAAGTGATTAAAGACAAAATTTTCATTTTGGGGTGGAGTAACCCATTAAGTGCATGAGTCTATTATAAGCCTTCACTTTGAAATTATAGGCATAATTGTTCCTGTTTTACTGCACACACACACACACACACACACACACAAATCTTCACTTCTCAATAGCTGCATTTTTTTAATTTGCCAAATATGTTAATGTAGTTAATGTGGTGATTAAATTCCATTTCTGGCACTATGGGATTTCTGCACTGTGTCAGAGATGTTGGCATGTGTCTCATTAAGATTGGTAGCAAACTGGATCCCTGTAGTGGCACACTACAGTTATTAACTCACTGCCATGCATTGTGTGCAACACATTTATTCTCTTTTCATGTTTTATCAATTTTCTCCACTGCTAAAGAAACTCTTAAGCCTCTTAAAAGTTCTCATTTTTACTCCTAACAGTTTTGGACCGTAAGAGCTCTTTTAAGGGTTAAGATACTTTCTGAATTAAATTTTGCTTTACTAGGATATTTTCTTTATTTTAAGAGGAAACACCCACATTTCTAAGAATTGTCTTTGAATTTTGTTACTAGGAGGAGCAACTCTTTGCACTAAGATTTTTCATGAATTTGGGCCCTGATCTCATCATCATCCAGTCTGTCTGGAATGACATGAAATAACAGAACAAACCGAGACAGACTAAATCCAAAAGAACTGTAAAAACATCTCCAAGATGCTTTAAGAAATGTAGCTGCAAAGCTACAGTACTGTTAAAGGTTTTAGGCACTTGTGTGAAAATGCTGTCAAAAAACAATGTCATAAATAGATTTTCTTTATCAATTAGCTTCTGTTAACGAAATTAAACCAACATTTGGTGTCATTTTATAGTATGAAATTTTGCCCCACCACTTTTGGAGTAATGGTGCCACCCCTTATTTAAACAGTGAGAGACAGAATAACAAAAACAATCCAGAAAAATGCATTTCAAAAAAGTTTAAAAGATAAATTGATTCCATTTTAATGAGTGAAATAAGTATTTGACCCCTTCGCAAAACATGACTTGGTACTTGGTGGCAAAACCCCTGTTGGCAATCACAGAGGTCAGATGTTTCTTGTAGTTGGCCACCAGGCTTGCACACATCTCAGGAGGGATTATGTCCCACTCCTCTTTGCAGATCCTTTCCAAGTCATTAAGGTTTTGAGGTTTACGTTTGGCAACTCCAACATTCAGCTCCCTCCACAGATTTTCAATGAGATTAAGGTCTGGAGACTGGCTAGGCTACTCCAGGACCTTAATGTGCTTCTTCTCCTTTGTTGCCTTGGCCGTGTGTTTTGGGTCATTGTCATTCTGGAATTCCCATCCATGACCCATTTTTAATGCCCTAGCTGAAGGAAGGAGTCCTGCCCCCTTAGCAGAAAAACACCCCGAAAGCATAATGTTTCCACCTCCATGTTTGACGGCTCACCATGTGGTGATGGTGTTCTTGGGGCCAAACACTGTGAGGTGAGTTGATGCCAAAGAGCTTGAATTTGGTCTCATCTTACCACAACACTTTCACCCAGTTCTCCTCTGAATCATTGGTGAATATATATATATATATATATATATATATATATATAATATAATCCTTCAGAACTGCTCTCAATGTGTTGTGAGTCAGGGTCAATACCAGCACACCTAGATACAATGTTTTAAAGATTTATTTTAAGATTAAATGAAATTGTATTAAAACTGTAATTTTTTTTTCACTAATTTTCTGAGGTGACATTATTATTCACATAGCTTAAAGGTAACATTTATCTAATCATAAGAGTTGTCTGAGGGTACTATGCATCTGTTGTCACTTTATCCATGTGCAAAACAAGAAAAAAAAAAGTAGGACATGGACTTGGTTCTGTGCTTCAGTTGCTGATTGGATTTTGAGATTTAGGCATTGTACTTGAAAGTGCAGGCAAATTAAGCTTGAACTCTTGAATACATAACCAGAGAAAAGTTGTTGTTTTCACTGGAAGGTTCAGTTTGATTAAACATATATGTCAAAAAAATAAACAATTAAAATAAAAAAATAAAGAAACATATGAAGAGATGCAAAAACAGCTAAAAGCCATCTCGGTCAAAAATGAGATAATGATACTGAATGCCGCAACCAACACTGGCGCCCCTCAGGGTTGTGTTCTCTTCCCTCTGGTCTTCTCCCTCTACACCAATGATTGCACCTCTAAAGACCCCTCTGTCGAGCTCCTGAAGTTCGCAGATGACACCACACTCATCTGCCTCATTCAGGACGGTGACAAGTCTGCTGACAGACAAGAGCTGGCTGTCTGGTGCAGCCATAACAACCTGGAGCTCAACATGCTCAAAACTGTAGAGATGATAGTGAACTTCAGGGGGAACCTCCCTACACTTCCCCCACTTACCATCATGCACAGCACTGTGGCTACAGTAGAAACATTTAAGTTCCTGGAATTCTTCCTCTCCCAGGACCTGAAGTGGGACACTGACGTCGACTCCATTCCAAAAAAAGCTCAACAAAGGTTGTACTTCTTTCGCCAGCTGAAGAAGTTCAACCTACCACAGGAGTTGCTAAAACAGTTCTACTCAGCTGTCATCGAGTCTGTTCTGTGCAAATCAATAACTGTCTGGTTTAGCTCAGCTACAAAATCAGACATCAGAAGATTACTGCAGAGAGGATCATTGGTGTTTCCCTGCCCACCGTTCAAGAACTGTATACATGCAGCCGGCGCTACAGAGCCCCAAATACTAGGACCCCAGGCAATCCACCTTATGAACAGCTAAATGTTCAACCCTTTGTGCAATAAAAAATATGTGCAATAACCTTATATTTATTTGTTACACTTCCATCCTAATACATCCCTGCATTTCTTTCCATTCTATCATTTAGCACAACTGTACATAATACTTACTTATTTCTCAGTTTAATTTACTTATATTTATATCTATTTACTTATTTTACTTATATTTATATCTATTTATATTTACATATGTGTATTGTTTTATTCTCATCCTATTTTTATTGTCGCTGTGTTGTTGTTGTCTCTGTGTACTGGAAGCTAATGACACAAAACAAATTCCTTGTATGCGCAAGTATACTTGGCAATAAAGCTCATTCTGATTCTGAATGAATGCTCTCGACACATATTATACATCCATCAAATATTTTACTTCAAACTTGCTAAAATCCCACCCTCAGCCCAATCAGAAGTACCAGTACTTACATAGAAACCTATACATCGGAGCCTGATAAAAATGCAGTTATTAAAGATAGATGTTAGATGAATTTAGAGGCTTTTGCATCTGAACTCTTCATGTGTAGAGTTGAATTATTCTTAATAAGATGCAGAATAATCATATGCAGAAAATAAATAGGGTGAACTTTAATTTCATGCTGACTAGTTGAAAAATTGGAATATTGATTAATTAGGAGAGCCAGACTAATTAAGCAGTGTCAGTTTTCTTTTTCATACTGTTGATTCTTACAGCAGAGTACATAAAAAAAAAACAAAAAAAAAAACAATTGGAGGAACAGAACACAGTGAACTGAAAATAGCTTTTGCCACAGATATTCTTGTAATAATGTTTAGGTTACTATGTGTGTGTATGTGTGTGTACAATTGTCCTCAAAGTTATTCTTACTCTTGTTAAATATGATCAAAGAAGTGTGTAAAACATGTACCTTTACTGAAATACAAAAAAAGTGATGGGAAATTTAAATTTAAGGCCAAATTTCTTTAAATTATCCATCATAATGAGTTAAAGCAAAGCATATCCAATTTTTTTCCTTAACGTAACGTAAGAGTGGCCATTTGTAAATTTTATGGGTCTGGCTTCTGGTCTCATCCATGTCCTGCCATTTTTAGCTATACAAAACAGCTTGCTTTGCTCCTTGTTATTGCAAATTGGTGAGTCTTAGCATATTATTTTATTATCTTATTATCTACTGTTTACTGCAGGTTGTTATTCTTCTCGTTATTTCCCTATAGCGGATAATGAACCAGAAGTCTTACCCATAGGATTACTTCCGTGTTGAAGAAAAAGGTGGATAGTTCTGATGTGCAGAACTACTTTGTTGAGCTTCACAATTTAGAAAGTATTGAAAATTGCCAATCAATTCCCAATTAAGAATTCCCAGCAGAATAACAGAAAATGTTACACATGTGCCTGGAAGAGGATGTGTGTTTATGTTGTCTTTTGTTTGAAAAAAAGAAAACACTCTAATCCAAAAACAAATTCTAGCATATTCATTTGTTAGGCATGCCTGGATCTTAAAACAGGACTGGCTTCTATTGTCAGATGAAAAAAAAAAAAAAGAGGGCTTATGTATTCAAAACAAAGCTTCTGCCATGGCCATAGTTCCTTGACCTGGGATCTCACTTATAAATGTTGTGTATGCACAGAATTGGTGTACACAATTTTCAATGCACATATAGAGATTTCTAAATAAAATAAACTTGGCGTAAATATGTATACATATTATCCTTACGGACATTGTAGACCATGCGTACAAACTCTTTTTCCTGGAGTGAGAAAAGTAGTGAAGTAAACAATGTCTGTTTTTATTCTGACATACACATTTGCAATAAATATTCAACTCTTATTAATGGCCATAAGCACTGAAATTAGGGGTATGGTTGTAACACTTTTTGTTTCAGCATCTGTAACTCGCTCATTTATTTTATTTTATTTTATTTTATTTTTTGAACTAGATTGCTCAAACTTTTATACAAAGCACCCACATTTGATTATTACACAAGGCACCAATTCAAACCTCTGAATATCAAGAGCCAGTCTAAAAGAACAATACAAAACAATGTCTCAGTTTCAGTGACTGACCACAGTTCCAATCCACTTTCTGTTTGACACAGGTGTGTGGGTGTAAATTAGAGTAATAGAACAAACTTCCTTAATGGTATTTATGAGGAACGAACACTCAACTCTAGTGTACCGAAGTAAAAAGTGGCTTGGTGAATCCAGAAACTGTATTGGGCACATTTTACACACTTGCTTTAGCTTTAAGCTGCCAAAAAGCTCCATGCAGACAACATGAAAGTTTTCAGATGTTGCATGTTGCATCTTACCCCACCCCTGTCATTCAGTGTTTAGCTAGCTGTATTAGCATAATGGTTTGGAAAATGGAATGGAAACTAATGGAAACATTACAGTGTGGAAGAGGGTTGCTGTCTTAAGGAGCTCCAGAGAAATCATGGGGTTTAGAAGTAAGTGCCTCACCCTCAATGGAGGGGGGGGGACTTATCCAGCTAGCCCTGAGGTGGTGGGCTGCAAGACCCTTCCTCGACGAGGGGAGCACTGCCAGGCCCTGAGATGAGCATTGAGTGGGAATATAAGAACAAGATCCCATTTGAGGGGAATCAAACTGTTCTAAAAACTTAGCTGGATAGACACAAAGCTCTCACATAGAGTGGAATCTATCAAATCTGCCCAAGGGTGGTGTGCTTAACGGACCCGCTTCGGCGAGGGAAGCACTACCAACGGGGCAGAGCACCATCAAGGTCATCTGACGTCAGAAGACATTACAAGTGCTGAGGAGGGTCTGTGACTTGGGCTGCTGATAACAGGAGCTCCCGAGGTTAGAGCCTTTAGGTACCCAGAAGGGTAAGGCGACCTCTGTACATGCCAATATGATGGCAGGAAGCCCATCGGCTGGCAGCAAGTGACTGACAAATCCGATGAGGTCCAGAAGGAGCGTTCAGCAGCCGCAGGGTAGGTGCCAAGCCCTCCATGGAGGGGATGACCTACCCAATTAGCCCTAGGATGGTGTGCTACAAAACCCTGCATTGGCAAGGGGAGCACTGCCAGGTCGTGAGATGAACATCGAGAGCACCCGTGCCTACAGTTTTGGAACTGAGGCAAGCCCCTGGGCCAGCCCTCCAACAGTTGCGCTAAATCCACAAGTCCAATCTAAGAGCTACTGGCCCTCAGGCCAGTCAGCGAGGGTTTCCACAGAAAGACATCTCACTGAGGCTCTGGAAGGACAGTGAAACCCAGTCCACTCCTCAGAGAAACGGATTCACTGAGCGAAATAGTGGGCGAAGTTGTTCTGTGCATTAGCAACAGACGTTCCAACGCTAGAATGTTTTGAAAGGCAACTGGAGGTTACCTGAGCAGAAGAACCAGGTCCTAGGGTTGAGGGGTGTGACAGGGACACAGCAATCAGGAGACTATACCTGTAGCGCCTAGCGATGGTCGTAGAGACATCCAGACCAAATCAGCCAGGGGTCCTGCCAACAGAGAGGTCCAAAAACCTGAAACACAGGAAGGACAGTACTCACCTCAGTGGCTAGTGCTTAGGGACAGGTCCTTACTCCTGAGAAACAGGAGGAAACACCTGAACCGCCAGGGGGTGGCTGGCTCTTAGGAGACCCTCCCAAAGAGAGGGGAGCATTGCCATACCCTGTCACAGAGGGGCTTTAGCTATTACCAACCCAAGTGGTCTGTGCTTTCTATCTCAATAGAAAACGTGGACCCTATCCGAGCCAGACCCGCAGGTCTGACAAGAATAACAATGCCTGGAGAGCTGTTGCTTCTCAGAGTCAACGCTCAAAAAAGGGGTTTCCACAGAAACACCTTTATCCAGTGAAAAGGAGGCTGGCTGGGAAGAGACGCTCTGTTCTCGAACCAGTGGGAGTCCCTACTCCAATAAATGCATGAAGATGGGCAGATAGCCAGATAGCAGGAAGCCCCTCAGGGCGGGCACATGGTAGAGGAGGTACCTGAAAAGGACCAACAAGCCCAGGGGTTGCAGTAATGTAACAGGGACCAGCGAGCAGAGAAACTTCCTACAAAGTTTTCAGTGATAGGTTGCAAAAACTGGTGACCCTATCCGGAGGAAAACATCTAGCAGCAACCAGAGGGTCACACACTAACAGGGGCTTCAGACACGGGTTACGAAGGCGTCGTTCCACATAGTGACCCCTAGAGGACGCAGTTTGATGTTCCCTTGAAAGGGAACTAAGCGTTGTAAGCCCCATATGTGATTTCGGGGAGGAGATAGGGTTGGTTGGATAGATAGATGGTTTTATAAATTTGAAAACTATTGTGTGTACGTACACTTTTAGGATGAATACAGAGTTTTAGAAATGAGACCCCTAAAGTCATATAGAAAATTAGTGGGGTGAACCGAGAAGGATAAGCACCTGGAAATCTAAAAGCTCTGGAGGGATTCTGGATGAAGGAATGGTCTCTCTTGTCAGATGTTCTCCAAACTCTTCAGGCATTATAGATGAAGACTCAAAAGGAGGTTGCAAAAAGTAAAGTAAAATACACATTACATGCATTTTGACAGCAAAAGTCCTCATACACACATTTCATGCAATTTAATTCACATTCTATAATTTATTAAATGGCACAACCCATGTTTTGTTCTATTTTGTGCAACCATGTATATCATGTGTATCCTAAAAAGTAAAAACAAACAAACAAACAAAACAAAAATGCCTGGGAGGCGTTCTGTGTGTGACGTCATAGAGGGCTGATCATGCACGTGTGGCTAAGAGAACTGGTGCTGTCAAACCATTCATCTCACTTCTACTGCATGATTAAATGCAGAGAGGTAGCTAACAATACACTAGTTCATGGCAACACGCTTTTGTAAATTGCTAAACCTTGCTAGGGATAATTGTATTCATCACCAGCTCCTGCGCAAGACCCACGCAAGCTGTCATCGTATAAGCCGCTCAGAAAACAGATCCACGAGATCACATGAGCTTTAATCGTTGGACTATTTCCGCGTTGGTTCTGACACCCAATGGAGGAGCTGTGAGGCCACCAAGATTAATTTTTTTAACGTGTCGCAGCGCTGTGGATCGAGCTGGGAGAAACATCGGACAGAAGGAGACGCACGGACACACGGCGCTCCGCAGACATGCTCACTCGGGTCAAATCCGCCGTGGCCAGCTTCATGGGTGGAATCATGGCAGGATCGTCTAATAATAATAATGGACGCTCGGGTGGCTCGGACCTGCCGCTTAAATACCCCTACATGAGACCCAAGTTTCTGGGATTGTCGGGAGATGAGATAGAGTGCTCGGCGGATCACATCGCGAGACCTATCCTGATCCTGAAAGAGACTCGTAGGTTGCCGTGGGCGACGGGATACGCTGAGTAAGAGCAGCTCCTTCATGCCTTGCAAAAAACACTATAAAAAATGTTAATGCACTAGTCTGACGTGGTTAACATGCGATGATGTAGTATATACATTATGCAATATAATAATAATAATAATAATAATTAATACACGTGCAACATTTTGTCGCAGGCATTCATTCACTTACACACTGTGTAGCACCATTATATAATTTCTTAATAAAGAAATATTTGTTTCTGCTGAACACAAAAGTTGATATTTTAAAGGATGTGGGTTACCAAGCAGTTTCTGGTCCCCATTTACTTTCTTTACTGTGAAAGTCACTGGGTACCACTGGTTACCCACATTCTTTAAAACATCTTCTTTTGTGCTCAGCAGAAGAAAGAAATTCATACAGGTTTGAAGCAACTTGCTACTGGGTAAATGATGACAGAATTTTCATTTGTGGGTGAACTATTCCTTTAATGTCAAAAATGGCAATGCTTATGGATTATATAGATAATTTAGAAGCAGTCCAAAACGGCAACTAAACAAACATTAAACAGATCCTACTAGATAAGCGAAAATTCATATCTTGAAATATATATATAACAATATATGTATGGTAAGTGTACCTATTAAGCCCACCAAAATCTAAGTTTGTGTTTTTCATAGATATTGACATGGTTTATAAGAAAAATCAGTTAGGTTTATCTCTCATTTGAAAATGTATTAATTAGTTTATGTACACTTTAGAATGTAAAATTAAGATTTTTAATGAATGAAGTCAAAAGTCTGACATATGTGTTCCAAATAAGCCCACCTCATGATTTATACACAAAATAGAAAAAAAAAATATATATTGATTTTAAAGAAGTAAAACATCAATATTCATTGACGCTGAACAGAGGAAGGTCCCTGGTGAGCATCAACTTCGATCTTGGCCTTCACTCACTCCCGAAAAGATTTTCTGTCCACTCCAAACTGTTTTGCTAGAACAGACCTTTTTTTTTTTTTTTTTTTTACTGTGCCCTCATGCTACAGGCAACGTTCCTCTATGTTTTGTATTATGAAACATCAGCAGACACCCATTATATAATGGTGCTACACAGTGTGTAATTTGAAAGCCTAAATACAGTTGTTAATTAAGGTAGTAAGTAAGGTAAAAGCACATAAAGAACTTATCATCGAACACTTTCACTCAGAACATTTTTTAAAGTTTGTAATTCGAAGGATTCCTCATTAAAAATAAGGTGAGCTTTAATGTTTCCACAGTGAATAATGGTAAAAACAATGTTTTCCTTTAAAAATGTAAGATATATTTACAGAGACATGCATAAAGCTTAAATATATTGTGGACTAAGTATCATAGTAGTTTTTCATTGTTAAAACAGTTTTTTTCATTCAAGAATAGCTTGTGTTGGCTGTGTTTGTGGTACAGTACAATTTAAGCCCATCTTAAAAACAAGTTAATTTATGAAAATAATCTGCTTTGAGAAACAGTGTATGATGTATTTATTTGTAAATTAATGTAAAATTAATCACAAAACATTTAGTGTTTGCAGCTCATGTTTAATTCTTTGTCAGTCTATCTTCCAGTAAGGCTAATGGTTTGACCTTGAGTTTAGCTTTGTGCGCAAGCCAATAAAACTCATCTATCCATTTTAAGAAAAATTACATAAAATGGAAAAAGTACTATATGTTCATACACAAAAAAACAATACATTAATCTATTTTTTTGACATAATATCAATGTTTTTAACAAAGAAATGGCTGTAAATCGCAGAAATGTTTTGATACATCCATATCAGGACTTGCAGTCTCTACTAATGAGCTGGTGATTTGAATCAGGTGTGTTAGATGAGTGAGACATACAAAATGTGCAGGGCAGGGGGGCCACCAGGATAGGTTTGAAAACCCCTGCTTTAGAGCATCAACATGAAATGTAACCTCACTATCTTAAAGTCTGTGTAAAGCAAAATTAAATGTGTGTTCTGAGTTTGTCAAACCACAAAAAAATATGGTATTAACCACCCAGCCAAATTTGAATGATAAAAAACCTCAGCAAGAGCTGAGCAAGAGCTGCTCTCAAACTCTGGGGGTGTGTCTGCTGGCAGCGTTGAAACCACGCCCACTCGCGGAAATCTGCCGTCTCTCTCAAATGCCAAACACGCTACAAGCTGAATGCATATACATGAATATGCATTTACGTGATGAAGGTGTAGAAAACTTTTTTCTTCGTTGAAGCAGAGAACCTGGAGACCTTGGGATATCTTTCAAGCAGAAGTTACTCTTTATTGAAGAACTCGCTTGTGTGTTTTGCTGTAGTCGTCCAAGTCTAACTTAGGCCGTGATACATTGTAGTTCATATAGGCATTCAGTGGGCAGTTCTTAAAAGTGTTGACCTTACACAGCTTCAGAAGTGACCACTTCTAAAGACAATACAGGAAATCAACCACCGACTGTGAGTTTCAGCAAACTTACTTCCCAGAGATAACAGTACCAAATGGTTTAAGCTGCACCTGGCCATGAGAACTACAAAGGTGTGAAATTCACATCCAGTTCAAGTCAAAGTCAAAGTCAAAGTCTGCTTTATTGTCAATTCTGCCATATATACAGCACGTACATACAGAGAATTGAAATTGCGTTACTCTCAAACCCTAGATACATACAGGTAACATTAACAATAACATAAGAAGTAAAAATACGCTAACGTACAAAATAAATAATATATATATATATATATATAAGTACAAATATTACAGTAAATGAGTCAATTTAAAAAATAAAGTGGCATTTATGATAGAGATGTATGAGATATAAAGTGACTTATGAAAATAAAGTGGCAATGGCAGATAGTAGTGCAAACCAGACAAATAATCAGTGCAATGTTGGTGTAGTACAAGAGCTTAATAGTCTGAGTATGTAAGACCAATGCTCAGAGAGTCAATGTGTATGAGGTAGATGGATGAGGTAGTGAACCGTGGGGGGTGATGTCTCAGAGGTCAGGTAAATGGGGCAGAAAGAGGGGAGAGGGGGCAGAGTCGGAGGGAGTTCAGCATCCTGACAGCCTGATGGATGAAGCTGTCTTTCAATCTGCTGGTCCTGGCCTGAAGACTGCGCAGTCTCCTCCCTGATGGCAGCAGACTGAAGAGGCTGTGTGACGGGTGGGTGGGGTCACCAGCAATGCTGAGGGCTTTTCGGGTGAGACGGGTGTCGTAGATGTCCTGGAGGGAGGGGAGAGGGACACCAACAATCTTCTCAGCTGCTCTCACTATGCGCTGAAGTGTTATACATCAGGACGTGTTGCAGGTGCCATACCACACAGTGATGCAGCTGGTCAGGATGCTCTCGATGGTGCCTCTGTAGAAGGTGCACATGATGGGGGCTGGGGCTCTGGCTCTTCTCAGTTTGCGAAGAAAGTAGAGTCGCTGCTGTGCTTTTTTGGTCAGTGCTGTGGTGTTGGCAGTCCAGGAGAGGTCTTCTGTGATGTGCACACCCAGGAACTCTACTCACTCTTTCCACGGTCGCACCGTTGATGGTCAGAGCAGCATGCTGAGTGTGCACTCTCCTGAAGTCAACAACAATCTCCTTCGTCTTCCCTACATTCAGAGAGAGATTGTTGTCACCGCACCATCTGGCCAGGCGGCTCACTTCACTCCTGTAGTTTGTCTCATCACGGTTGCTAATGAGACTAACCACAGTCGTGTCATCCGCAAACTTGATGAAGAGGTTGGTGTTGTGTGTCGGTGTGCAGTCATGGGTCAGCAGAGTGAAGAGAAGGGGGCTTAGCACACATCCTTGAGGGGCCCCAGTGTTCAGAATGATGGTGCTGGATGTGTTGCTGCCGACCCGTACTGCCTGAGGTCTCCCGGTCAGGAAGTCCAACAGCCAGTTGCACAGCGATGTGTTGAGTCCCAGCTGAGACAGTTTTTGAGTGAGCTGTTGAGGGATGATTGTGTTGAATGCTGAACTGAAGTCTATGAACAGCATTCTGACATAAGAGTCTTTTTTGTCCAGATGTGTGAGTGCAGAGTGGAGGGCAGTGGAGACGGCGTCATCGGTCGAGCGGTTTGACCGATATGCAAACTGGTAGGGGTCCAGGGAGGGGGGGAGGACAGACTTGATGTGCTGCATGACTAGTCGCTCAAAGCACTTCATGAGGATGGGAGTAAGTGCGACTGGGCGATAGTCGTTGAAGCAGAATGGAGATGATTTCTTCGGGACTGGGATGATTGTGGTAGCTTTGAAGCATGTGGGAACAACAGCCTGACTCAGGGAGATGTTGAAGATGTCTGTGAAGACATCAGTGAGTTCCGCTGCACAGTCTCTCAGAACACGTCCCGGGATGTTGTCAGGACCAGGAGCTTTGCGTGCATTGATCCTGCTGAGGGATCTTCTCACGCTGTCCGTGGACAGAGTCAACATCTGGTCGTCGGGAGGAGGTGGAGTCTTCTGTGCAGTGGTGCTGTTGTGTGCCTCAAAGCGAGCGAAGAAAGTGTTCAGCTCGTTCAGCATTGGGGGGGTGTTGTCACAGGTCCGCGGCGGGGGCTTGTAGTCCGTGATGGTCTGAATCCCCTGCCACAGGCTCCTGGTGTCTCTGCTGTCACTGAAACGATGGGTTATCCTCCTGGAGTACTGTCTCTTAGCCTTTCTGATGCCGCGTGACAGGTTGGCTCTAGCTTTCCTCAGGCCCACCTCATCTCCAGCTCTGAAGGCAGCGTTGCGAGTCATCAGAAGTCTGTAGACTTCCCCTGTCAGCCACGGTTTTTGGTTGGGCCGGACGGTGATAGTTTTTGTGACTGTTACATCCTCAATGCACTTGGTGATGTAGGCAGTAACAGTCTCTGAGTACTCCTGGAGGTCTGTTGTGTTGTGGTATGTAGCAGCCTGTTTGAACATGTCCCAGTCAGTGGTGTCAAAGCAGTCTTGAAGTGCCTCTGACGACCCTTCTGGCCACACTTGAATTTGTTTCTGAACCGGTTTGGTGACTTTAACGAGCGGTCTGTATGCTGGCATTAGCATAACAGTGATGTGGTCTGAAGCACCAAGGTGGGGGAGGAGTAGGGCTTTGTAAGCTCCTCTCTGTGTGGTGTAAACAAAGTCCAGTGTGTTGTTTCCACGTGTTGGAAAGTCAATGTGTTGTTGTATTTTAGGAAACACACTTTTTAAGTCTGCATGATTGAAATCCCCAGCCAAGATGAGAAAAGCATCTGGGTGGGCTGTCTGCTGCTCACTGATGTGCTGGTAAAGTTCATTCAGTGCCTCACTCCTGTTGTTGTTATTGGAGCTGGGAGGGATGTATACTGCAGCAAGTATTATGGCTGTATATTCCCGCGGTAGATAGAACGGCCGGCACTTAATAATCATAAACTCCACCAGGGGTGAGCAGTGTTTGCAGACCACAACAGTATCGCGGCACCACGCATCATTGGTGTAAACACAAAGTCCGCCGCCGCGGGTCTTACCTCCCTCGACGAGCACTCTGTCCGCTCGATAGCATGTTAGCTGGTCGAGCTGAATGGCGCAGTCCGGAACACTGTTGTTGAGCCATGTTTCCGTAAACACAAAAACACAACAGTCTCTTACAGTCCTCTGAGTTGAGCGCAGAAGTCGGAGATCATCCAGTTTATTATCCAATGAGCGTACGTTAGCCAGAACGATGGTTGGAATAGCTGGCTTGTGTGGGTTAGCCACTAGCCTAGCCCGGATACCTCCGCGCTTCCCCCTCTTCTGTTTCCTCTCACACCGCTTGTGGCGCCTCCACTGTGGGTGAGGTGCAGTAGTGGGGGTCGGTGATGGAGTAGGCCTCAGAAGAAGACAATGGTCCCGCAGCTCTTGTACGAGCATTGAGTTTGGATTTAAAACTGTGGTCTTTCCGACATCTAGCAGAAACTCACGACTGTAGGTGCGTTTGCAGACAGATGGACGCAACAAATGCGTACAAAAACACTGTGACTCACAGTTGACTTTCAGTAGAAAGATCAGAGACCTGCAGATAAACCCCCCACTAGATACTATATGGAATCTAATCAGTAAACAGGTGCCATTATGTTCACTTTAAATGCCTAATATAATGTAGATCACCATAGTTTTTCATATGATGTTACATCAGGATGTAGGATCTTCAGATCTTAAACAGATTCTTAAATTTGTAATCCTACAAAGGCATAGGCTGTAATAACTAACGTTAATGACAGTAACTCGCGATTGAGCCGTGAACCATTGATGCTAATGCGCTCTAGTTATTAGGTGTATTTGACTTGAAGCAGCGCTGCGCAGAATGATCTGTGAATGATGACAATCTACCGCGAGAACGATTCAAAAGCATAAGGAGCCATCTGCTCTCTAAAGCTCTCACTGTACTTTGACACACACCGATCGGTCTGTGTAGTCAGTCCTCCTGCTTCAAGTTGAATACTTATATAGTGTTAAGGGAGGGGGCCGTGCTCAGCGACTGTGTTTCGTCATCGAGCCATGATTTAACCCAGCCCAAAAAATCCTGACCATGAAAATGGTGAAAAACTATTTAACAGTCTAACTTCACATTAAGTACTATATAGTTCACAGACTTTGTAGCATGTCTCAGCAATGCATTTCTAACATTTATAAAGTGTTTAGAAACAATTCTCAAAATTGACTTTACACAGACTAGTTCACCCAAAAGTAAAAATGATAATTTTCTCATCCTCATGTTGTTCCAAACTCACATGATTTCCTTTATGCAGAAAACAAAATAACATATTTGTGAACTCACACTAGATTATCTAAACTATGCCCTAGCATGTTTAACCCCCAAAGTCTGGTTCGTTTGACACGAGTGATTGCTTTGTACAATGTAGTGGTTCGATTGTGTTCGGGTGTGGAGCACGGAACAGCTGCTACTTTTCTGTGCACACTGTCATCGTTACAACAAATAAAAATCTACTGTTACTACTTAAATAGTACACTTTTCAATTAATTTGAGTATATTTAGGTTTATAGCAGGTCTAGCAGGTTCTCACCTCATTGATAAACTGTAATTGTAGTTTGAGAATAAATCTACAAATTCCTCTATCAACATCATCTGACTCCATAATAATATTCTGACATGTGCAGGACAATTAAATGAAAATTGCTGAGATGCATAAGTGATCTATTAGACAGTCCTGTTTTCTTCAAAACAAAGTTGCATCATAAAGCGTGCTCCGGCTCCAGTACAATGTGAATACAGGCCAGCAGGGGAATGGAGGACAATCGTGCTCAGGCATGGTACAAGGCAACTGTTCCATTTTAAATATGGAAATATGGTTTTATTTTCCACTGTGGATCTGAAATCAGAACTTATAATACAAATCATATATTTTTCTTTACTTTGCTCAATTTGTGTGCTTGGCCAGCTGTAGAGAGAAACTAGTAGCCAAACAACAAACAGGTGGACCATTCCTGAGTGGCAATGTCATTACATGCTTTCAACCAGCATCATTCTCATCCCGGAATTCTAACCATAGTTAGAATACCTTAGTTAACCATAGCCGTAGTTCACTGACAAGATACGCAATATTGCGTTCATTATCGCAGACGATTTAATGTTTTTACTTAAATCACTTCATAACTTCAGTCAAGTGTTTGAAATAAATCCTGTGAGATGATGTAGCATCTTACACAGAATAAGGCATGCAACATATTTCATAGTAGAAAGGCTACAATAACCCAGGCAACCATGTCCATACAGCAAAAGAGAAGTTTTTATTTATAAAACTCAAAACAAGGAAATAACAAAAGGGTATTTACTTCAGAAGGGGTATATTCATAATATATACATAAACGGATTTAAAGCTCCTGAATTCTTTCCTTAGACATTCTTTACAACTTCAGTGTACTTTTTTGTAAATAAATGAACCTGCTGTACCAGACAGGACAACAGGGAGATACCAAAAGACCACTCACTAAACCTGTCCCTTTGAACTAGGAACTGACTGAATATCTACTGTTTGTATCCATTAAAAAATAAACATATAAATGAAAAATACATCAAATACATTATATATCTGTTGAAACACATTGATCTGAAGGCGGTTTAACGAAGAGGGCATCAGTTCCTCCGTCAGAGCGCATCTGATGCTCAAAAACACAGAGCCTCACAAAATCCTCCTCTATCGGTGCGATGAGGCTTGCTGCACCGAGTCCGAAGCAATCAATCACAGACCACAGGAGAGGACGTGCTTTGATCATTTTAATTTAACACATTAATAATTAAAAGAAACAATTATAGTATATTATAGTATAATATTTAAATTAATTATCTATTAGCTATCTCACAGCTCCCTTGGAGGATCACTGAGGCCCCCTAGTGGGTTTGCGAACCCCTGGTTGAGAACCACTGCTCTAAAGACCACTGAAAACAAACAGAAATGAGATATTCAGCTTGCAGCGCCTCACTCATGTTCATCAGGAAAGTGAGTGATTGCACACAAACACACATTTTTATTAAATAATATGTCATTAATAGCGGTTCACTTCTGTGATTTAGTGCGATTGCGTTCATATCAGCGGCGAACCATACCGTAGTGCACATGAACCATACCCCAGACCACCCTTTTTAAGCATACTGTGGTACGGTTCATGTAGCTTCGCGTTCAAGCAATAGGCTGAAACTTTCCACAAAACACAGGCGAAAATAAATAACAATGAATGTGTCGGGGTGGACATTTACATTTTTAGGTTTAACGGTTAAGCTAACATTGTTTTATACTTGATTTTTTTTTTTTTTTTTTTTTTTTAGTCAAGTCGTGATAATTTGAGAAGGCAGATTGATCTAACAGACTAGCCGTTGGCCGCTGTTCGTTCCTTTAAAAAACAAAAACGTATATTTAACAAACTAAATTTGTTTATTTCGATTATTGCATTTTCATAATCGTTTGAAGCCGAAATTGAATTTCGCAATACTGTAGCAATAACTGTAGCAATGTTGAGCTTGTTAATTACTGAAGTATGCTGTAAGTGACAGTGACTGTTGTTACATTGGCACAACACTCACAAAATGCTGTATTAAACTGGTAAGATAGTCTATAAAGCAATCACCATTTACATCTACAAATGTAAATCTTTTAAAAACCTACCTTCAGTTGTTGCTAGTCACTACTGAAAAAGTACTAGTATCTAATAAACAAGAACAGGTTTCTTAATGAATAAATGCTAGTACCTAATGAAATAAATACTAGTAGCTAAAAATAAGTATTAGTAACATGAAAATACATAATAGTATTAAATTAAAAAGAATAAATGTTAAAATTACTTGCCATACTATGTGTAACGAAACAGGACGTGGACAGGTGGATCCAAGTGCTAGCTTTATTAACAGAACTCGTAGTCGTACAAACAGGGTCAGGCAGGAACAAACATGGGCAACGTAGGACAAAACAAAGAAGCGTCAGTATCCAAGCGTGAAGGTCTGGGGCCGGCAGCGAGCAGGGTAATCCAAGGGGCAGAAAGTCCAGGGAGTGCCAGAGAAACAGAGGACCAACAGAAAGGCAGGAGATGGACAGGAGGCTGCCGGGGAGGGGTAGACTGCCACCAAGGCGGAACAGACGAATCAGACACCTTCCAGGGCGGAGCACACGAGTCAGACGTTCTCCAGGGTGGAGCAGATGAGTCAGACGCCCTCCATGGTGGATCAGGCGGAGCAGGCACCCTCCAGGGTGGATCAGGCGAGTCAGACGCCCTTCAGGGTGGAGCAGACGAGACAGATGCCCTCCAGGGCGGAGCAGACGAGACAGACGCCCTCCAGGGCGGAGCAGACGAGACAGATGCCCTCCAGGGCGGATCATGTGAATCAGACGCCCTCCAGGGCAGATCGGGCAGGACTAGAACCCTCCAGGGCGGCACGGAAGCCCCCCAAGGCGGAGCAGACAGGACAGGAACCCTCCAGGGCGGAACGGGATTCCCCAAGGGCGGAGCAGACAGGACAGGAACCCTCCAGGGCGGAACGGGATCCCCCCAGGGCGGAGCAGACGGGTATGTAATGTAGAGTATAGACAGACACACACACAGAGAGAGAGAATCAGACGCCCTCCCGGGCGGATCAGGCGTATCGGATGCCCTCCAGGGCGGATCAGACAGGACATGAGCCCTCCAGGGCAGAGCGGAATCCCCCCAGGGCGGAGCAGACAGGACAGGGACCCTCCAGGGCAGAACGGAGTCCCCCCAGGGCGGAGCAGACAGGTCTGTAACATAGAGCATAGACGGACATACACACACAGAGAGAGAAGGTTCTGAGCCCAAACTCCTGGCCAGGTTGGGCTGGATACCCAGCATAAAGAAGACCTCAGCGGCCGAATTGGGACTGGGTGAGAGCTCAGAGTGGTGTGGGTTGCTGGACGCTACCACCGTGCAGGGAGCAGGTGCGACTTCCCCCTCGGCTTGAGGATCCGTGGCCTCGGCCACCTCCTCGGGGAAGGCCACCCTCAGAGGTTCTGCGGAGAGAGCCGCCACCTCTGAGGACTCGGTGGTGGTATACGCGGCCCAGACAACCCAAAGAGCAGTTCTCAGGAGGAGCATGGCCTCAGTGAAGGTCAGTACAGGAGTGGTGCCAGTGATGGGGCTGGGCTCAGGAACAACTGCTGTGACTTGGCTTGGTACTGGAGCAATAGCTGAGACTTGACTGGGCGCCAGAGCAGTGGCTGTGGCTTGGCTTGGTGTGTGTGCAGCTGTGTTGAGACAGGATTCAGGAGCAGCGGCGACGAGGCTTGACTCTGGAGGAGCGGCAGCAACGAGGCTTGACTCTGGAGTAGGAGGAGCTGCGACAACGACGCTTGACGCTGAAGGCGGAGCAGCTGCAACGGCGCTTGACTCTGGAGGCGGAGCAGCTGCGAAGATGCTTGACTCAGAGGGAGGAGCTGCGGTGACAACATGACTTGGCTCAGCGGAAGGAGCAGCTGCAACGACGACGGTGCTTGATTCTGGAGGCGTGGCAGCTGCGATGACGGTGCTTGACTCTGGAGGCGGAGCAGCTGCGACGGGGCTTGACTCTGGAGGAGGAGCTTCAGAGACGACGCTTGATTCAAAGGGAGGAGCAGCTGTGACAATGATGCTTGACTCTGAAGGCGGAGCAGCTGCGACGACGGTGCTTGACTCTGAAAGCTGAGCAGCTGCGACGACGGTGCTTGACTCTGAAGGCGGAGCAGCTGCAACGATGGTGCTTGACTCTGGAGGCGAAACAGCTGCGACGACGGTGCTTGACTCTGAAGGAACAGCAGTGACTAGACTTGGCTTTTGCTGGGACCAACAGAAGGGCAGGAGATGACAGGAGGCCGCCGGGGAGGGGTAGACTGCCACCAAGGCGGAACAGACGAATCAGACACCTTCCAGGGCGGAGCAGACGAGTCAGACGCTCTTCAGGGTGGAGCAGATGAGTCAGACGCCCTCCAGGGCGGATCAGGCGGAGCAGGCACCCCCCAGGGTGGATCAGGCGAGTCAGACGCCCTCCAGGGCGGAGCAGACGAGACAGACGCCCTCCAGGGTGGAGCAGACGAGACAGATGCCCTCCAGGGCGGAGCAGATGAGACAGACGCCCTCCAGGGCGGAGCAGACGAGACAGATGCCCTCCAGGGCGGATCATGTGAATCAGACGCCCTCCAGGGCAGATCGGGCAGGACTAGAACCCTCCAGGGCGGCACGGGATTCCCCGAGGGCAGAGCAGATAGGACAGACGCTTGACGCTGGAGGCGGAGCAGCTGCGGCGACGACGCTTGACGCTGGAGGCGGAGCAGCTGCGGCGACGACGCTTGACGCTGGAGGCTGAGCAGCTGCGACGGCGACGCTTGACTCTGGAGTCAGCTGCGACGGCGACACTTGACTCTGGAGGCGGAGCAGCTGCGAAGATGCTTGACTCAGAGGGAGGAGCTGCGGTGACAACATGACTTGGCTCAGCGGAAGGAGCAGCTGCAACGACGACGGTGCTTGACTCTGAAGGCGGAGCAGCTGCGACGACGGTGCTTGACTCTAAAGGCGGAGCAGCTGCGACGACGGTGCTTGACTCTGAAGGCGGAGCAGCAGCGACGACGGTGCTTGACTCTGAAGGCGGAGCAGCAGCGACGACGGTGCTTGACTCTGAAGGCGGAGCAGCAGCGACGACGGTGCTTGACTCTGAAGGCGGAGCAGCTGCAACGACGGTGCTTGACTCTGGAAGCGAAACAGCTGCGACGACGGTGCTTGACTCTGAAGGAACAGTAGTGACTAGACTTGGCTTTGAGTGAAAATGCTGTGACTTTACTTGACTCTGGAGGAACAGCTGTGACTTGACTTTGAGGGAACTGCTGTGACTTTACTTGGCTCCGGAGGAATGGCTGTGACTTGACTTGGCTCTGGAATGGCTGCCATCTTGACTGACTTAGGGGTTTGGGCTGACTGGATGCTGGTGAGTGATGACTTGACAGACTGTATCGGTGGGTCCCTTTGACTCGATATCAGTCCCTGTAGGCATGCAGTGGGGACAGGAAGATGGTAAACGGCCGCTGGTAAGGCCGCCATCTTGTGATCGCGCTCCGGCTCGGCCGCCATTTTGTGATCGCGCGCCGGCTTGGCCGCCATTTTGAGATCGCGCGCCAGCGCGGCCGCCATTTTGAGATCGCGTTTCGGCGCGGCCGCCAATTGACCAATTTCACACTTCCGGGTTTTTGGCTTCCGGCGTGGCTGCATGCAGGGTAAAAGTATTTCCGGTAACAGAGATTGCCGAGTCTAAGGAGCACCCGCTCGGGCATCAATGTCTTTGCAGGAATTAAATCTCATGTAAATGTTTAAACCGTCTTGGTCATTTATTGGTGAGACTACAAAGTTTTATTTCAGAACTAAATTTCAGCACTAATTAGAAGTGACGACGCGTATATTCGGTTATATCATTGTCCGTGTCTATTTGGTGCAGCCGTGTATTGTCGCACTCCATGTAAAAAACTATTTTTGGCGATGTGCTGGAGAAATCGACTGACAGCTCTGATCCTCCGATTTGCGAAAGAGGGCCACTCGATCCCTGGATGCGTTTTTGCATTTCTTTCTGGATATATGGATCATAAACAGCACTTCTGTCATCTCGCAATGATGGTTCACTCACATTTTCTCCGCTCGTTATCATCTTCCCTTACGAAAATTAACCATGGTTTTATTATAGTAAAAGCAGGTTTGTTTTATTACCATTTGCATAACCACACAAATCAGATTTTGTAACAAAACCATGGAATAACTGCAATAACTGCCGTTTTGGTTTGATTCGTAGTTAATTTTAGTAAGGGCTAAGGTCTGTAATATGCACAGCATTAACAAACCTATTAGTACTTTGTTGTATATTTAGTTAATAAATATATTAACTCTAATTCAACTGATGTAGCTATACAATGAGGTCTTGGAAATAAATGTCTTATTTATTTTAGTCTCTCAGATATAGTTATAATGTGCGATTAATACATGGTCAACAGTTTCAGCGTTTCATTAGGTTGAGATAATCTACATTGTTGTGACTTTTTTAAACAGGCAATAGCATGTATTCGCGCAACATTATAGCCCACATTAAAGCATATTATAACTCATTCTGACACTGAATTTATATATTTGTTCCTATGTGTAACGGTGCATACGTACTTAGAATTTCGTTTTTACATAAATTAGGCATATAAATAAATGCTTGTCATATTTAAACGAGCAAGGGAATTGTTGAATGAGCCTATATATAGGACAGCTGGTGAAATAAAACTACCCGCCGGTAAATTCTAGAACAATCTGAGCGGCCATATAAGCTACAAATAAATTTCTTTGTAGATTATATAACAACAACTTGGAAAACAGACAAAATAGAAAGGGTAAGAGACGAAATTTGAGACAAGCGCATACAACATAATGTCCGCAGACCGCTAGCGGAACTATATTTACCCTGCGTCACGTGATTTCCGATTCTTGTGAAAAAGGCCAATTTGAGATCGCGTTTCGGCGCAGCCGCCATTTCTGTGGGTTCGCGATCCTCCCCCGCGAAATCCTCAGAATCAAACAAGTCCCCATATTGTAATGCATAATCCAGGGGGTCGGAAAAACAGGTGCATGGCAAGATGTAATCACACGCTGCCTCTGTGTAGTCGCATTCCCCCTCTGCGACAGCCATAGGAACAGAGAATGAACCCCCGCACCACAATGCAAAGTCCACGTAATCAGAGAAACAGGTGCGGGGGCACTCAAATCGCAGCCTTGATTTGAGAGGCTCATCGAGAGCCAACGGAAAATGTCCATGAAAAATTTCTCATCGTAGAATGAAAGTTTATTTATCAGGATACAAAAGTTAGAAACAAAGTCCTCGATGGGCATACCGTTTTGTTTGAATATTAGCAGCTGGTCGAAGGGGTCCATGGTTGAGCTGGTGGGTGAAATAAAGCTGCTGGATCCTGGTATGGCGACAGGTGGATCCAAGTGCTAGCTTTATTAACAGAACTCGTAGTCGTACAAACAGGGTCAGGCAGGAACAAACATGGGCAACGTAGGACGAAACAAAGAAGCGTCAGTATCCGAGCGTGAAGGTCTGGGGCCGGCAGCGAGCAGGGTAATCCAAGGGGCAGGCAAGGGGTCGATAGGCGGGCGGAGAACAGTCACGGGAACCAGGAACAAAGGAGCTCGGCAACGGAAGGGCAACCAGGAAATAACGCTCGGAATTGACAGTATAAACTATTCAAAACTTTGCGAGGAAACAGTGGGAGAACCGGTCTATTTATACTGAGAGTAGGTGAACTAAGATGGCCGACTAAGGTGAAAGGTGACAACAGAGGGGTTATGGGAAATGTAGTGAGTTAAATGTCCATAGTGAAATGAAGGCTCCCTCAAGGGGTGAAGGAGGTAGCCATAAAGGCACAGTTCATGACACTATGCAACTGCTTATGTCGCTCATTAGGTGCATCTTAAAAGTATCACACACCAGACTCTTCATTCTGTACTGGTGTTCTAAAGTTCAAGGCAGCAGTCCAATGCTGAAGGCAATTTCAGGTATTTCACTTAAGGAATGAACATAGTGATGTCAGTGACTGTTGTAAGACCACAGCCAGAGACTCCATCCAACCACCAGTGAAAGCCATTTGTCGAATATTGGCATCACTCTATTTCTTTAACATATACTTTACTGTTTGTACAGTCATGGCCAAAAGTTTTGGCAGTGACATAAATTTTGTGTGTTGCAAAGTTTACTGCTTCAGCATTTGTAAATTATTTTCCACGTTTCTATGGTATACTGAAAAACAGTGATGAGCATATTATAAATTTTAAAGGATTTTATTGGCAAAAAATTATAATGAGTCAATAATCAAGTCAAGTCAAGTCAGCTTTATTTATATAGCGCTTTTTATAATACAAATTGTGTCAAAGCAACTTTACAGTATCAAATGGGAAAGTAATATATCAATAATTCAAAAGAAACTTTAAACAATTTTAGTTTGAGGAAATTAATCAATAGTTCCAAATTAATAAATTGTTTGTCCCCAATTTAGTTTTCCCCAATTTAGTTGTTGTCCCCAACTGAGCAAGCCATAGGCGACAGTGGCAAGGAACCAAAACTCCACCTGTGACACTGATGGAGAAAAAAAAACCTTGGGAGAAACCAGGCTCAGTCGGGGGGTCAGTTCTCCTCTGACCAATAAACAAGTAGTTTATACTCCCATACAGACCTGTAGAGGTGGTCTATATGTACTGACCCACCATCTGGATACAAACTGGATCAAGGAAAACTGCAGTGGCCAATTGTTCTGGATTCATACTGGATCTGACCTCGGAATAAGCAGGATAACGTAACAGTGAAACGATCAGATCAGTCAAATTAGTTTGACGGCTCAAGTTTGAGATTTGGTGAAATCAAGAATATATTTTATCACTTAAACTACAGTTAGTAGTAGTAGTAGTAAGATAGATTGCTAAAAAGAGTAAACGAAAACGCTCTGCAAAACGCTCTGCACGCTGCTCGCTGCTCACGCTGCTCAAACAGGTGTATTTACAGTGTTGACCCTTGTTCTTCATAACCTTTGTAATTCACTCTGGCATGCTGGATATTAGCTTCTGGGTCAAATCCTAACTGATGGCGATCCATTCTTGCCATATTAGTTCTCTGAGTTGATCACAATTTGTGGGTCAAGTCAAGTCTCCTTTATTTATATAGCGCTTTTTACAATACAGATTGTGTGAAAGCAACTTTACATTATCAAATAGGAGGTAATATATTATTAATGCAAAAAGAAACTAATAATTTTAGTTGAAGGAAATTAATCAATAATTCCAAATTAATAACACATTTAATTGTCCCCAACTGAGCAAGCCATAGGCGACAGTGGCAAGGAACCAAAACTCCATCTGTAGTACAGCGAGTGCATCAGGTTATGGGAAGTGTTCCCGGTTCCGGTTTGACCTAATTAATGCAGCCTAAAAATCCTTTAATGGATTAGAATTTTAGAAATGTTTAAATGGGCTATGTGTAAGCCAGGTTAAAGAGATGGGTCTTTAGTCTAGATTTAAACTGACAGAGTGTGTCTGCCTCCCGAACAGAATTAGGTAGACTGTTCCAGAGTTCCAAGTAAGAAAAAGATCTGCCGCCCGCAGTTTTGGGCTTCTGCTTGGCCACTCGCCTTTTGAGGACTGACCACATGTTCTCAGTGGGGTTGAGATCCGGGGAGTTGCCTGGCCAAGGATCCAAAATTTCAATGTCATGATCTTCAAGTCCCTTCTTTATCACTCTTGCTTTGTGACATGGTGCTCCATCATGCTGAAAAATGCACAGATCATTACCAAATCACTCATGGATCGTTGGAAAAAGTTGCTCTTGCAGGATGTTTTTGACCATTCTTTATTCAGGGCAGTGTTTTTTGCCAGAATTATGGGAGAGCCCACTCCCTTGGTTGAAAAGCAACCCCACACATGGATGGTCTCAGGATGTTTTACTGTTGGCACGACGCAGGACTCATGGTAGCGATCACGTTTTCTTCTCCAGACAATCGATTTTCTAGATGTCCCAAACAGTCGGAGGGGAGCTTCATCAGAGAAAATAGCTTTGCACCAGTCTTCTGCTGTCCAAGCCTTGTACTTCTGCAGAATTTTAGTCTGTCCTTGATGAGAGAAGTGGCTTCTTTGCTGCCCTTCTTGACACCAGTCCATTGTCCAAAAGTCTTCGCCTCACTGTGCGTGCAGATGCTCTCAAACCCACCTGTTGCCATTCTTGAGCAAGCTCTGCACTGGTTGTGGCACGATTCTGTAACTGACTCCTCAGGAGGAGACAGTCCTGGCACTTGCTGGACACTCTGGGACGTCCTGAAGACTTCTTCACTGCAGTTGAACCTCTTTCCTTAAAGTTTTTGATGATCCGGTAAATGGTTCTTTCAGGTGCAATATTCTTTGTGGCAATTTCCTTGCATGTGAGGCCATTTTGATGCAAAGTGATGATGGCTGCTTGTCCTTCTTTGGACGTAACCAAGAACACAATGATTGGAAGCTCTTTTTCCCTTCTTTTATAGCAATCAGTCTGCTGTTACAATCTAATTGGTACGATAGGGTTTTCACCTGACTAGTGCTCATTCACACTTTCACATGTGCTGCTGATATTAGTCAATTAGTGTTAGCAGATAATTCAGGATCAAAAACAGTGAAATTAGTTTTTTTGTGCAAAAATTTTTTTGACCAATGAAGCTTTTAGCAATTATATAAAATGCATCTGATCACTCTACACAATAATCTAGAAACAATGTGAATGAACAACAGCTTAAGCAACAAAACTTTCAAAACACAAAATTTATGTCACTGCCAAAACTTTTGGCCATGACTGTAGATTTAAAAGACGTGCCCATATGCCCATTGCAGAATATTGCTAGTTAAGCTGCGTTACTGAGTGACTGAGTATTTTACCTTTTTATTATTTCTCCTACCTATATATTTGTTTGTTTTACATTTATTGGTTTTGTTTGATTGCCTGTTTTTATTACCCTTAAAACATTAAAATGAAAATGTTTTAGTGTCATGTTGTCTGTTTTGGTGTTTGTGTTTCAGGGTGATAAATGCAGGTAAGAGTTCTCTAAATGAGGACCAGGCATGCTGTGAGGTCGTACTGGTTAAGAAGAAACCTATAGGATCCTTGACACCCAGAAAGATGGCTACAAGTAGAAGGAGGTCATCTCTTCCCAATAGTGATGGCATGGCTACGTTGGAAAATAATGTAAGTGATTCTTCGTAGTACCAGGGTTGAAAAAAGAGCATGTAAAAATCTGTGGCTAATATGCACTTTTTAATGCTTTACATTAATACAGTGTCATTTTTTTTAAATTCTTGAAGTAGCTTTGCAAATGTTTTTTCCCTACATCTTGGCTAGCATTACGGTGTATGATCACGCTTTGTTAGCACCTCCCACCATCTTTGCAAAGGACGAGAGAGCAGCTGACCAAGGATGGTACACTGTTCCATTCCAGCAATATTGGGCTCTCAATATAGCACTAGAAGCAAATTTTTCAATTGTATTCATTTTCAGTGGTCAAAAACCTAATGTGGGTCACTTTGCATACTTTTTGTTTTAGAAATGTACCAGAAATGTATCTTGTTTCCCTCTATCAAAACAACTGCATGAAACATACCTGTACAAGTACAATAAATATTTTTTTCCAAAGTTTGCATGCTTGTATCTCAAGAAATATTAAAGATACGTCAATATGATTTTAGATTCTGGTTCTTAATAAACATTTCTTTTAGAATGTTTAATTTCCAAGGCACTATGTGGTGATCTCAATGCGACTCAATGTCCAAATGTTGAATATTACCCATTTTCAGTTTTGAAAACCAAATGTTAGTCACTTTGTATACAGCTGATATTTGTTATATTTAAAGGGGTCAATGGATGCAAAACTTTTTTTTGCTTGTTTTGCTTGTTGTTTGAACATAAATTTGTGTTGCCAATGTGTGTACATAACCACCCTATAACGATAAAAATCTACCCAGTGGTATTTTTTCAAATCAAGCCATTCTCAGCTTCTTGTCTGTGTGACGTCACACTGACCAAGACCGTTCCTACGATTGACACTGCCATCTTACTTTAGACTCGCCTTTAGAGTGAGCTGCCAACAGTCCACCATTGTGTCGACTCCGATGCAGGGGAAGACAAGAATGTCTCTGATTGAGCGATTGAGATGTTTTGTTGTTGGATGTAATAATGAACATAGCAGTTGTCATGTACGCCCGACAGTGACGCAGAGGATTAATGTTACTTTAGTTTTTGAAGGGAATGTGCCCGACGATCTACATAAATGTGTCTATGTTCGAGTGAATCATTTGTGATCTAGCTTCATCTACAGAAGAAGTGAGTATTTTTATGAATCTTTGCAAATCGTCTTTTCTAATAATGTGCTAGTTAGCAAGTTTCGTGGCTAAATGTGGCTGAAGCAGACATTGTCTTACTATAGGGAGATCAGAGGGTCTGTTACAGCCTTGATGTCATTGAATTTCAGTCAGAATTGTGCGACACTTAGTCGATGTTTATGGATACCATAGGAATGAATGAGAAGTCCCGTAAGCTGAATTCCACCTGTCGCAAAAAGTCACTGACTTCTCTTATAAAACAGCATTTTTTGTGGTAAAACTAAAATAGTTTAATCCAAAAGTATTGTTTAGTGTAAAACATGTTGAAGATTAGCAAATGTAGCATCTGGACCAATCAGACATACAGTTATTTGTTACATTTAACAAATAATCTCTAAAACCAGCGAGCCAGCGAAACGTGGAGTTCTAGTTTTCAACCCCCCAGAGCAAATAATACTCAGTCGCCGTAGCAACCACTGATAACCTCAGTTTACAATGCCGAAGTATGCAGACTCTGCAACTTTTACTTACTTCTCCCCATAGGAAAGACATTATGCTCATAGAAATGGACTCTTCCCTATTTATTCACAAACAAACCTTTCTGTAAACGAACACACATAGCCCATATATCACTATGTATATTATGTCTTATACTTTGTCTTTTGTTTTATTAACTGTTTTATGCATGTTTAATGGTAGATTTCTATGTAGTATAATCGTGTTTGGTCTCGTGTTTCACAGCACAGTATACATGTAAGCGTATACTGTGCTGTGAACTCTCCCTCTTTCCGTACCTATCCATCCCCTTTTAGCCTTACCATGTATGCCTGATGTGTGTGTGTGTGTGTGTGTGTGTGTGTGTGTGTGTGTGTGTATGTATATGTGTTGTTTAGATTAGTTATGTGTTAGCCTGTAGTTAATAAAGTTCTTGTGCACAAATTACATGAGCTTCTGATTCTGCATTGCAAAATGTCACTTTACGATTTCCGATCAAAGCTACATGCTCTAATGCATTAGTATTTAACAAAGTTATTTTCTGCGACCAAGAAAATATTTTTTTCTGTGAATACATATGAATTTACTTGAATGTTCACCGGACTAACGGGTCAATTGATTGTAACGTGAATTCTGTTTCATCAAGATAATTCTTTTGATTTATCCAAATATTAGAATTAATTATAACGAGTTATGATTAATTATTAATATTTCCCCTTTGAGCTAATTCACGACATGGATAAGCTGTCGATTCACTAAATGATAATTCACTTGACCGTTTTCTCTAAAAAGCTGTTTGTTCAGTATAGTAGTTTCCTGCATACTGCCAGACCGGAGGCATTAGTTTTAGTTATACGCTTTTTGAGCTAGTGGTTGCAGGCTTGCCTTCTAGTGGCTTTGGCTAAAGTTTACAGTCTGCTCATCACCCATGGGGCGAGGTGAGCAGTGCTCATTAGCATTTAAATAGAAATGCAACAAACGTCTTGCTGTGAAAAGGGGTGAATTTGACAAGGTAAAAGAGTGTTGTTTTACACTACCATTGAGAAATTTTAACCAAAGTATGTTATAGACTTTTCATTAATCAGAATCAGAAAGAGCTTTATTGCCAAGGAATTTGTTTTTGTGACATTAGCTTTCAGTGTACAGAGACAACAACAACACAGACAATAAAAAATAAATAAAGATACTATGAAAATGGAAACTACTCGTATGTAAATATAAATAGACAAAAAATATATAGAAAAATAGATTAAGAAATAAGTGGCATATACAGTTGTGCTATTGATGATTGATGAAGGTTATTGCACTTATTTGTATTGCACAATGGGGTGAACATTTAGCTGTTCATAAGGTGAATTGCCTGGGGGGAAAAAATGTTTTTGTGCCTGGTTGTCCTTGGGGGCTCTGTAGCACTGGCCAGATGGCTAAAGTTCAAAGAGGGAATGGCTTGGATGTGAGGGATCCAGGGTTATTTTCTGAGCTCTTTTCCTCACCCTGGATGTATACAGTTCTTGAAGGGTGGGCAAGGGGGCACCAATAATCCTCTCTGCAGTTCGAACCATTCTCTGTAATCTTCTGATGTCTGATTTTGTAGCTGAGACAAACCAGACAGTTATTGATGTGCACAGAACAGACTCGATGACAGCTGAGTAGAACTGTTTCAGCAACTCCTGTGGTAGGTTGAACTTCTTCAGCTGGCGAAGGAAGTACAACCTTTTTTGGGCCTTTTTTACAATGGAGTCGATGTGAGTGTCCCACTTCAGGTCCTGGGAGATGAAAGATCCTAGGAACTTAAATGTCTCCACTGTAGCCACAGTGCTGTCCATGATGGTGAGTGGGGAAAGTGCAGGGGAGTTCCTCCTGAAGTCCACTATCATCTCTACAGTTTTGAGCGTGTTGAGCTCCAGGTTATGACTGCACCAGACAGCCAGCTCTTTAACCTCCTGTCTGCAGGCAGACTCATCACAGTCCTGAATGAGGCCGATGAGTGTGCTGTCATCTGCAAACTTCAGGAGCTTGACAGAGGAGTCTTTAGAGTTGCAATCGTTGGTGTAGAGGGAGAAGAGCAGAGGGGAGAGAACACAACCCTGAGGAGCGCCGGTGTTGGTGGTGCGGCTGCTTGACATGAATTTCCCCATTCTCACCAGCTGTTGCCTTTCTGTCAGAAAGCTGTTGATCCATTGACAGATAGGGCTAGGAATGGAGAGCTGGATTCGTTTGGTTTGGAGGAGTGTAATGGAATGATGGTGTTGAAAGCCGAACTGAAGTCCACAAACAGGATCCTCACGTAAGTCCTGTCCAGATGTTGCAGGATGCAATGTAATCCCATGTTGACTACATCATCCACGGATCGGTTTGCTCGGTAAGCAAACTGCAGGGGGTCCAGTAAGGGTCCAGTGATGTCCTTTAGATAAGCCAGAACCAGTTTTTCAAATGACTTCATGACCACAGACGTTAGCGCCACAGGTCTGTAGTCATTAAGTCTTGTTGTCTTGGGTTTCTTTGGAATGGGGATGATGGTGGAGCGTTTGAAGCAGGCAGGGACTTCACAACTCCAGAGACTTGTTGAAGATCTGTGAAAAGATAGGGGCCAGCTTGTCAGCGCAGGTTTTCAGACAGACTGGAGTCACACCGTCTGGGCCTGGTGCCTTTTTTCTTTTGTTCTTCCTGAAGACCTGGCGCACGTTTTTACTGATTCGTAAGGCAGGGGGGAGGGGGGGGGGGGTTGCTGGAGGTGTTAATAGTTGTGAGAAGAGATCGTCTGAGCAGGTCTTTCAAATCTACAATAAAACTCATTCAGGTCTTCAGAAAGTTGTTAATTCGCCTCAGTGCTTGGGGATGGTGTCTTGTAATTTGTGATGGCTTTCAGACCTGTCCACACTGAAGATGGGTCGTTAGAAATGAACTGATCTTCTAACCTTTTTGCATAGGTCCTTTTAGCCACTCTAATCTCCTTATTCAGTGTGTTCCCGGTCTGATTGTACAAGGCTCTATCCCCTTTCTTGTAGGTATCCTCTTTGGCCTGACAAAGATGTCTGAGTTTTGCTGTAAACCATGGCTTATCATTGTTGAATGTTAAATAAGTTCTGGTAGGAATGCATATATCCTCACAGAAACTGATATATGATGTTACAGTCTCTGTGAGCTCGTCCAGACCTGTGGCAGCAGCTTCAAAAATACTCCAATCAGTCAATCCGAAGCAGGCTTGTAAAGCCCGCTCTGTTTCGGTGGTCCATCTCTTTACAGTCTTTACTACAGGTTTAGCAGATTTAAGTTTTTGCCTGTAGGTTGGTATAATATGAACCAGACCGTGATCAGAGAGCCCCAGAGCTGCCCGCGGGACAGAGTGATATGCTTCTATAATTGTTGTGTAACAGTGATCCAATATGTTACTGTCTCTGGTGGGACATGTAACATGCTGTCTGTATTTTGGCAGTTCACGGGAGAGATTTGCTTTATTAAAATCCCCAAGAATGACAGAGTCACTAGTTTCTCTAACGCCACGCTCACATGCGCTTGCAGTGGAATGTTAACACTCACAAGAATGAACGAGCAAAACTCTCGCGGCGAATAGAACGGCTTACAGTTAATGAAGAGCGCTTCTAGATCGGAACAGCACATCTTCTTTAACACTGTTACATCTGTACACCACCTCTCACTGATGTAAAAGCACGTCCCGCCGCCACGCGATTTCCCCATTGATTCCGCGTCGCAATCTGCTCTAAACAGCCGATGGCCTGGTAATTGAAACGCGCTGTCCGGGATCGTGTCGTTCAGCCAGGTTTTCGTGAAGCACAGAACAGCAGAGTTTGAAAAATCCTTGTTTGTCCGGGAGAGCAGAAGGAGTTCGTCCATTTTGTTGGGTAGAGAGCGGAGATTCGCCAAGTGTATACTAGGCAGTGCCATATGGAATCCAAGCTGACGAAGCTTTACGAGCGCACCGGCTCGCTTTCCCCGTCTGCGCGTCCTGAAGCGCCTGATCAGCGCTGCCGCTCCGCCAACTACAATGTTCAGCAAAATGTCTGAATAATCAAAAACCGGTAGGAAGTTTTGTGGTGTGTTCTGCCGAATGTTCAGCAGTTCATCCCTGGTGAAACTGATTATGTTTGTAAAACAAAAAACAGGAAAAACTAACAAAAACACTAAAACAACTGGAGAGCTAAGCACAGAGGCTGCCATCTGCGGCGCAGACCCTAAAGGCCTAAACAATCAAATCAACTTGTGGAAAATGGGCATCCCCTTTTTAAGTGGAATATCTGAAAAATGAATAATGATAAAACTTAAATTGTTTCCCTCTTTCAAAATGATCAAAATTAATTTAGAACATACTGTACTTGTCTGAGTGCTAAGAGTGCACTGAAATGGTCTCCTTGAGGCTCATTAACTTGTGTACAGAACACATGATGTATTCGCATCAAGAAATCAATATTTTCTTCACCTGGATTAAGTATTTATTGTCCTTTTTTATTGTTATAGTATGTGAAGCCTAGTCATAGATCAAGTAGTATCTACCACTAGGGGCATATTTTGTGAAATAACAGACTTTTCCCCTGGTTTCACAGACAAGCCTTAATCCTAGTTTGAGACTAAAAAGTCTGAGCTGTTTCAACTGAAAGTAACTTGCACTGACTGATGTTAAATATATATCAGTGCCTTTGTTTGGTCTCAAGATGCACACCAGTAAAAAGTCATAGAGTAGATAAACTAAAATTTACATTTCTGTCATGACAGCTCTCGGAGGGATTGGCATGGTAATGTACATGACAATGTTAATGTATTTGGTCTTGGCGGAATAGATCTGCTACGCTGCTGCTGCTGTTGTATATAGTATATGTTAATACATCCACCACATGCTGCTGTAAGCATGTAAGAAATATTGCTGCTGCACTTATAACATATATGAATAACCCCATAGCATACATGAATCACCTCGTGGCAGATCTATACAGGTGGAGCTGGGGAAGGGTTTCTAAAGCATGCTGCAAACTGCTACATCTAACACTAGTCATGTATTTGAATGTTGAGCTTATTGGCTACTGATACAGGAGAGGACCATTCGGCTGTGCCATGTGATTATGATGTCATGCTGTCAGATTGAGATTATTTCAGCTACATGTTTTTCCTAAAACGTACTAACCATGCATAATGTTTTTTTCCTAAGAAATGCAAACATATCCATCCATCTTTTTTGCATATTATTGTAGCACAATTTGTGCTGAATACATATTGGCAAATAGTATGTTATAAGTAGCTGAAATAAGCACAAATGTCAGGGCATGTTACCCAGTGGTGGAAATAGCCAAAATTCACTGGGGGGACTCTAGCTTGAGAAGGAGTGGAGGTTAATAATGGTAATTTTAGATAACCTTTGCAATTCTGGCCAAATTAAAGATACACTGTGTTTGAATTTGTACGTTATAATGTAAGTATCATTAATGACCCCATGTGTTTAATAATAATAATAAAAAAGATTCATTAGTAATAAAAAATGAGAATGATTATTGTCTCTAATTGGCCTGTTTAGCTAAGCCCTCAAAGCACTTCTTATTTACTATTACATGATTTGTAGATTATATTAGTGCTGTCAAACGATTAATCACGATTAATCACATCCAAAATAAAAGTTATAAGTTTATGTTTCCATACTATATATTTGTTTACTGTGTATATTTATTATGTATATGTAAATACACACACATGCCTGTATATATTTAGGAAAAATATTTTAGATTTATATCTAATATATTTATATTTATTTATAATCTAAATTGTATACAGGTATAAATATATATATATATATATATATACATACATATAAATGTTTTGTTTTAATATATACATGTATGTGTGTGTATTTATATGTACATAATAAATATACAAAGTAAACACACATATAGTATGTAAACATAAATGTTTATTTTGGATGTGATTAATCGCGATTAATCGTTTGACAGCCCTATATTATATTTAATAGTTTACGCTTTGCATAAATATTTGCAGTTAGTTATTAAGAGGTAACATTACATTCTTAAGGACTCTACGCTAACATGTATTTTGAGGAGCACTAGTGCTCCAACTTTAAAGAAAGAAATAAAAAATTTATAAAAACCTTCTGATCAATGACAGAAATTAACCTTCCCATTATAAGGTGATATTTGACTCTTTAAAGCTTAACCTTTGTAATGGCATTTTTCTAACTTTAAAAATATTTTTCTAAATGTACAGTCATGGCCAAAATTATTAGCACCCTTGCAGTTCTGTCAGAAAATGCAACCCTTCTCTCAGAAAATTGGAATTTGGAAAAAAAATAACTCCTCTAACTATGAATAAGTTTCTTACACCTCTCTGTTGGAATTTTGGACCACTCTTCTTTTGCAAACTGCTCCAGGTCATTCAAATTTGAAGGATGCCTTCTCCCAACTGCTGTTTTGAGATCTCTCCTCAGGTGTTTTATGGCTTATTGCTGGCCATTTCAGAACTCTCCAGCACTTTGTTTGTAATCATTTCTGAGTGCTTTTAGAAGTGTGTCAAGGCATCCAGTGCCAGAAGCAGCAAAGCAACCCACAAACATCTTTGAACCTCCACGATGTTAGACTGTAGGGACTGTGTTTTTTTCTTTGAAGGCCTCATTTCTTTTCTTTTTCTGTAAACAGTGCCACGATGTCCTTTACCAAAAAGCTCTACTTTTGTCTCATCTGTCCACAGTATGTTCTCCCAGAAGGATTGTGGTTTTGGCAAACTCCAGTCTTGCTTTTTTATGCCTTTGTGTCAGCAGTTGTGTCCTACCACCCTTTTCATTCAGATATTAAATCCATTTTTGATTTCTGTGTGACATTTTATCAAGTTTGACTTTTCTTCTGTTTCCCCCCCCCCCCGGTGCAAACAAAAACAATAAGAACATGAATACCAAAACATTTTCTGACAGAATTGTGCCGAAATTTTTGGTCATGACTGTATGTCATATTTTGTGCCAAAACAAATATATTCATTAACATTCATCAAAAAATTAATTAAACAGTAAATTCAATTAAAATAATAAGATACAGTCAGGAAAAATAAGTTACCAGTCAAACTTAATCAGCATCAAGAATAAATCTTTGCATGGCACAGAAAGGCACAAATGTGGCATTAAGGAATATTTGCAGATTTTTTGACTCATTAATGCATCTCATAATAGCAATGTTATGAGATTAATGTTTTAAATATAAAGTTTTTAATATAGAAATTAAAATGATTTAAATAACTAAATTTATACTTAAACTGAATCATTCATTCAGTTAATTTGTTCAAGCGGCTGATTCATTTACGAACGAAGCAAGTGACTTTCTTTATGAATGGGTCATTGAATCATTGACTCACTAGATTTGTTCAAAAGCGCAGAGTCATTCATAAACTAAACAGTGCTGTGTCAAATATTATAGATGCACAGCAGCTCAGCTGTGGCTTTGTTTGGAACAATTTTTGTTGATGAAATAGAGCACAATCAGACAACAGTGTTTCTAAAATGTAAGTCACTTAATATTAACTTGTATAAAATTAAAAATGTATAAAACGGTAAACATTGTAAAGCTGTCACCCTCCTTAGTTCATCGCAATCTCACAAACTTCCATTTTAATTAATTTTAATTTAATTAATTAAATAACGAAAAGTGAAAGTGAAAGTGACGTGACGTGTGGCCAAGTATGGTGACCCATACTCGGAATTTGTGCTCTGCATTTAACCCATCCAAGTGCACACACACAGTAGTGAACAAACACACACCGTGAACATACACCCGGAGCAGTGGGCAGCCATATTGTTATTGCTGCGGCACCCGGGGGAACAGTTGGGGGTTCGGTGCCTTGCTCAAGGGTCTCACCTCAGTCGTGGTATTGAGGGTGGAGAGAGCGCAGGTCAGTCACTCCCCCCACCGAGAATCCCTGCCGAACCTGGGACACGAACTCGCAACCTTTCGGTTACAAGTCCGACTCCCTAACCATTAGGCCACGGCTGCCCGTGCCCCGTGCCCCGAGCTGAAGTTCTCTACGCTTCACACTAAATCTATTATTAACATCGTCTCTACACTTTGTTTGTTATAATGAATGACAAAAACTGCAGTCTGCTGTTAGATCACTGTCCCAATGCCCAGACAATTAAGATCCAGCCCTGTACGCCAGATCCCGCCAGAAAAGTTTGTCTGATTACAGAACAGCAGAGTATAATACCCAAACCCTGTTAACCGGAGGTCTTGTCTGGTACCCAAAAAACCCAAAATACCCAAAACACTATTAACAGCCAAAAAATTGACTGAGGAAAAAAATGTGAAAGTGAAGAGCAAAAGCAGGAGACGAAGTGATGATGGTAAAAAGGTTTATTGAATAGTCTTAGTTGCGTATGTCTTAATGCTCAGACTTCATCTGAAGAGCACAAAGCCAACAAGTAGTGTTATATCAAACTGATTCACAACAACATCCCATAAATCTTGGGTCTCCATAAACATTCTCTTGCATCTCTTATTCATGAAGACACTACCCTTGAAGCCACACAATCATAAGACTAAACAATGAAACAATTTTTCATAATATTTATGAAAAACATACTTTAAAAAGTTCGGGTGAAGAGACCGTACTCTTCCATTCTACATGTTCAAAAGAACAGGTCAGTTCTGTCATACTGCATACCATCGTCGGTCAGGTGAAATGTGTGTCTCTGACTGTTGTTGTGTAACAGTTAACAGTAATCTGACAAACCAAATCAAAACTTTTATGGCAATGTACAAGAGTAAGATGATAAACACTCCAGAAACTGTGACTAAAGCTTTTGAATGTGTTCCAATATTGATCAAAACAATGTGTCTCTCTCAGATGTTAAAAAACAATAATCATTAATCAAGTTTAGTTGCATTAAGTTGCAATCACTTTACATGTTTCATCATGTTTCACCCTGTGATTTGGTCAGGGGCATGTTTAGTGTTTTGGGGGCCGATGGATTTTGCAGTCAGTTCTGTGGTAGGGGTGGGTATTGTTACATATCAGTACCGTTGTCCATACTACTCTCTATCATTTGGTGCAAAAATAAATAATGCTAAAAATGTTGAAAATTCCAAGTTATTTTATTACTGCAGTTTACAAATTCCTCTAAACAAACAGAAAAAGGCACATAAAGCACATTTTTTTAAATAATAAAGCTCTTCAGAGAGAGAGAGAAAGGTTTCCTCAGCATACTATAGCACAACATATTTGAACATCATATGCATAGAAGAATAGGGAATAGAGAATAGTCTCTAGCTATTTTTATTTAAGAAAATTAACATATTGACCTGCTCTCAGGGAGCAGGTTTGATTGCTTCTAAGTTTCCCTCTGTTTTATCTATGTAATAAAAAAAGGCTTTTTTTAACACATAATGATACTCCAATTTTTTTTTCTCAAAAATATGTAATTAAATGTTTGATCATGCTCTGTACTTTTATTTTTACAATAGGGCAATTATTGAGTGTGCATGAGCACACTGTCTCTGGAGAAGTGCCTATTTTTTTTAATACTGGCCAAACTTAAAAAGAAATGCAAATTATTAATTTTAGTGACAATGCATGTCAACTGTGACAATTCCTGTGTCAACCGTGCAGTTTGCAGCTCGCTTATAGACTAGTGCAGACATGATGTGGTGATTTAAAGCCATTTGCGCATTTTGAGAGGGAAAGACACAGAGCTTGCGGAGATTTGTGCTGTTTGTAAAATAACGCTTCACAGAAAGGAATGTAAATGATAAACTTTAGTGCAGATGCATGTAAACTGTGACAATTCCTGTGTCAAGCATGCAGTTTGCAGCTCCATTATAGACTAGTGTAGACGTGATGTGGTGATTTAAAGCCATTTGCGCATTTTGAGAGGGAAAGACAGAGAGCTCGTGGAGATTCACTCGTGCTGTTTATAAAATAACGCCTTACAGAAAGCTTTCAAATTCTTTTATAAGTTATTTAATAAAGTCTAGGATATGTAGGTAACCCACATTCCCTGGAACAGAGATGTTACATATTGGTGAGTGTATACAACATTGGCGAGTGGAATTTGCATGCAACACAACTCCCCCATACATACGGTTATATAAGATGGCGGCGTGCATTCACTCATTCAGGTTTTTGCTGAGGAGCCAAGCCGTAGCCCAGCTTTCAGCACAGGAGAGGATTGTGGCAAGGGGATGTAATGTATCCGTTCCCTCCTTCAGGGAACGTGGGTTACCTGCGTAATCTAGACATTCCCCTTCAGTTGTTTACTACGACGTTACATATGTGAACTACCCATGGAAAACGCCACAATCCTGAATCTGCGTTACGTGTGAGGACCAAATGCTGACAGGCAAGTGTGTCCACCGGAAAACGGCTGTGACGTGAAATACTGAGACATGATGCCACAACAGGCAGGGGCGAAGGAGACCCCAGCCGGAGCACAGTCACAGACTACTCCATCCTACTCTGGGCTGTGGGGCAAGGAGGACCCTAAATAACTCTAGGGGAAACAACTGGGGAAAATAACGCACGGATCCGTAAGGAGTGGCGCAGCAAGCCGACACCGAGCCGGCCTCCCGCAAATTATCTGATGTTACCTTAACACATGGGAGGTAATGGATCCAATGCGGAGATTGTAGAATCTTGCGAAGGTTGGGTGTTGCCTAGCCCACAGCTCTACATATGTCTGCTAGAGAGGCGCTGTGCGCCAATGCATAGGTGGTGGGAACCTTGGGCACATAGCCAGGCTGGGGTGTCAAGACAACGTCAGAATCTGCCGAACTCAAGGCACGTCCCTTTGACAGAGAAAGCTTGCAGGTCCCCCACCCTCTTTATGGAGGTGAGTGCAGTCAAGAGCGAGGTCTCAAGTGACAGATATTTTGGTTCGACTGAAACCAGCAGCTCAAAGGGAGCACCTCATAGGCCTTGGATTTATCCTCCTCGCATCTCTTAGGAACCTGATGACCAGGTGATGCTTCCCAAGGGACGAAGCCATCCACTGCATCGTGGTATGCCGCAAATTTGGCAACATACAAGTTGAAGGGGCCAGCCTGCGCTCCAACTTCTCCTGCAAAATGTGTTTGATGGCCTCCGTTTGTCTCTGCACTGCCGAGAACTGCTGGGCGAAATCCTCGACGGGCGTCGCCGAAAAGACCAGCCTGGGAGATGGGTGCATCAAGAAAGCGTACTTTGTTGGCGTCAGCCATCTGCACCAGGTTCAGCCAGAGAAGTCACTCCTGGACCACCACAGTGGACATCACCTGACCAAGGAACCGCACCATGAAGCTGCCTCAGCACGTGCTTGGCCCAGACACGAGAGGCAGCGATCGTGACCGTCAACAGATGTCAGGAAACTACCACACCCAGAAGCACACACGGCAGAAGAATACTCTCAACAACCATGTTAGAAATTCACTCTTTTTGTCCTGGTTTGCCCAGGGAAGGACCGAGGCACGGCCAAGCACTCAGCTTGCTAAAGTGCAAGCACCGGCGGGAACCGGGACACAGGATGGCAACCATGAATCAGCAGGATCAGAAGTATTGCATTTCTTTCAGCAGAATGGAATACGATCTTCTTTCTTATTTAATCTCTCTCCAACAGCAGCTCACAATAGGACAATTCACAATAGGACATTCACAAAATCTGAATGAGTGGATGCACGCCACCATCTTATACACCTGTATGTACGAAGGAGTGGCGTTGCATGCAAATTCCACACACCAATGTTCACTGGCCTTTTCTCTTTAGCTCAGAGGTGATCGGTCACAAGCATGTTCCCATATGTAATGTTGTAGTAAACGAATGAAAGGCGAATTTATAATTCAAAGAGGCTACACCCATAGTTAAATCCTCAAAAAGAATCTTAGCTTTTGAATAGTTCCAAGAAGTCAGATTTGTCTTAGCATTTCACAGCAGCTTGATGTGACAGATATAAAAATAACCTTTTCACACACAAAAACAAACATCTTCAAGCTTTGTTCAAACTTTTCCCCACAATGAAAAATCCTTCCAAAATATTCAACTGTTCCACTACTTCATCCCCTACTTATTTTGACCATCATAAGCCAAACATTTAGAAGTCAAGGTCCTACCTTCAACTGATTAATCAACAAAGTTTCTTTGCTCACATTCTCTTTACTTTCACATCACTTACTTTAGCATCTGTTTAAAATGACCTTTTAGAAAAACCATTTTAGAATTTTTTTGTGTAGGTTAAAATGAGAACGCTATTCTGCACTGTGATTGTATATTTAGCAACTATTAATCATGTTATTGCTTCTGTTTATTGATCTTAAAATGCTTCTCCAATTGTTGTCAATGTTAATTATTTAATCTATCTTAACTTCTGACCACAATATAACTGTAGAAATGATATCATCTGACCAGTAGCTTAGCTAAGCCAAAATGTTAGATCGCTGTCCCCACGCCTATACAATTAAGATCTAGCCTCGGATGCCAGATCCTGTCAGAAAATATCAGTTTGTCCGTTAACAGAATAACTCGTCAGCAGAGTAGTCTAATACCCAAACCCTGTTAACAGAGGTCTTGTCTGGTACCCCAAAACACCATTAACAGTCTTCTGTCAGCCAAGAAGTTGACTGAGGAAAAAAACAGTGAAAGTGAAGAGTTTGTTAAATAGTCTCAATGCTCAGACTTCATCTGAAGAAGACAAATCCAACAAGTAGTGTTATACCAAACTGATTCACAACAACATCCCATAAACCTTGGATCTCCATAAACATTCCCTTGTATCTCTTATTCATGAAGACAAACAGCCCTTGAAACCACACAGTCATAAGTCTAAACAATAATGAAATATAATTATATATAAAAAACAACAATATAGCATAATTTAAATGACTAATCAATTAATGAATCATTGAAATGGGTATATATATGACTGTAATGATTATTATAAATGATTATATGATCCAACGTAATAATAAAATGATTAAATAAATGAAGAATAAAGAGTATAAAAAAGAAAGTAAAACACAACACAAATGTGTGGTTGCTCTCCTGAAGCAAAACACACAGTTTGCATTTGAGGATCCTGAGATCCTTTTACTGCTTTCACGATCTGTGAGGAGCAGAACGCACACCAATAGAAAAGTATTTCAGCACTGTTTTTACCACCATGTAATTTGGCGTTTTGACACCCCTCTACAAAATTGTGGATTACTCAGTAAATATACATCTGTGACGTTTAATATTTTGATTTCCATCATACATGTTTGTCATCCTTTAAAAAATGATATTGAAAAAAATCATAAATTTGAGCCGTGGACTTCTGGAATGACCCAGGCACAAAGTTGTCACTGGAACGGTTCCTTACAGAATGTTTTTTTTTGAAGCCCAGAGGGGTAGAAATTAGCACTTAAAATGTACATATTAGTACCTACATTTTACATTTAGTACTTTTTAAAAAGGTTGGACCCTAGTGACAGGTTTTGTACCTTTTATTTCTGAGAGTGCATGTACCTACCCTAGTGAAAAATAAATATACTAAAGGCTTATTTATATTTTTTTTATACTACATAGCATTATACATTACTAGTTGTCTGCGACAAGCCGTGTTGTTCTGCCGAGGTACAAGTCACCTTAGTATGAAATGGGAGAAGGAGGCAGGGGTAGGTTGACCTCAGTCACCTTAGGTATGTCCACTTGAAGACCAAAATAGGGAATTGGGAAATTTATAAAGCACATGGATTAATGAATTTTTCGTGATGGTTTGTTCTGACCCAGTTATTTTTCGTTTTGAACAAAATAAAAGAACAGTTAATAATGTTTACATTGTGATATTGCACTTTGAAAACAGCAATATTATCAATTATATTATATTAATAGGTTGTATATAAAATTTTAATTATTTTATTACTAAAGGGGTTATGAATCGAGAAATACATTTAATAAATGAAAAGTCATTCTATTATTAAAACAAACTGTACATTTCAGAACTCAAAATCTCCTTGTTAGTCCATTTGTTGTTCACAAACATAAACTGAGACAATAGCTTTCTACTTCTGCGTTTTTATTAACTTAATACACATCAATACATCGGTGCAACACTGCTTTTCTAGATCTACGTCTCCTAAACAAGTCTAATACAAACACAGGAATTAAACACAGAATATGAGAAAATGCTAATTTTGTATCAGAATAGAAAATAAAATCTAAGAAAATGGTTGGAGAAAAAAAAAACGTCAGTATGGGGACGAGATTTTTATATGCTCAACAGACATGACTGTGATCGTCTACAGTAATCCACCACTTTTCACGCGATGGGAGTTGATCTAAATATAATGCTATAATCAGTTTTATGATTAGCTCATCTCATCATCTGTAATAGCAAAAATGTAGTAGATGCTTTCAGAAAAGTTCAATAAACCACAACTGTTGCTTGTTAATTGAAGATGTAGGACACCACCTGATGCATTACAATAATAGTATTATAATAATAATATTATAATAATATTGCAGGCAGGTCTTCTAGCCAATTTTATTAAACCTTTACAATTAATCCAGAATGCGAAAAGAATGCCCACATCTTTCTTCATCAATTTGCACTGGCTACCAATAGCTGCTCGCATAAAATTCAAGGCATTAATGTTTGCCTACAAAACCACCACTGGCTCTTACAGAAATGGTAAAAAAACACATCTCTTCCATCTTTATTTGATCCTCTAACTCTAGCACTCTAAAAAAAAGACCCTTTGAGATTTGCACTCTATTCATTTTCTAACTGCTTGTATTCTTAAAAAAAGCCTCTCTATTGTTTTTGCATTATATTTATTATTTTTTATTTTTTTATTATTTATTATATAATAAACAAAAAAGGCCTCTAACACTAGCGTTTGCTATTTGTTTTCTATTCTATCTGTTTTCTTTTCATTTATTATATGAAAAAAACATGTACTGCGTTAGGCTGAGACTTGTCATACCACTTGCATATCATTGCTCCTTTGTTAATTTTGATTGCTTCCATTGTAATCATTTGTAAGTTGCTTTGGATAAAAGCATCTGCTAAATGACTAAATGTAATGTAAATGTAATCCGGTCTTGGGAAAAGTAATGCATGAACTAACTTTTCTACACCTGAAACAGGTAACAGGTTTTGATTTTCAGAAGACAAGTTGCTGTCTTGACTTTAACTGTGAAGGATAAAGTAACAATACATCCTTTTAAATGTAAAACTTATGTGTACAGTATTTTGATCCAATGAATAATATTGGTAACACTTACGATAAGGGTACATGAATCACCATAAATTCATACATGAATTATGGATTACTTCATGCATTAATATCTCATGATTTATCAGGAACTAATATAAGTTCAAAGACTTTCATTCATGAGTTCATGGAACAACACCTTAATTAATACATTGACTAAGATGGGTACATCATAATGATTTATGATTTATTATATATGATCATGATTGTTTTCTTTGTTCACAAAAAAGGTCTTTATCTACAGGTATGTGCCAAAAAATTAGAATATCGAGGGAAAGTCCATTTATTTCAATAATTTGTTTCAAAAAGTGAAACTTGTATGTTATTATTAGTTCACTACACACAAAGTGAAATATTTCAAGCCTTTATTTGTTTCAATTTTGATGATTATGGATTAAAGACAAAAAAAAAAAACAAATCCAGTATTTCACAAAATTAGAATATTTCATGTGACCAATAAAAAAAGGATCTTAAACACATGTTGGCCTTCTGAAAAGTGTGTTAATGTACTGTATTATGTCCTCAGTACTTTGTTGTGCCTCCTTTTGCACTAATTACAGCATCATGGCAGCGTGGCATGGAGGTACTGGTACTGGTAGTTTTGGCTTTGTGGGCAGGTGCCAAATCCTGCTGGAAAATAAAATCATCATTTCCAAAAAGCTTGTCGGCAGAGGGAAGCATGAAGTGCTCTAAAATGTCCTGGTAGACAGCTGCGTTGACTGTGGACTCAAAAGACAATGGACCCACACCAGCAGATGACATGGCTCCCCAAACCATCACTGACTGTGGAAACTTCACACTGGACTTTAAGCAGCTTGACTTTTGTGCCTCTCCGGTCTTCCTCCAGACTCTGGGACCTTTCCAAACGAAATGCAAAATTTGCTTTTATCTGAAAACAGGACTTGGGACCACTGGGCAACAGACCAGTACTTTTTCACCTTAGCCCAGCACAGATGCCTTTGACGTTGTTTTTGGTTCAGGAGTGGCTTGACGCATGGAATTCTACAGCTGTAGCCAATGTCATGCAGACGTCTGTATGTGGTGGTTCTTGATGCACTGACACCAGCCTCAGTCCACTTCTTATGAAGCTCCCCCAGATTTCTGAATCGCCCTTGCTTGACAGTCCTCTCAAGGCTGCGGTCATCCTTGTCACTTGTGCACCTTTTCCGACCACATTTTTCCTTCCTCTTAACACTCTGCTAATATACTTCGATACTGCGCTCTGTGAGCATCCAGCTTCTTTTGCAATTGCCTTTTGAGACTTTTGTTGAGATAAATGGACTTTACCTCGATATTCTAATTTTTTGGCACATACCTGTACTTTGGATAAATCTATGCTTATGGTATATGAATCATCATGAATTTATGAATTCATGCATAAAAATAGCATTATTTTATTCAGGTGAGACTACTTGAATTTTTAAAGGAATGTACATAAATACCCATTACCTTATGTACAGTGGTGTAGTGGAGGGTAAACGCAGGTATACGACATATACCCACTTCTCTATCAGGCGGCTTTGCATATACCCACTTCTAATACTCTCTGCGCATCATTCAGTAGTGTCCTGCATTAGCCAAAATCATGACTGTCATCCAGTCATATGTGAATAAATGCAAATATTCACTAAAACACCCAGTAAAGACGATGATGCGCTGTGACGCGATGATGTGGTCAGGAGTGTGCAGCCGGCTTGCTTTGAAATATGTTTGATGTTTGCGCCTGATGCGCCCGTGCCCGCTCTCTCTCCCGCATCTGGGATGCTGCCTGAGATTGCCGAGAGTCACGTCGTTTTTTTCACAGCACATATAGCACATGAATTCTTTTGACATCCAAATACAGTTGTTGTCATTAACTAATAGGGTTCGGCGATATATCAAAAAATATTGATATATTGTCAAAATCTTTACGATATTTGATATATCTCGAAATGTTTGTATTTGCTTTTAAATAATACAAAAACATGATTTTTTTTTGCCGCTATAAAAAAAAAATTTAGATTTAATTATTTAGAATTAATTGTTACAAAGTAAATACAAAATTAAATTAAATTAAAAAAATCTAGTAATCACTTACTGATTTCTAATAAATGAACACTTATGTAACTGTTGCAAAACAAGTACAGAAAGTGCATTTTGTCAACTTTTTTAGTGCATGCAATTCACAATTAACACTGTATAACAATTAAACTGGGATAAGTTTTTAGCTAATAACACAAGTCTGTCAAAAACCCTAGTAAGTGTATTTATTCAGCGTTCACAGACGCAAACAATACAATCTCATGACAGAACACAAAATGGTTGAGTGACACTTTCATTTTGATCACTAAACTCAAGCTTGATTGTCTGTGTTTTCAGATCATCGTCGGCGCTGCTGCAATGGAGAGCAAGCTTGTGCGCATGGTTGCCAGATTGCTTAAAATAAATGTATTCTTACCAGTGGTGTAGTGGTGCCTGGAGAAGTGGGTATACGCTTCATTCCACCCCCAAATTTTCCCCCCCAAAACCACCCCCAAAAAACTCTCCTGACATGCTCTTGCTTATGAACAGGCAGCATCTGGGGAGTGGGAGGCAGAGCGGGCACGGGCGCATCAGGCGCAATCATCAAACATATTTCAAAGCAAGCCGACGCCATGGTCCTGACCGCATCATCACTGTCTTTACTGGGTGTTTTTTGTGAATATTTGCATTTATTCTCATATGAATGGATGTGGTGGACAGTCATGATTTTGGCTAATGCAGGTCACTACTGAATGATGCACATCAGACGGTATTAGAAGTGGGTATACGCAAAGTCGCCTGATAAAGAAGTGGGTATACGCCGTATACCTGCATATACCCTCCACTACACTGATCCTTACATAAATGTAAAATATATCCTTGTAACAGCCAAGCTCTGATTCTGGGATTTATACTCTTGATATCTATCAACTGCATTTTTGAAATTGAATTTGAAATATTCAATATTCACAATATTTTCAAATTATATATATAGCCCAACCCTATTAACTAAGCATTAGCTATTCATTAGCTATTTATTCTTTAAGGGTATTCTTAAATATTTCATGAGGAGTCCACATCAGTAGCTTGTTACATTAAAATGTGACTCCTTACCATAAAAAGACCAAGCTGTTTGTGAATTTTAAAAAAAATCTTTTTTGTTTATTTATTTAGTTATTTTTTTTATTTATTTATTGTAAATCCTTTAAGAGCTTCTTGGCTTTGTAAAGAGTTTTCAGATATACAGGCACTTAAAGTTCATGGTATAAGTACTGAATGTCTTTTTCAGCTCTTTCAAGGCATTGCTGTTAATTTAACTGGGTTATACTGTTTAAGAATAAAGCAGTTAAGATTAAAGTCCTTTTGTGTCCACAGTACATTGTGTGCAAAAGCTCCCTTGTTCATATTCATGTAATTTTACAATTATGCCTTCAGTATTAACACACCGTTTTTCAGTATTTCAAAGCCACCACTTTAGTTGAGGGGCCACACACACATGATGAAGTCCTGAAAAGCTATTGCTTAATTAATGTTGACCACTGCATTTATATGGCAACAGAATTCATGATATGTGCTGTTATTGACCAGTGTTGGGGTCTGTCCATTTATCTGTAAGCTGCTATGAAGAACATATGAACATGCCTGATAACTCAGATCATAATTAATGAAAAACATTAGTTCTGTCATTAACTGATATTCTGTTTTAGCCTGTATGCATGCATGAGGAATGTGGATTTCTTTTTTGTGAACAAAGGAAAACATCATGATCATGTGTAATAAATCATAAATCATGATGATAATGTATTAGTTAACCAGTTAGTTAATGTATTAATTAAGGTGTTGTTCATCCATGAAATCATGAATGAAAGACTTTGAACTCATGTTAGTTCCTGATAAATCACAGGATATTAACACATGAAGTAATGCATAATTCATGCATGAATTTATGCATACATTCATGGTAATTCATGTACCATAAAGTGTTACCATAATATCTCTGTTTTATCAGAATTTAATAGAAGAAAATTTATTTTCATCCGGTATGTAACGTCTTAAACTGAATTATTTTCTAATACATTTACATTTCTAATAGGCATAATATATAATGAAAACAGCATGTATAGAAAAAAAATGTGTTTATTATTAAGATTGATATGTTTTGGAACTGGTAAAATTCTATAAGCACGCCTGTCACCCTATTACATCATTAAATTGTCATTATTAATATTAGTAGTAGTAGTATTAGCTATGTGTTTATTTTTATAAATCTTGCAAAGTCTATGATGTAACTATTTTATAATATAAGTAAACCCCATGAAACTGTGGTTTATTTTAGAACAGTAAATAGTTTTAGGCACCCAATTGCACATCATGCCTAACAATGTCTTTTAATGTTCTAAAATAACTATAAACCACATATTCTTGAGAAACTGCTAAACAGCTGCTGTGGTGTATTATGTAGGATTGTGTTTGTCCACAAGACTCAGAAGGGCTGGTCTTCCATTACTGGGCTCTGTTCGATGGTCACGCTGGCTCAGGAGCAGCAGTGGTGGCTTCCAGACTGCTACACCAACACATTGTGGAGCAGCTCCAATGTGTTCTGGAGGTCCTGACTAACTTGGCATCTCTTCCCCCAACTGTACTGGGTGAAGAACCCAACCACCACCCATCCCCAGGCACACAACGGACCCTCACTCGGGCTGTTTCCCTACGTAGTGCCACTGGTGCGCCGGGTTCCCCCTGCACCCCTCCAACACGGTTCTTTGTGGAGAAGAAGATCCAGCATGAAAGCCTTGTGATTGGAGCCTTGGAGAATGCCTTCAAGGAAATGGTGAGTTCCAGTTCTGTGTACTTCATGCAAAACTACTGGATGTGGTTTGAGTTTGTTTTGAGTTACTCTTTTCAATAGAATAAAAAGTAGTAAATATTTCAATTCCCGTTCAAAGGGAACTCGAACTGCGTTCTCTAGAGGTTGCTATGGTGAACGACTCCTTCGTGACCCGTGTCTGAAGCTTACATACACAAACTACAATAGTACTGGCCGGCGACAGCCTATGACGTCACTGCCAGCACGACTCGTCGCCATCGTTGGTGCGACGCACAGTATAAAAGGATGCCGGGCAAACACATCATCCTCTTCTTCTTCAGCGATCATTTCTGTTTAAAGTTGTGCATCTTTGGTAAGCTTTGTCTTCGTACCTCATGTCAGCAAGCGTTGTTAGAAGTGTGTTTTGATCTGTGTCTTCTATATTAGACACTTGATGACTCACACTCTTTTTGACGCTATATCATCAGGTTGAGATTATGTACGCAATATCCCGTATGGCCGCCGCGTGCATTTGCCCCTCCCCCCGCGATACATGAACTCCACTGAAAGGAGGGATTGAGTTTGTGGGGGTCGTGGCTTTTCCTGACTGATATTCTGACAAGGGGAGGTTTTCCTGAGCTATGATATTTATGATATTTATGGTATGTTGATACATTACTATAATCCCTAGACCTGTTGGTCCTTCTGTACAGGTAAGAGCTTTTTTGAAACTTTACTTTCCATGCTATCCATGTTCTCCCTAATGTGAGACTTTATGGCACCTGCGCTAAGCTCAGTTGATCTTTTCTCCCTTGTTGGTTAACCATGTGCTCGCCCAAGGGGCTGCTTGCTTCTGCTGTCCACCCATCTTCATGCATGTATCGGAGTAGGGACCCCCTCTCGTTTGAGAACGGAGCGGCTCTCCCCTAAATCTCCTTTCCACTGGACAAAGGTGTTTCTGTGGAAACCCCCTTCTGAGCGTTGACTCTGAGGAGCAACAGCTCTGCAGGCATGTCTGGGCCCTTTTTGTTCTTGTCAGATCTGTGGGTCTGGCTGGGATAGGGTCCATGTTTTCTATTGAGATATTGAGATGAGCACACACTACTTGGGTTGGTAATAGCTTGTAAACCCCTATGTGGCACTAGCCACTGTGATGAGTACTATTCTACTACAATGTTCAAGATTGTAGTTGAGTTTGTCTGTCCTTCCTGTGTTTCAGGTTTTTGGACCTTCTTGTCAACGGGACCCCTGGCTGGTTTGGTCTGGACATCTTACCATCCTGCAACCATCGCTAGGCACTACAGGGTTAGTCTCCTGATTGCTGTGTCCCTGTTACACCCCTCAACCCTAGGACCTTGGCCCTTCTGTTTAGGTAACCTCCAGTTGTCTTCACTTATTTCTGCTTTAAAAATTCTGTTGCTGAGGCACAGAACAACTTCGCGCGCTACCTCCACTCTGTGAATCCATCTCTCCGAGGAGTGAACCGGATTTTCACTGTCCTTCCAGAGCCTTAGCGAGAAGTGTTTCTGCGGAAACCCTTGACTGGCCTGAGGGCCAGTAGCTCTTCAGGTTGGACTTGTGGATCTAGCGCATCCGTTGTTTACCCGAAGGCCCCCCTCCCAGGAGGGCTGGTCCAGGGGCTCGCCTCAGTTCCAAAACTGTAGGTGCTAGTGAGCTCTCTGCTCATCTCAGGACTTGGCAGTGCTCCCCTCACCAAAGGCAGAGTTCTGAAGCACGCCGTCCTAGGGCTAATTGGGTAGGTCCTCCCCTCCATTGAGGGCTAGGCACCTACCCTATGGCTAAGCTCCCTCAGGACCCCATCGAACTGTCGGCCGCTTGCTGCCACCCGATGGGCTCCCTGCCACTACATGGTCATGTACGGAGGTTGCCTTGCCCTCCAGGATATTTAGGCCCTAACCTCGGGAGCTTTGCTATCAGTAGTCCAAGTCACAGACCTTCTTTTATCCCTTGTAATGTCTCAGGGCATTAGATGAGCTTGGCAGTGCTTCTCTCGTCGAGGCAGGGTTTTGTAGCACGCAGCCCTTAGGCTATTTGGGTAGGTACTCCCCTCCGTGGAGGGCTAGGTACCTGCCCTATGGCTGCTGAACAACAGAGGTTGCCTTACCCTTCTGAGTACCAAGGGCTCTGACCTCGAGAGCTCTTGCTTCAGCAGCCCAGGTCGCCCTCTGTATGTCTCCTCGGAGGGCTGGCCAGGGGCTCGCCTCAGTTCCAAAACTGTAGGCACTGGCGTGCTTCTCATGAGTTTCTCATCTCGGTGCTCATCTCAGGACCTGGCTGTGCTCCCCTCGCCAAGGCAGGGTTCCGTAGCGCGCCGTCCTAAGGCTGATTAGTAAGTCCTCCCCTCCATAGAGGGACAGGCTCTTACCCACGGCTGCTGATCGCTCCCTCAGGATCCCATCACATTATTGGCCGCTTGCTGCCACCCGATGGGCTTCCTGCCATTACATTGGCATGTACAGAGGTCACCTCACCCTTCTAGGGTGCCTGGGCTTAACCTTGGGAGCTCCTGATATCAGCAGCCCAGGTCGCAGACCCTCCTCAGCCCTTGCTTGTTTCTCAACATTAGATGAGCTCGGTAGCACTTCGCCCTGTTGGTAGTGCTTCCCTCACCGAGGCGGGGTTGTTAAGCACACCACCCTTGAGCAGAACGGTCTCTTGTGAGAGATGGGTGTCTACCCTGCAGCTGCTATCTTTTGTCTGAGCTTTCTGCCTCATCGGATTAGTTGGCCGCTTGCTGCCACCTGATGCGTTCACCTTCCGCCACACAGGCTGCGTTGAAGTTGCACAGACGTTTTGGTCTTCTGAAGCTCCATATGACAAGACGCTTAGGCCATCAGGCCTCTTTCTGCCCTTGTGGTGTCTCTCTGGCGCTGCATATGCATGACAAAGACCCCTGGGGGTCTTTGAGAACATGCCACCCCTAGAAGGATTGCACGATACCTCTCTAAGCTCTAGGGAAGGTTCTTCGTGCCCTATGGCTCTGACGTTTACCAGGTTGTAGCCTTTGGTGGAATGCTATCATTAGCCTACCTTGCTCCCCTCAAGATTGAGGGTCTCCCATGAGCATGCTGTCCCCTGTCGAGCATTCTTTCTGAGGAAAGAATTCTTTGCTCCAGGACGTTCTTTCCTGGTGGTGCTCTACCAGAGCATTGTAGTGCTCCCCTCTCCGGAGGGTCACTTTGAGCACAGGCATGCTCCCTGAAGATTAGGAACCTCCCCTGGATTTAGTTTGAGATTTGTTCTTTGCTCTCAGTGCCTCCTTCATTGAACAGCTGAGTGTACACTATGCATGGGCACGACCTATAAATCCATGTTGTGGTAAGAACGCACACTAGCTATCTGTGTTCTTTCTAAAACCCTGTATAGTGGGGATCACGCGTTCATCTTCGTACCCCTTATTGAGACGTTAGGCCCCGGGATCTTGGGCCACTCTCCACTCCTATCAGATTTTCCGATAGCTTACCTGACCAGCTTGACTGAGGTAATGCCGGTCTCTAGGCAAACCCTAGATACTACCTAGGGTCAAGTCAAGTCAAGTCAGCTTTATTTATATAGCGCTTTTTAGAATACAAATTGTGTCAAAGCAACCTTACAGTATCAAATGGGAAAGTAATATATCAATAATTCAAAAAGAAACTTTAAACAATTTTAGTTTGAGGAAATTAATCAATAGTTCCAAATTAATAAACTGTTTGTCCCCAAATTAGTTTTCCCCAATTTAGTTGTTGTCCCCAACTGAGCAAGCCATAGGTGACAGTGGCAAGGAACCAAAACTCCATCTGTGACACTGATGGAGAAAAAAAAAACCTTGGTAGAAACCAGGCTCAGTCGGGGAGTCAGTTCTCCTCTGACCAATAAACAAGTAGTTTGTACTCCCATACAGACCTGTAGAGGGGGTCTATATGCACTGACCTACCATCTGGATACAAAATGGATCAAGGGAAACTGCAGTGGCCAACTCTTCAGGATTCATACTGGATCTGACCTCGGAATAAGCAGGAGACAGACAATATTAGCATAGATTCCATTTTTCTTATGATGCAACGAGTGCATCAGGTGTTATGGGAAGTGTTCCCGGTTCCGGTTGACCTAGTTAATGCAGCCTAGCAATCCTTTAACGGATTTGAATATTAGAAATATTTAAATGTGTTATGTGTAGGCCAGGTTAAAGAGATGGGACTTTAGTCTAGATTTAAACTGACAGAGTGTGTCTGCCTCCCGAACAGAATTAGGTAGATTGTTCCATAGTTTCAGTGCTAAGTAAGAAAATGATCTACCACCCGCAGTTGATTTTAATATTCTGGGTATTATCAGATTGCCAGTTTTGAGAATGCAGCGGGCATGAGGGACTATAATGTGATAAGAGCTCCCTCAAGTACTGAGGAGCTAAACCATTGAGGGCTTTATAAGTAATTAGCAAGATTTTAAAATCAATACGATGTTTAATAGGAAGCCAGTGCAGTGTTGACAGAAGCGGGCTAATATGCTCATACTTTTTAGTTCTAGTAAGAACTCTAGCTGCTGCATTTTGGACCAGCTGGAGTTTGTTTATTAAGCGTGCAGAACAACCACCAAATAAAGCGTTACAATAATCTATCCTGGAGGTCATGAAGGCATGAACTAAATTTCTGCATGTGACTTTGAGAGCATAGGTCGTAATTTCGCTATGTTGTTAAGATGGAAAAATGCTGTTTTGCAAATGCTAGAAATGTGGTTTTCGAAGGAAAGATTGCTATCAAATAACACACCTAGGTTCCTAACTGATGATGATGAATTTACAGAGCAGCCATCAAGTATTAAGCTGTGTTTTAAGTTATTACTTGCTGAGGTTTTTGGCCCAATAATTAAAACCTTGTTTTTTCAGAATTTAGCAGTAAGAAATTTCTTGTCATCCAGTTTTTAATATCAACTATGCATTCCATTAGTTTTTCAACTTTGTATGTTTCACCAGGCCTTGAAGAAATATAGAGCTGAGTATCATCAGCGTAACAGTGAAAGCTAACACCATGTTTCCTGATGATATCTCCTAAGGGTAACATGTAAAGCGTAAAAAGTAATGGTCCTAGTACTGAGCCTAGAGGTACTCCATACTGAACTTGCGATCGATACGATATCTCTTCATTTATTGCTACAAAATGATGACCGTCAGATAAGTACGATTTAAACCATTCTAATGCACTACCACTAATGCCAACATAATTTTCGAGTCTATTCAAAAGAATGTTGTGGTCAATAGTATCAAACGCAGCACTAAGATCCAGTAGCACCAATAGAGAGACACAACCGCGGTCGGATGATAAGGGTCTGACTCATCCCCTAAAGGAGTCTATCTTTCTGATTCCAAGCTTGAGCCCTGCCTCTGGTCAGGCTTTAAGTAGCCTTGCCCTACAGGTAAGTCAGGTATGTGGCTCAGGCCAGGGGGATTAAGTCACTGACAGCCACGGACGTCATTGGGGGAGCTCCCCTCACCTCGAGAGGAGCTGGTACTTAGTGCTCACCTGCACTCCCCTCAGCATGGCAGCGTGGGTATTCCCATTCCCTATAGCGACCTCTAGAGGACGCAGTTCGAGTTCCATTCAAAAGGGAATGTCTCTAGGTTATGACTGTAACCATGGTTCCCTGAGAATAGGGAACGAGACACTGCGTCCTCTAGGACTTAAAGCCATGCTTCGTCGTTCGCTTCGAAGAAGAAGTAGATGATGTGTTTGCCCAGCATCCTTTTATACTGTGCATCACACCAATAATGGCACACCGGCAGCAAAGTCATAGGCTGTCGCCGGCCAGTACTATTGTAGTTTTTGTATGTAAGCTTCAGACACGGGTCACAAAGGAGTCGTTCCCCATAGCGACCTCTAGAGGACGCAGTGTCTCGTTCCCTTTTCTCAGGGAACCATGGTTACAGTCGTAACCTAGAGACGATATATATGATCATACAGGTGCTGCTCAAAAAAATGGAATATCGTGAAAAAGTTTTTTTTTTATTGTAACTTATTTAAAAAAATGAAACTTTCATATATTCTAGATTCATGTAAAGTAAAACATTTCAAAAGTTTTTTTATTTTTTTTATTTTGATGATTGGAGCGAAGTTGACTGGAAGGAAGAAATTGGGTAGGCAAAGGTGCACAAGCAACAGGGATGACTGCAAGCTTAAGAAAACAGTCAAGTAAAGCAGATTCAAACACTTGGGAGAGCTTCACAAAGAGTAGAATGAAGCAGGAGTCAGCACATCAAGAGTCACCACACTCAAATATCTTCAGAAAAAGGACTACCAAGCCACTTCAGAAGCATCTTACCTGGACTAAGGAGAAAAAGACCTGGACTGTTGCTCAGTGGTACAAAGTCCTCTTTTCAGATAAAAGTCAATTTTGCATTTCATGTTGAAATAATGGTCCCAGAGTCTGAAGGAAGACTGAAGAGGCACATAATCCAAGCTGCTTGAAGTCCAGTGTGAAGTTTCTAAAGTCAGTAATGATTTGGGGTGCCATGACGTCTGCTGGTGTTGGTCCATTGTGTTTTATCAAGTACAAAGTCAATGCAGCCATGTACCAGGAGATTTTGGAGCACTTTATGCTTCCATCTGCTGACAAGCTTTATGGAGATGCTGATTTTCTATTCCAGTAGGACTTTAGCACATGCCCACAGTGCAACAACCACTTGCAAGTGGTTTGCTGACCATGATATTACTGTGCTTTATTGACCAGCCAACATACCTTGACCTGAACCCCACTGAGAATCTATGGGATATTTTCAAGAGAAAGAGTCAGAGAAACAGTTGATCCAACAATATACTGTATAGACGATCTGAAGGCTCAGTAGTGCCTCAGCAGTGCCATATGCTGATCACTTCCATACCAAACTTCACTGATGCTGTAATTTGTGCTAGGAGCAAAGTCATTTGCTGTAATGTGTGCTGCAGACCAAGTATTGAGTGCATAAATGAATATACTTTAAAGAACTTGAACTTTGCTGTTTTGCAAATCAGTTTTTTTATTGATTTTAGGAAATATTCTTACTGGATATTGAATTTTTGACTTTCATGAGCTGTAAACTCTAATAATCAAAATTAAACCAAAAAAACCTTTGAAATATTTGACTTTACATGTAATGAATATAGAATATATGAAAGTTTGTTTTTGAAATAAGTTACAATAAAAAAATAACTTTTTCATGACATTCAAATTTTATGAGTTGCGCCTGTATATAATAAATATTGCATTGAAATTTGGATTTACATTAATGCTTCACTTTTAAACCACATTACAGTAATGTTTTCTTAAAAGAACAAAGGAGCAAAGTATACCTCATCAAGACAATTTGGATGACAAAATTAAAAAAAATGTGTGTAATGAGAGGGAGAAACAGCCAGATATGGGCAAAAAAAGTTGCATGAGAAGAGACAGTGCCTCTAACTAGCGGTGACTGGCTTATTACTCTTGTAACCTTTAATCAAAGTGATAGAAATGGATGTACAAATTATAAAATAAACAACTCACTGATGTGTCATCACTTGATCATATCTGAAAAAAAAACTGAACTTTAAAGTACTTGAAAGCCTATTAAAACAAATAACAAGGTGGAAAACCTCTTATGTAGACCTCTTTTATATACTGCTGTCTCTCGCAGGTATCAATGTAATTTACGTAAAACTCAGAGCTGAACTACAGATGTGGCAATTTAGCATATTATTGTTAGCTAGAGAACTGAATGCACCTGAATTAACCATGGCAAAATCACAGCAAGGCTAATCTCACATGTCTTCTTGCTTATACAAAGTATAGCGGCAAAGTCAATATGGTAAAAGACAACATTGTTCAGTAAATATTTTAATTTCTTGCAAATAATTATCACAATAATAACATTGAAATTGTTTCGCAACATAATATTTCTTATTAACTGTAGACTGTTTATTTTTGATGCAGATATAGAATTTAGTTGATGTGTGGCCACGTGCATGCATACAGTGCTGCTTGAAAGTTTGTAAACCCTTTAAAATTTACTGTATTTCTTCATAAATATTACCCAAAACACCATCAGATTTTCTCCTGAAAGTAGACAAAGAGAACCCAAACTAGTGAGAGAAAAATATTTTCTTTGTCATTTATTTATTTGAGAAAAATTATCCAATGTTAGATATCTGTACGTTGTAAAAGTGTGAATCTCTTGGATTAGCAGTTCATTTATAAATATACATCATACATATATTATATAAATATCAGTGCAATGACTATCAAATGTCAGTATGTGATCTGTTTATTCTAAGAACAGGGATCTATCAAAGTCTGTTTGTGGAAGTGAATCATGTCACAAACAAAGGAGATTACTGAGGACCTCGGAAAAAGAGTTGATGTTGTTCATCAGGCTAGAAAAGGTTATAAATGGAGAAAATTCAAGACCACTGTTACCTTCCTAAGAAGTGGTCGACCAACAAAGATCACTCCAAAGCAGAACGTGTAATAGTCTGAGAGCAAGGTAACTTGGTGTGCATGGCAGAGTTGCAAGAAGAAAGCCACTGTTCTCCAAAAAGAAAATTGCTTGCTAAAGATCATGTGGACAAGCCAAAGGACTATTGGAGAAAGGTTTAATGGATGGATGAAACCAAAATAGAACTTAGAACTTATTCGATTGGTTCGAATGAGAAGCTATTATGTTATCCCATCTGTAAAACATGGTGGTGGTAGGCTTGTTGGCCAGGACAGCCTGCCATCATTGATGGAACAATAAATTCTGAATTATACCAGAAAATTCTAAAAGAAAACGTCAGGACATATTTTTAAGAACAGAGTCTCAAGAGAACGTGGGTCATGCAGCAAGACAACAACCCCAAGCACACAAGTAATTTTACCAAAGAATGTTTAAAGAAGATTAATGTTTTGGAATGACTGAGTCAAAGTTCAGACCTTAATCCAATTAAAATGTTGTGCAAGGACCTTAGCAAACAGTTTCTAGGAGGAAACCTAGGAGCTAAAACTCATTCATGTTATTGTGCAGGACAGGATTTACAAGAAACTTTACCTTCAGTTACTGCAGCAAAAGGGGGTCACACCAGATATTGAAAGCAAAGATTCACATACTTTTGCAATGCACCGATATGTGACCAGGGTTTAAATTGGGCCGGGGCCGTCCAGGGCTGAGCCCCGGCACATAGACTCGAGGGCTCAACACTTCATTAACGGCAGACAAGTAACCTAAATAAAACATTAATAACCAAAAATAATTAGGCAATCATCAAAACACAATTATTATTCTGATTTTATTACATTTAGATTAAGTAACGAATAGTGGATATATCCAGTGTAGTGCAGGGCAGTGGTAGTATAGGGTATATGCAGGTATACCCTCTAATGCGCATCATTCAATAGTGTCCTGCATTAGCCAAACTAATGAAAGTCCACCACATGAATGGCTAATCCAGTCGTATGTGAGTAAATGCTAATATTTCATATTTCAAATATTACACAGTGATGCGGTCAGGACTGTGGCTTCCTTTTAAAAATGTTTGATGATTGCGCCTAATGCGACTGCGCCCGTTCTGTCCCCCGACCCAGATGCTACCTGTTCATATGCAAGAACATATCAGGGGAGGTATGCAGACTCAGACTGGTAAAAAAATATTAATTAATATTAATTTGAATCAGTACATTATAATGAAAACAATACCTTAAAAATGAAAAGAAGACTTTTTAGTCCAAAGTTCCAGTAAACAGATACGTTCAAATAGTAAGTTCAAAACAGCTCAAATACAGAGAAAACCTGACCGATTCAATTTAATTGCGGAGAGACACGTCCAGATGTCAGCAAGTTATTATTTTCAGCGTGTATTTAGGACGTATACCCACTTTTTCAGGCACCACTACACCCCGGGTGCACGGTATAGGTTTACGCAGGTATACCCACTTCTCCTCTGATGCATTCAGTTATGTTCGGCAGTAGCCAAAATCATGACAGCCAACCACATCCAGTCGTATGTGAATAATGAAAATATTCACCAAAAACACTCAGTAAAGATGCTGTCAGGACCGTGGCGCCAGCATCCTTTAAAATAAAATAATAATTAATTATTGAGTACTAACTTGAATCAGTGCATTATCAGTACCAGTACATAAAAAAATCTGATTCTAGATCACACGCATAACACATAAATAAAACATATAAATTTAAAAGACCAAAAAGAATGACAGATAAACATTCTGGAGATTAAGTGATAATAAAAGCCATCCAACAGTGCAGTGAAAAATTAGTATTAGAAGGCCAGATCAAACAAGTGTGTTTTTAAAAGGGACTTAAAATGTAAATAGAAGGTGCAACTCTAATCTCTGGCGGCAGATTGTTCCATAAATGCGGCTTAACCACAGAGAAAGCTCGATCCCCTCTATGTTTGAGTCTGGACTGAGGAACTATAAGGAGATTCTGAACGCTAGATCTTAGACTTCTAGTGGGAGTATAAAAATGCAACAACTCTGAGAGATAACTAGGGGCTTGATAATGTAAATATTTGTACACCAGTAAGAAAATTTTAAAATCAGTTCTAAATTGAATAGGCAGCCAGTGGAGGGCCCTCAGAATGGGGGTTATATGGTCTATAAGTGCCTAAGCGTGAGGTGATGAAAGCATGTACAGCCATCTCTAAAGTTGTAGCATTTAAAAAGTGTTTAATTTTTGACAACAACCGGAGTTGGTGAAAATTGGAACCAATTACAGAAGAGATATGTTTTTCCAATTTCAATGACTCATCAAAAAGGACACCTAGATTATGCACACAAGAGGATCTGTAGGCCCATAGACTGCCCAGATCTAGGCTGGTAGCCTGAGAGTGATCAGTAGGACTAAAAGTAATCACTTCCGTTTCATTTTCATTTGATAATAAAAAAGATGTTGTGCAAGCCAGATTTTGACCTCATCTAAGCACCTTAGTAAAGTAGTAAGTGCTGAAGAATCATTTCTCTTAATAGGTAAATAAATCTGGGTGTCATCAGCATAAAAATGAAAGGACACCCCATGCCTTCTTAGAATGGAACCCAGCAGAAGCATGTACAGGGAAAAAATGGAGGGTGCCAATATCGAGCCTTGAGGGAGGCCACAGGTGATTAGCGACGGAGGAAGAAAAATTACCTAATTTGACACGGAATTTTCTATCAGATAAAAATGACTGAAACCACTTAAGAACCATACCTTTCAGCCCCACAAAAGACTCCAACCTAGATATCAAAATCGAGTGGTCTGCAGATAGATTTAAAAGAACTAGGACCACAGAATCACAGAGTCGGTGGCTAAAAGGATATCATTTAACATTCTGAGAAGGGCCGTTTCAGTACTATGAGCAGATTTGAAACCGGATTGAAGGATTTCAGATATACAGTTACGATTTAGAAATAGCTGCATTTGGTCAAACACAATTTTTTCTAAAACTTTTGAAATAAATGGTAAATAAAGACAGCAATGGGACAGAAGTTATTCAGGATAGAAGGATCTAGTGAAGGCTTCTTGAGAAGCGGAGTGACAGTAGCTACTTAAAGGTTTGCAGGAACAGAGCCAGTTAAAAGGCACTTGTTTTAAAAAAGCACCAAACCTGGCCCGACTGTATTAACAATTAATTTAAACATTTTTGGATGTATGATGTCATAAGGACAAAACTATGGTTTAATATTAACAATAATGTTTTTGAGTGATTGCAGAGAAATAGGTTCAAAAACGTCCCAAAAACAAGGAAGAGGGAGGTTCAGTGTGAAGAGAACACTGTCTCAAAGTGTCTCAAGAAGCTTTCACATAGAGCATTAGAGGCATTAGGCACTGTATTTACAGAAGGGTTAACAACAGAATTAATAACTAAGAACAAAACTTTGGGAGTACAATGTTTTTTAAAAATTAAATCAAATAGTTTGTCCTTTTTCCATTTCCGCTCAGACTTTCTACAAGCTTGTCGTAGGAGTCGAGTATCATAATTTTGCCACGGAACATATTTAGATTTATGCATATAAGGCTGTGACATCTAAAACATCCAGCCAGGCAGAATTTGAAAAACTTAGATGTTGGGCAGCATCCAGGTCAGGTAACGATAAGTCAAGAGATAAATGAAGACAATACTTCATAAAACATTGGTTGAAATTTGACACAAACCTAGAAATATAGGATCGAGGCAGCGTTACAGTTTTCTTAGTAGAATGCAAGAGGAAGAAGCATAGAAAATAGAATCTGCCTAAGGTCAGAGATCAGAAAATTTGATATCTCGATATCTCAATATCAGAAACAGCAACCCCATGGGAAAGTACAAGATCTCAAATATGGCCCTGGACATGAGTAGATTCCTTTATCCATTGAACCAAACTAAAAGAGTCAATAAGATTGAGAATTAAAAAAGGAGTTAAATCACCAACCTTTGTCCAGGATTTGCTGATAAGCATAAAATCCAAATTATGAGTAGTGAAGAAATAATTTAGCAGAAAGCTCTTATTTACCAAAGATCAAGGTTGATTAGAGCCATTTTTGGAGGGGGAATCGCCTCCGGAGAAAGCAATGCGATGTTCAGTAAGTGCAGATTTCCGGGAGCCACTCCATTGCACGACACAACGGAAAGGCCAGGTGTGCCCTCAATTTGATAGTAAGTCCTTCCCGACACCCGCGTTTCCTCCTACACTTTCTCAGTGAAGTGCTGAGAGGCCACCAGCGAATACACACTGGAATATCCATTAAAAGATTCCCATGCGTTTGATTAAAAACACAGTCCATATCCCCATAAGTGAGGTACGAATAATCAATAGTTATTGTGGGTTGTAGAGCAAAAGTGCACGGCAATTCAAAGACCAAACAAAAAAAGGAGCAGCAGATGGCATGCCAACACAGGCGCCATCTCATCAAGTTCATTATAACGAAAACAATACCTTAAAAATGAAAAGAAACAGGTTTTACCATCAGATGTTTCTTAAACCAGTGAACCCCTGTAAACTTTTCAGTCCAAGGAAATTAATACGTTTAAAAAGTAACTTTAAAACGGCTCTAATATAGAGAAAACAGACCGACTTTATCAGAGATTGTGGAAGGTCACATCCAGATGTCATAAAGTTATTCTTTTAAGAGTGTATTTGCTTAAAAGCACGCATGTTTTATACTGAGTCATAAATAAAGCGTATACCCACTTCTCCATATAATGCATGGAATAAGGTTGCGCCACTGAGGCAAACCTCATACAGCCTCTCCAGGAGAAATCAAAACATGCAACACCAAGAAACTCAGCATACTGAGGTCAAAATTCAAAATGGAAAGTTTTTATATTTATATTCAGGTAGTTAGGCAACATCGCACAATGTTTTCACCATAACGACTGTTCAATAGTTCAATAAACAGTTCAATAAGCAAGAACAATAATATTAGGTCACTTACATTTTAGACGCAGTATTGCAGACTGCTTTTGTTCGATTTCCGCAACAAAAATAATTCCAAAGAAACAGTGTTTTGAACAAATCACATTTCATTAGCCCATGCATAATTTGATTATTTTATCAAATAACTCCCAAGTGTTGTTTAACAGAAAGATTTTATCAACACAGCATTTTTAAACATAATACTTTATTCAGGAAGCTTTTAGGGTTTGTAATACAAATAGAAATAAATGTATAACCAAGAATTTTAAAAAGTCTACTGGTCAAAATTATTAGCCCTCTGATGTTAATAGTCAGTAGTGTATCCCTTTTGCTTGATAACAACCTTTAGTTGTTTGCTGTAGTTCTCAACAAGTTTCAAGCATGTCTCCTGAGGAATGACAGCCCATTCTTCCTTAGCAAATCTCTCAAGCTCCTCCAGATTTGTTGGTCTTCTGGGACAAACTCTGGACTTTAGTGTGGCCCACAGATTTTCTGTTGGATTCAAATCTGGGTTTTGTGCAGGCCAGTCAAGTACACTCACTTTGCTCATTTGGAGGTATTTCTTCACCAGAAGTGAGGTATGCTTTGGGTCGTTATCATGCTGGAAGACAAAATGTCGACCCAAACCAAGTTTTCTTGCAGACTGTCTGAGGTTGTCTTTCAAAATCTTTTTATAGTCTTCCTTTTTCTTGTTTCCTTCAACCCTGAGGAGATTCCCAGTTCCAAACGCACTGAAACATCCCCATAGCATTATACTCCCACCACCATGTTTCACTGTTGGAACAGTGTTCTTGGGGTTGAATGCCTCTCCCTTCTTTCTCCAAACATAGGCAACATCTCTGTGTCCAAAAAGCCTAGAGAACCTAAAAACCTTTTGTCTCATCTGACCAAAGGACACGTTTCCAGTATGCATCACATTCCCCCAGGTTGTCCTTAGCAAACTTTATTCTAGCTTGGAGGTGTCTCTTCTTCAGAGTCTTTCTTGGTCGGCAACCTCACAGTTCATTTCTATGCATCAATTCCAGACTTGGCTAGGTCATTCACTAGTGTCTTGGCAGTTGTTCTTGGGTCTTTAGAAACCTCTCTCACTAGTTTTCTTTCCAAAGTTTTTGAAATCTTTCGCTTCCTGCCTCTGCCTGTCTTGTTCTCCACTGTGTTGGTCTCTTTAAACTTCTTGATAATGCATCTCACTGCAGTTCTTGTAGTTCTTGCAGTTCTCACTTCAAGTTCTTGACACTTGAAAATGCTTTGATAAACGTGTATCCTTCTCCATCATTATGAGCATTAACAATTCTTTCTCTCAAGTCCAAACTAATTTCTTTTGTCTTTGCCATGATGACAGTGCATATTATTTTACTAGTTGTTCCGCAAGATACTCATCCTCAGCTTAAAGAGCAATTTAAAGACTTAACTAGGTTAATTAGGTTAATCAAGGTTAGGTTAGGTTAAACTAATAATTTCTTTAGGGGGCCTGACACCATAGAGTCAAAAAAAAAAAAATCCTACAAATCCTAAGTTAACCTCTGTATGTAAAACTGGATCAGTTTTCTCAATAAATAAATGACAAAGAAAATCTTTTTCTCTCACTTGTTTGATTGGGTTCTCTTTGTTTACTTTCAGAACGTATAAGAAAATCTGCTTTGGGTCACATTTATGCAGAAATATAGAAAATTCTAAAGGGTTCACAAACTTTCAAGTAGCACTGTATGTTAGATATTTTGCAGTAGATTTGAAAAAAGTTTTCTTTATTTCATCTTATGTCTGTATGCATCTGTGTTTGTTTCAGGATGCCCAAATAGAGAGGGAAAAAGCTATATACAATATCTCTGGTGGCTGTACTGTGCTTGTAGTGGTCTTCCTGCTGGGAAAGCTGTATGTTGCTAATGCTGGAGACAGCAGGTAAGCAGGTATATATGAGGACTGTCTGGAAAGTATCCAGCCTTGTAATATGAAAAATATGAGATGAGAGGTCCAGTACGACAAAAACGATTGCATCTATAAGCTGGTGATTGGCAGCTTCATCGGAACAATGCGCTAACCCATGCATCACATCTCGTGCAGAATTTATTTTTTATTTTTTTAACATCAAATCACCCAGGTGACTTAGGCCCCCTGCTCCCTAGATTTGGTACCCCACAACTTCTGGCTTTTCTCAAAACTTAAATCACCTTTAAAAGGGAAGAGATTTCAGAGATTACATGGCTGGATACCTTCTGAACAGCCCTTATATTAATATATTTATGCACATACATATGTTATCATTTCCTTATATGTACATATATGCATATGTGTGTGTTTTTATCCCTCAGAGCCATTATAATTAGAAATGGAGAGATAATTCCTGTGTCCACAGAGTTTACTCCTGAGTCAGAGAGACAAAGACTTCAGTTCCTTGTAAGTAGTAAGATCTTTTGCTCCTTGTAAAATATTTATCATTCCATTATGTCAAGGAAACCAAATTCTTTGGCAAAATTTTATGCTAATATTATAATTAATATTTTTTATGATCATAAATTGTCTTAAGGGGATTAGGGTTTCACCTTTTTAACTTTAGCTAGTGTATAAGAAGCATGCAACAGAGGGGGTGTGGCCATTTTATGTTGTAGCAAGGATGTAAACAAAAGGCAACGCTGTTTGCTTCTGCTAGCTATTTAGCAAAATGCTAATTTATGCTTATCCATCAAATGCCTACAAACACCTACATTTTTTTTTTTATTAAACCAGCAAACTTTGAATGTTGGTGTTTGTTGCCGTTTTTGTGTAAACTATTCTTTAATTGTAGCTTTTGTGCTCATTTAGCTACATGCACGGTAAATATGGTTCTGTGTTTGTGCAAGACTAAACTAATTTTGATTGTTCATTGTTTTACAATTTTGTATACGTCTACTTAAGTGAGGACATTAATTTTGAAAAGCAGTCAAGACACCCTGTTAGTTCAGGAAGCAGGAAGTAAAAGTAGTACTGCAGTGAGTCAGCAGAATTTGTAGCTGATCTGAGTGAGGCTCATTCCAAAATATCATCTTTCTTTGCATCTGTTAGACGCAATGTCTGTGAGTATGCAATGTTGAATATACTGCGTAATACATATAAGAATGTAATTTTGATATCACGGTTATGATGTGTATTTTCTTAGTTTGTTTTTCCAACTTCATATTTGGTGATTGTACTTTGTATATTCTACAGTTTCACAGTTGAATCATAAACTTCAGAAATGACTTGATGTCTCCAGCGAGGTTTTTGAGTCACTGTTTAACTTACTGGATAGTTAGATGCCGGATAAGTCTAATAAGGCCAGTACAGTGAAAAGACAGCATACAACAGACTGAGAAGGACACTCAAGAACTGTGCGGAATCAAGATTTATACATTTCGTGCATACAGTCAAGCCTCACATAAGCATGGCAGAAGGTCAGTCAGACTCAACAGATCTTAAAGGCACAGGGGAAGATGTACATTCTGTCAGAACACGCTCTTCTAAAGCTTCCAGTCATTCTTTGAGGGGATCCAGTCATCACTCAAGTGCCACCATAGCTGTTTTCAAGGCAAAAGCGAAAGCTGAGGCCGCACAACCCAGAGCAGCATACGCTAAAAAATAAATATAATTGAAAGTTGAACGGGCACGTCTTCAAGCGACATTGGAGGCATTGCAAGAGGAGAAAGAAAATGATGCTGCTTTAGCAGAAGCTCAGGTACTTGAGGAAGCATTTTTAGAAACAGAACGTAGCGCAGCTAGTACAGTATCAATTCCAGTTCCCATCGAAGACATCCGAAGTCAGACAGCAGATTATGTGAAATCACAATATAAAGTTAGTAGTGGTACGCTGCCCTCCAGTGGAGGTATAAAAATACAACCACCACTTCAAGCTTCTAACTCCAATTAAGACTGAACCAGATTTTAAAACCTTGCCGATTAGTTCACAAAATAAGGACCTTGGTGCAGACGTGTCTTAAAATGTCACCCAAATGCAGTCTCCTCATTATCACTACCAAATGCAGGGAAGACCTCCCGACAGAGGAGATTCCTTATCCATTACTTATGATCTTGCAAAGTATGTAGCTTGCACACAGCTTGTGACCGCAGGGCTAACTTACTTTGATAACAAACCCATTAACTACTGGGCATGGAAATCCTCTTTCCAAGGTGCCATTTCTGGTCTAGATCTTACCCCTGCAGAAGAACTGGATCTCTTGATTAAATATCTGGGTAGGGAATCTTCTGAGCATGCACGGAGACTGAAAGCTGTTCATATCAGAAAACCATCAGCTGCACTGATAATGACATGGCAGAGACTTGAGTAAATGTATGGTTCTCCAGAAGCAACTGAAGCACTTTTTGCCAAGCTTGAAAACTTTCCCAGAGTCACAAACAAGGATCCACAAAAGCTTCGAGATTTAGGAGACATCCTTTCTGAATTAGAAGCAGCTAAGCTTGAAGGATATTTACCAGGCCTAGCATACTTGGACACTTCTAAGGGAGTAAATCCTATTATGGAGAAACTGCCATATAACATGCAAAAAAAGTGGATGTCGTTTGGTTTCAGATATAAGCAGGAATTTCATGTTGCTTTTCCACCTTTCTCAGTATCTGTGGATTTCATACATTCAGAAGCAAAAGCATGTATCCAAGTTTCAATACATTCCCTCATGCAAGGTATGAGAAAGGAGAAAGATTTGAGAGACAGAGACAAATGCCAATATCCGTTCACAAAACTGCACAGTGGAAGTTCAGGGCTATGAGTGCGGTAGTGACCGTCACCTATCAGCTCTTCATCCAGGTACTGCTCCCTGGAAATCTCAGGCATCCACCCCTACCTCAGAGAATGGCGGGGAGAAAGACAAACCAATTAGCCATGAGGTTACATCCGAATGCACGGAAGTCTGCAGAGAAGGTTTGAGTGCACGATCTTGTTCAAAAATTTGTCTAGTGTCCATCTATCCTGCTGAACACAAAGAGAAAGCAAAGAGGATGTATACTATCTTAGATGAGCAAAGCAATCGCTCCTTGGTGAGAAAAGATTTCTTTGACATCTTTAACATTAGAGCAAGTCCATTGTCCTACACACTGAAGACATGCGCAGGACTTCTACAGACAGTGGGAAGAAGAATTTCTGATTTCACTGTGGAGTCTATTGATAAAAAAATAAGTCTACCTCTCCCTACCCTTCTAGAATGTGATCAGATTCCAAATAATCGCATAGAAATTCCGACACCTTATGTAGCATTTCATCATAGTCACTTAAGGCCGATAGCACAGGAAATACACCCTCTCCACTCAGACACTGAGATTCTTCTTTTATTGGGCAGAGACATCCTCCAGGTACATAAAGTACGCAAACAAATTAATGGTCCAAATAACGCCCCTTTTGCTCAAAAACTGGATCTAGGATGGGTAGTTGTTAGAGATGTATGTCTCAAAGGAGCTCATAGGCCAAATTCAGTTCACAGGCCAAATTCAGTTCACGTGTTCAAGACCTTTGTCTTGGAGAATGGCTGTCACAGCTTTCTGAGTCCATGCTACAGTCAAATCAAGGTAAAGGAGAAGTTGGATATCAACCCACAATGGCAAAAACCTTTAGGAACTGCATATGAGGAGTCCAGTCTGTTCATTCCTGAAGGCGAAGGCACTGGTCATTCAGTTTTTTCTTACACCACAAATGATCATAAGATTGCTCCATCTGTGGAAAACACTAGATTTCTCCAAATCATGGACAAAGAGTTTTTTCAGGACAGCAGCAACAGTTGGGTTGCTCCGCTACCCTTTCGTGAGCCTAGACAAAGTCTACCCAACAACAAAGACTATGCATTCAAACGCCTTTGCACGCTGAGACACACTTTGAACAAGCGACCACAAATGAAAGCACATTTCATGGAGTTCATGAATGACTTGCTAAAAAATCAGCATGCAGAGATTGCCCCTCCTCTTCAGCAGGGTCAGGAAGTGTGGTTCTTGCCACTGTTTGGGGTGTATCACCCTAAGAAACCTCACAAAATTTGAGTTGTCTTTGATTCAAGTGCACCACATGAGGGTGTTTCACTGAACAATGTTCTTCTCACAGGCCCTGATTTGAATAATAGTCTGGTAGGGGTCCTGATGAGATTCCGTAAAGAGCCAGTGGCTGTTACTGCTGATATACAGCACATGTTCCATTGTTTTCTGGTTAGGGAGGACCATAGGGATTATCTTAGATTCCTTTGGTTTAACAACGACCTTGACAGCGTAATGGTTGATCACAGAATGCGTGTGCATGTTTTCGGGAATAGCCTATCACCAGTAGGGACTATCTATGGCCTTCGGAGAGTGGCTAAAGAACATGAGTTTTGGCAATGACACCAGAAAGCTTGTGGAGAAAAAGTTCTACCTCTATGACATGCTGAAATCTTGTGCTACAGAGGCAGAGGCGATCAGCCTTCTCAAACGTACACAAGAAATGCTTGCAGTATCTAATCTTAGACTGCACAAGATTATCTCTAACTGTCCAAATGTGATTCAAGCATTTCCTTTGGAAGATCGTGCAGAGGGCATTAAAGATCTGCAACTTTTCTCTAATGGTCTTCCAGTCCTACGTAGTCTTGGTGTATCATGGAATGTTGGAACAGACTCGTTCATGTTTCAGAGGATGAAAAGCCTTTCACTCGGAGAGGTGTTTTATCTACCGTTAATGGTTTGTATGACCCACTTGGATTCCTTGCGCCCGTTACTATACAAGGGAGGCTGCTGTTCAGGGAACTTACCAAACAAGGTGAGGACTGGGATTCCCCCTTGCCGGAGAACAAGGAGACAGAATGGAGAAAATGGAAAAATTCTCTTCAGGATCTGAAAGAGCTTGAAATACCAAATGTTTGCTCATCCATACTTCTGTCTGATGCCCAGAGTAACGAACTTTGTGTTTTTGCTGATGCATCAGTTAAGGCCATTGCTACCGTAGGATACCTGAAGGTGACAGATCGACATGGTCACACAAGTGTTCGCTTCTTATTTGGGAAGTCCAAATTAGCACCACAGCCAGACATTACTGTCCCCAGATTGGAGTTGTGTGCTGCTGTATTAGCAGTGGAGATTGCAGAGTTGACAGTTTGCTAAGGAATTTCTTAACATACTAAATGCTTTTGACTTGATTCTTCAAGTCAATGTACCGACGCATCATCAAGGTCATACACTTGATTTAGTGCTCTCCTATGGGTTCTCTATTTGTGATCTCGAGGTGTGTGAAAATGGCTTTTCTGATCATAAGTCCATTCTCTTTTCTGTTCCTTTTGCAGTTAATGCCTCTAAATCTAGTTTGTATGCTCGCCAGTCTCGGCTTATTACTTCTACTACTAGTGATGCCTTTTCTTTAGCATTTCATGAAGCTACTCTATCAAATGAAGACTTTCATAGCAATCTGTGTGCTGATGAGCTTATGTCTAGGTTTAACATCCTATGTGAAAACGTTTTAGGTTCAGTTGCTCCTTTAAAGGCAGTTCATAAACCCAGATCTGAGCCTTGGCAAGATGAAACCACACGCTCTGCTCGGCAGATGTGTAGAAGAGCAGGGCGTAAATGGAAAAAAGATAAACTTCAAGTTTCTTTTTTAATGTTGAAAGACTCATTATCTCATTATCAGAAAGCAGTAAAAGCAGCCAAATCAAGATATTTTACTGAAATTATACATAAAAATGGTCATAGACCAAAAACTCTTTTTAATATTATTAATGCCACCATGCCAAGTTCTTTAAGAACGGGAAGTAGTGCAATCTAGTGCAATCTCCCTCGATCCTTCAATTTTTCCTAGTTGCACTGCTGTTCTTAGCCAATTTCAGCCTATTACTGCTACTCAGCTTCAGGAAATAGTGGAGAATCTTAAGCCCTCTGGCTCTTTTATTGATATTATCCCTCCATTTTTTCTTAAACAAGTTCTTGATGTTGTTGGTTCCTATCTTTTGATCTTTTTAAATCGTTGTTTAGAAACTGGCATTATACCTGCTCAGCTAAAACAAGCATCAGTTCTCCCCTTGCTTAAAAAACAAAATTTAGACCCCACAGTGTTAAGCAATTTCAGACCAATCTCCAATTTGCCTTTTATTTCAAAAATTTTAGAGAAAATTGTCCTTCAACAATTGCAAAGCTTTTTAGCTGAAAATGAAATTTTTGAAACCTTTCAATCTGGGTTCAGGAAACATCATTCCACCGAGACAGCCTTACTGAAAGTTTTTAATGATTTACTAATAACGTGATTCTGGTGACTATGCTGTTCTTGTGCTGTTAGACCTAACTGCAGCATTTGATACACTAGATCATGCTGTTCTTATTGCGCGTTTGGAACATTGGGTTGACATTACAGGAAGTGCACTGGAGTGGTTTAAATCGTATTTTACTGATAGAAGTTTCCTAGTTAAGATTGAAGAATATATTTCTAGTGATGCCCCATTATCTTCTGGGGTACCTCAGGGCTCTATTTTGGCTCCTATTCTCTTTTCTCTTTATATGTTACCACTTGGCTCTATTTTTAGAAAGCATGGGCTGTCATTCCACAGCTATGCCGATGACACGCAAATGTATTTGCCCCTTAAGCGAAATTCAGATGGTTTGGTTTCCCTTGAGGCCTGTTTAACTGATGTGAAGGCCTGGTTGTCTTTAAACTCTCTAAATTTTAACGAGAATAAAACTGAAATTATTATTTTTGGACCTTCTGATTCCGTGGCCACTCCGAAATTACATTTGGGTGGGCTGTCCTCGGCTGTGAAGCCGTGGGTGAAAAATCTGGGCGTAGTGTTTGATGATTCTCTGAAACTTGATAGACAAGTTAACTCTGTGGTCAAATCCTGCTTTTTTCAGCTTCGACTCTTATCAAAAGTTAAGTCTTTTCTGTCTTTTAAAAATTTTGAAAAAGTAATCCATGACTTTATTTCATCAAGGCTGGATTATTGTAACTCTCTCTATATTGGGATTAGCCATTCAGCTATGTCCCGATTACAATTAGTTCAAAATGCGGCAGCTAGACTTTTAACAGGTGCTCGGAAACGGGATCATATTACCCCTGTTCTCCACTCTTTACATTGGTTACCGGTCAATTTCAGAGTTGTCTTCAAAATTTTACTTTTAGTGTACAAATCATTAAATGGCATGGCTCCCTCCTATCTTTTCGCCTTATTGATCGAACATCATCCGACCAGATCACTTCGATCGTCAAATCAGAGACTTCTGCTGATCCCTAAATCTCGGTTGAAGTGTAGGGGTGACCGTGCCTTTTCTGTTATCGCTCCTAGACTCTGGAATGACTTGCCCATTTCAATTAGATTGGCTCCATCTCTGTTTGTTTTTAAATCTAATTTAAAAACTTTTCTGTTTGATAAAGCTTTTAATTCTTGAAATATTTTCCCATCTCTTTCCTTTAACTCCTTTAACTTTAACTCCTTTATTGTGTCTATGGTTGTTTTTACTTTGTTTGTGGTTTTTTAGTGATTGTAAAGCACTTTGGTTAACCTGGGTTGTTTTTAAATCGTGCTATACAAATAAATTGACGTTGACATTGACATTGACATGATAAGTTATAGTTTTGGGATTCTTAAAATCCCAGGTGGGGAGTGTGCAAGACTGAACTAATTTTGATTGTTCATTGTTTTACAATTTTGTATACATCTACGGAAGTGAGGACTTTAATTTTGCAAAAGCAGTCAAGACACCCTGTTAGTTCAGGAAGCAGGAAGTAAAAGTAATACTGCGGTGAGTCAGCAGAATTTGTGGCTGATCTGTGAGGCTCATTCCGAAATATCATCTTTCTTTGCATCTGTTAGATGCAATGTCTGTGAATACGCAATGTTGAATATACTGCGTAATACATATAAGAATGTAATTTTGATCAATCATTTTTTAATCACCATTATGATGTGTATTTTCTTAGTTTGTTTTTGTTGATTGTACTTTGTATATTCTACAGTTTCACAGTTGAATCATAAACTTCAGAAATGACTTGATGTCTCCAGCGAGGTTTTTGAGTCACTGTTTAACTTACTGGATTGTTAGATGCTGGAGAAGTCTAATAAGGCCAGTACAGTGTTTGATTTGGCCACTGTAGTAAAGACATGGTTTGTCTTTACAAACGGCTCATAGTTTGGACGACAGATATTTGGCTACACCAGACAAAACTAACTAATAAAGTCAGTAGCGATCACTTTAGATCTGCAGTCTGTAATCAAATAATCCTTTTAAGGACTGTAGTAAACTTTAGTACTAAATCTTTAGTAAGGGTAAAAGCATATAAGATAACAAACAGCAGTAGCATTTACAAATAACAGTGTATCTAAAAATATGAGAACGACAAAAAACAAAAAAACATACCATTCTGAAATGTCCTGTAAGAATCTTGCTTGCAAAGGTTCTGCTCGATCTTCTTTACCCTTAACTACCAGTTCCCCGTCTGTCGTTCACGTTCGACGTTGTGTCGAAGTGACGACTAGGGGTCGCTCTTGAGAGCCCGAATACCTCTGACAGCTTTGAGAAAAGGCCAATGAGAATTGGTATGCAGTATTTGCATAGCCCGCTCCGCCCCGGAGATCCGGGCATAAGAGGGGGGGGCTAGGCAACACTCATTGTTCTGTTTCTTCGGAGCCGAATGCAGCGTCTCTTCATTGAGAAGCAGCGTTACTCACCTCTCTCGTCGTTGGATCTACGGCACGGGCAGCGGTCTCTTCCTTCTCGAACGCAGTAGCAGTGAGAGTCCCCTGGGTGCTTCGACGGCGAATCTTGAAGAGCAGATTTCCTCTTAATAAAATCTAAAGAGCAAATTTCTCTAAAAGAGTGCAGACACGGTGGGTTTGTGTGTTTACTATGCCTTTCCTTCCGTGTCCTTCTGGTTGCGGCTTCTTTCTCTCCCAAAACGATCGGCACGAGCTCTGTCTTCAGTGTTTGGGTCGTGACCATGCTGAAGCGGCGTTTGGCGAGGGCGGATGTCCTGCTTGCGAGGACATGCCCCTCAGCACACTTCGTTCGCGAGTCGCGTTCTTTACTAAAAGACCGCGGCTCGCATCAACCGCTCCCGCGGCTCGTCCTTCTACTTCCGGGTACGAGGCTGCCGCGGCGCGTGTTGATGAAGAGCGAGAGAGCGCGAGCGTTTCGCCGGGTAATTCCCCGCGTCCCTCGCGCTCTGTGTGTCTGCCGGTCGAGCTTTCGGATGACTTTGAAAACTCGTCTCAGTACGGGTTGGATTGGTTATTCGGGGCTCCTGCGGGGGAGGAAGAAGTGTCTGCAGCATCGGAGAGTGGGCAGCCATCTGAAGCAGAGGCGCTGTCTGAGGCACCCGCTGCGGGGGCGGGTTCTCAGTCAGTAGCAGACGCGGAAATGGCGGCCATGCTCGAACGGGCGGCCAAAGCAATCGGGATTGAGTGGAAGTCTCCGCCCCGTCCTGAGCGCTCACGGCTGGATGATTGGTATCTGGGTAACGACCGTGGTTCTCGGCCACGTTCTACCCCAGTTCCTTTCTTCCCGGAAGTGCATGAGGAACTGACTAAGTCGTGGAAGGCTCCTTTTTCAGCCAGAACGCGTCTTAGCGGTTCTTCCTCTCTCACCACCCTCGATGGAGGTCCAGCGAAGGGGTATACGGAGGTTCCCGCCGTGGAGCGTGCGATCGCGGTGCATCTTTGCCCGCAGACCGCCGCCACCTGGCGGGACCGCCCAAAACTCCCGTCCAGGGCATGTAAGGCTTCTTCCGCTCTCGTGGGGAAGGCTTATGCTGCTTCTGGACAAGCTGCGTCCGCCCTTCACGCTATGGCCGTCCTGCAGGTCTATCAGGCCAAGGTTCTTAGCGAGTTGCACGAGGGTGTTCCCAAACCAGAGCTTTTGCAGGATCTGCGCTCGGCGACTGACTATGCTCTACGAGCTACGAAGGTCACGGCGCAGGCTCTGGGGAGGGCGATGTCCACTATGGTGGTCCAGGAGTGCCACCTTTGGCTGAATCTGGCGGAAATGAAGGACGCTGAGAAGGTTCGCTTTCTTGACGCCCCCATTTCTCAGGCTGGTCTCTTTGGCAACACTGTCGAGGAATTTGCACAGCAGTTCTCCGCAGTGAAGAAACAGACGGAGGCTATCAAACACATCTTGCCTCGTCGGGCGCTGGCCCCCGGGCCCGCACCCCCGAAGCAGCAGCCTGCGCCTGTTTCACGCCGAGGACGACCGCCTTCCAGACCGGCTCAGGGCCCGCCACAGGCTGGTCCTGCACCTAAACCAGCCTTGCGGTCGAGCTCTCGCAAGAAGGTGGCGCCGTTAGCTCAGTCTCAGGCCGCTAAGTACCCTCGTCAGGCTTCGAAGCGTTCCTGAAACGAGCAGCCCGGAGGAGAGAGATCTGCTGACCTGTCTGGATCCACACTCGGCGAGGGGACGAGTGTGGGTTTCGGCTCCACCCCGGCTGTCTGCCTCTCGGCAGACGGCCACCACATGGTCAATAAAAGAGCAATTTTCTTCTCTGGGCGAAAAAATCTATGTGACTGCGTCCCTCCGGGGTACCCAGCCACTAAAACATGTCAAAGCATGCTCAACCGCAGGGCCTGCGCTTCGGCATGCTTTGACGAATCAAGTGCATCCATCAGTCGATCCCCTGAGCTCAGGCGATCTTCTGATGGATCCTTGTCTGTCGGTTCCGATGGTCGATCCTTCCATGGCTGGGTCCCTCCGGGGTACCCAGCCACCAAAACACATCAAAGCATGCTCAACCGCAAAACTTGCGCTTCTGCATACTTTGACAGAGAAACAAGCGCATCCGTCAGTCGATCCCCTGAGCTCAGACGATCTTCTCACGGATCCTTGTATGTCGGTTATGGCGATCAAAGCACCTTGTGTCCTCCGGGACAGCACGCCCCCGAACAAAGGGCTTTCACCACAACTCAGTCACACCGTACCCACCCGAGGTACGTCGGTGGTCCCCCTGAGACCGTTGGCAGAGAGTTTTACAGCTTGGCTCGAGATACCCAACCTCTCTCGCTGGCTTCTCAGAACCATCCGACTCGGCTATGCTATCCAATTCGCACGCAACCCGCCCAAGTTCAGCGGCATCTTCTCTACCGCGGTTCGGGACGAGAATGCTGCGGTTCTTCGGGCGGAGATCGCGACCCTTCTGGCGAAGGACGCGATAGAGCCGGTCCCCTCGGCCGACATGAAGAAAGGGTTCTACAGCCCCTACTTCATTGTACCCAAGAAAGGTGGCGGTTTAAGACCAATCCTGGATCTGAGGATTCTGAATCGGGCCCTTCACAAGCTCCCCTTCAGAATGCTAACGCTCAAACGCATTCTCACGTGCATCAGATTCCAGGATTGGTTTCTAGCGATAGACCTGAAAGACGCGTACTTTCATGTCTCGATTCTTCCAAGACACAGGCCCTTCCTGCGGTTTGCCTTCGAAGGTCGAGCATTTCAGTACAAAGTCCTTCCATTTGGGCTCTCCCTGTCTCCCCGCGTCTTTACGAAAGTCGCAGAGGCAGCCCTTGCCCCTCTCCGGGAGAGGGGCATCCGCATTCTCAATTACCTCGACGACTGGCTGGTCATAGCACACTCTCAGGAGTTGGTATGCAAACACAGGGATGTGGTTCTCAACCATCTGGCCCATCTGGGGTTTCGGGTCAACTGGGAAAAGAGCAAGCTCGCCCCGGTACGGAGCATCTCTTTTCTCGGTATACAACTAGACTCGGTTGCCATGAGTGCACGGCTCTCCCCGGAGCGTGCACAGTCAGTGCTGAGCTGCGTCCAGAAGCTCTCACGCAGCCCGACGGTCCCCCTCAAACAATTTCAGAGGCTCCTGGGTCACATGGCATCCGCAGCCGCCGTCACGCCGCTGGGCCTGATGCACATGAGACCGTTACAACACTGGCTGCGTTCCCGAGTCCCGAGATGGCCATGGCGCCAGGGTTCATACCGGGTGCACGTCACACCCGTATGTCTAAAAACCCTCGGTCCTTGGAAAGACATTTAGTTCCTACGGGCCGGGGTGCCCTTAGGACAAGTGTCCAGGCGCATTTTGGTTACGACAGATGCATCCAACACAGGCTGGGGCGCCGTATGCAATGGGCAAGCAGCTGCAGGGCTCTGGTCGGGCCCTCGGCTGCATTGGCATATCGATTGCCTCGAGCTGCTGACAGTGTTTTTGGCCCTGAAGAGGTTCCGACCTTTGGTTCAGGGCAAACACGTGCTGGTCCGCACAGACAGCACTGCGACTGTAGCCTACATCAATCACCAGGGCGGTGTACGCTCCTTTCGCATGTCACAGCTAGCCCGCCATCTCCTCCTTTGGTGTCGAAACAATGTCAAGTCTCTACGAGCCACCCACATACCGGGCGAACTCAATTGGGTAGCGGACGCGCTCTCCCGACAGACTTCGCTTCGGGGCGAGTGGAGACTTCACCCTCAGACGGTTCAGCTGATCTGGAGTCTTTTCGGTCAGGCCCAGGTCGACCTGTTTGCCTCGATAGAGAACACTCACTGCCAGTTGTGGTACGGTCTGTCCGAGGCGCCCCTCGGCACAGATGCACTGGCACACAGCTGGCCTCAGGGCCTCCTCAAGTATGCGTTTCCACCAGTGAGCCTAATTGCACAGACCCTGTGCAAAGTCAGGGAGGACAGAGAACAGATCCTGCTGGTGGCCCCCTACTGGCCCAACAGGGTTTGGTTCTCAGAGCTGGTGCTCCTCTCCCCCGTTCCTCCCTGGCGCATTCCCCTGAGGAAGGACCTCCTTTCACAGGGGAAGGGCACGATATGGCACCCGCGCCCAGATCTCTGGAACCTCCACGTATGGTCCCTGGACGCGACCAGGAGGATTTCAGAGATCTCCCACTGGCAGTGGTAAACACTCTGTTGCAGTCGAGAGCTCCCTCCACGAGGCGGCTGTACGACCTCAGATGGCGCAAATTCACAAACTGGTGTTCCTCCCGGGGGGAGAACCCACGGAGATGTGGCATCCGAACGGTGCTTTCCTTCCTCCAAGGAGGACTGGATAGACACCTTTCTGCTTCAACACTTAAGGTCCAGGTAGCCGCTATTGCCGCTAACCACGACCTGGTGGAAGGTAGATCGGTTGGGAAGCACAATTTGGTTATACGATTCCTTAAAGGTGCACGCAGGCTGAACCCCGTCAGACCGCGCCTTGTCCCCTCTTGGGATCTGTCTGTGGTCCTCCGGGGCCTACAGTCAGGTCCCTTTGAGCCGCTCCAGTCAGTCGAACTCAGTGCTCTCTCCCAAAAGACGGCTCTCCTGACTGCGCTCACATCGATCAAAAGAGTGGGAGACCTCCAAGCCCTCTCCGTCAGTGACTCGTGCCTCGAATTCGGGCCGGCTAACTCTCACGTTATCCTGAGACCCCGGCCCGGTTATGTGCCCAAAGTGCCCACCACTCCCTTCAGGGACCAGGTGGTCACTCTGCAAGCTATCCCTTCTCAGGAAGGCGACCCCAACCTCTCCTTGTTATGCCCAGTCCGTGCCCTGAGCATTTACTTGGAACGTACTGAAAGCTTCAGACGGTCGAGTCAGCTCTTTGTCTGTTTTGGAGGACAGCAGAAGGGGAAAGCTGTCTCCAAACAAAGAATTTCCCACTGGATTGTGGATGCGATTCGTTTGGCCTACCAGGCCACAGGGGTGCCCTGCCCGCTGGGGGTGCACGCCCACTCCACCAGGGGCGTCGCAGCGTCGGTTGCGCTGGCGAACGGGATCTCTTTAACAGACATTTGCAGAGCTGCAGGTTGGGCTACACCTAACACGTTTGCCAGGTTCTACAATCTGCGTGTAGAACCAGTCTCTTCGGGAGTCCTGAACGCAAGCCCAGTAACTCCTGAAGCTGACACGGTGTAGAAGCTTGCTGAAGCGTCGTTCCCCACGGGTGATGACGCTTCCCCAGTTCAGTAAGTTTCCTGGCGTGAACCCTGAACGACAATTCCCTTTATGTTGCACCCGCAACGTAGCTATGTTCAGTGGAGGAACTAGCTATCAGAATCTAATATGAGGTTAGGTTGCCTCTTGTGAACTCTCATATTAGGTTGGTGCCCCACATGTAGTGGCTCCTAATGCGGCCCCATGTGTGTATCTCCACCTATACTCCCAGAGATGCGGTGTTTCCCTTAAGACAAAACTTGTCTCCGACCCTGAGCTCAGCAGTCTCTCCTCATGCGGAGCCTGCCTCAGGATCGTCCCCTTGTTGTGCTCCCCTAGTGCGAGCCCTCAAGTGTATTCTCCACACAAATACCTCCCTCCGGGCAGGGTGTGGTCTCCGTAGTGCCCATCCCCCCCCGGGGAGGACGGACACTGGCCCAATGTTCTCCAAGATGTTCAACCAAAGGTGAGGAAAGGCTGGCTGAAGCTCTTGGGCATTGGAAGGTCACGTAGAGGTGAGTGACATTTATCTAACACGCAAGACCTGTTAATATTTGCACTCCATGCACTCGTGACGCGGTCCGCTGGTTGTGGCGTTTTCAACTGGGACCCCTAGTCGTCACTTCGACACAACGTCGAACGTGAACGACAGACGGGGAACGTCTTGGTTACGTATGGTAACCCTCGTTCCCTGATGGAGGGAACGGAGACGTTGTGTCCCCCTTGCCACAACCTCGGACCGCCTCTGAGTGTAGCCGGGTGCTTCGGCTCCTCAGATCAGAACAATGAGTGTTGCCTAGCCCCCCCCTCTTATGCCCGGATCTCCGGGGCGGAGCGGGCTATGCAAATACTGCATACCAATTCTCATTGGCCTTTTCTCAAAGCTGTCAGAGGTATTCGGACTCTCAAGAGCGACCCCTAGTCGTCACTTCGACACAACGTCTCCGTTCCCTCCATCAGGGAACGAGGGTTACCATACGTAACCAAGACGTTACCTTCTCACCAAGCTGTTTACCTATTGTCCTGTAGCCCATCCCAGCCTTCTGCAGGTCTACAATTTTGTCCCTAGTGTTTTTAGACAGCTCTTTAGTCTTGCCCAAAGTGGAAAGGTTGGAGTCTGATTGATTGGGTGGACAAGTTTGAGATTGAGTGTGTATGGACAGGTGTCTTTTATACAGGTAACGACTTCAAACAGGTGCAATTAATAAAGGTAATGAGTGGAGGATAGGAGGGCTTTTTAAAGACAAACTAACAGGTCTGTGAGAGCCAGAATTCTTGCTGGTTGGTAGGTGATCAAATACTTATTTCATGCAATAAAATGGAAATTAATTATTTTAAAATCATACATTGTGATTTTCTGGGTTTTTTTTTCTGTCTCTCACTGTTGAGGTGTACCTACGATGAAAATTACAGATCTCTCCATTCTTTGTAAGTGGGAAAACTTGAAAAATCTTCAGTGTATAAAATACTTTTTTGCCCCACTGTATGTAAGCAAACCGGACACACCTTTAAGTTGTAAACTTCAACATAATTTAATGCAGTACACTGTAAACCAAAGTCGTGTGGCATCCTTTATCATTACTCCAACAAATAAGACAGACAGTCAATCTGCATCAGTTGACACATTTTTAAACTACAGTGGGCCCACAGCTGAACAACAGAACTACAGAAACGTTAGTTAGCCGGTTTAGCAAGACAAGTGCAGGGTTTACACAACTACGTATTTTGAACGATTGCTAAAAAATACAATCATCAATTATTAATCATACTTGCAGGTAGAGGTTCAGAGGAGCAAGCAGGTCCAAACACTGGGCTCTGATCCATCTCTTAAAATTAAACATTTGGTAATCCCGCATTGAACTGGGTTTAAAATGACGGGCATACAACACAAGATTGGAATTGTACTGCTGAGGTGTTGTTGAAAAAATTAGTGTTACATGACATGATGTAAACCACATAGAAATGTACTGTTTTTTTGGGCGGACAAGTTGTTCACAGCATAGAACGTGGGTGGACATTATGCAAATGTATTATTTCGTGATGCCCAGCCATAATAGAATAAGATTAAAATCTAGGGTAGCAGTGCTGAATTGTTTGACCACCATAGGCTATTAGATTTACTCAGTTTGACTGATCATTTTGGGTGTTGTGGTCGACTTGCTGCAGTGTGTATAAAGACATAACATTGCATTTATATATTTATATATATATATATATATATATATATATATTTGTTTGCAAACAGGTCCACAATTTCACAGCGAAAATAATCTTGGTGGACCTCACTTTGCACTTCATTTATTCTGTGTGGGGGTTTTTTTTTCACTAGGTCCACTAGGTGGCACCATCTGTGTCCACCTGTATTTTGAGGCTCAAATCTACAACACTTGGCAAAGTGATTCCACTTGTTGCATGAGTTGCAGGCATTGTTAAAAGCCGGGCATTTGTTGCGCACAATAGCATGCTCACCCTCGCAATTGTTACAGCGTCTTTCATACTGCTGCACTGCAAACACTTCAGCCTCTCTTTTGAGCTATTAGTACCCCTTTCAGCCTTCTCAAACAGCATACATATTCTGATTGCTGATTTTTTTTGCACCGTGCTATTGAATGCATGTGTATTCATTATCACGTTCCGTTCTGGCAAGTATATCTCATCAAATGAGAATAACACATCAGGATCTTCTTTGTCCTCACCTTTTTGAAAATTAAATGACACATTTATCTAGTGCATCCGAACCGGCTAAATTAACAAAAATAAACAAGAATAATCAGCAACTATTAAATAAATGCCAATAATAATAAAGGAATAAATTGCATATGTTGGGATGTTTCTGTGGCAGAGTTACATTATCTTATGGGAAGATAAATTGCCCCTTATTTTAGAGTAGCAAGGTAAGGAATCTTATTATGCATCAGATAAAGCCCTGAATGGGTGCACCAAGGCCCTTAATCTGGAACACGCAGTACCTTGAAGTGCTGGTTTGCTCACGGGAGCTTAACCCTGTTGCAAATGTCTGGATGTCTTCTGCCTCTCTGGGCCAGAGACTCAGAACTTGGTTGTATCTGTTAGCGTCAAGCGTTTTTGGGGAGAGACTCAGAATGCATTGCATCTCTTACTGCCTCCTACCACACAGAACATTTTTAACTGAAGCCATGGTCTTTGGTGATTCATAAAATGATCTGACAAAGTCAGTGGCTACCGGTTTTTAAGAATCAAAAAAGCATATTAAGGAGCATAAAATAAATACCTGTGGATCCGCTCCTTATGAAGCGAAACAGAAGAAACTGAACATCATTTACAACATTAACATCTATAATCCATAGCCTTAGGCAATGGTCTGTGGTGATATCAGATTAGTGAATGAATATTTTTTTATCAGGTTATTTTGAGATAAACTTACAATTTGACAGTTTTTTAAGATAAACAGACAGTTTGTCTGTTAATCCACCAAGAAAAATCCAATCAAAATCTAGCAAACCTTTGTCCACTATTGTGGTCGTAGAGCAGCCCCTACCATAAAACATGACCCTGAAATGTGCTGTTCAGCACACTTTCAGAGGTAGATTTAGGGGTAGTTAATTTACCACACTCATTATATTATTCTGTCTGGAGTACATATGTGGTATCTACATCTCACTTCACAGGGCCATCCCCTTAGAATGTGTTTTTGTGTTGCATTGTACTTGGCTTTGTTTTGTTCTGTGGCATTGTGTGTGTGTGTGTGTGTGTGTGTGTGTGTGTGTTTTCCCCTTACAAACTTTTCTGTGTATGTCTGATAGAACATTTTATTTAATTCATTCACTTTGAATTGAGAAAATGGTTCAAACTCCTTGAAAAAAAATCCTATATTTTGGTTTGCAAATTTATTTCTACTTTTTATCTACTTTTTTTTTAAGTACAATTTTAAGTTGAACACTCAAGTATGTTTTTAAAGCATGTTTTACCCAGAATTGACATTTGTAAAATTAACAATCACACACATACCAAACATCATGCAATTTTTATAAATGATTCAGTGGTTAATAATAATAGTTTTAAGAATTGGTTAGTAATGCATAATAGTCAAATATGTAGATACAGTGTTCATTGTGATATGTGATATATAAGTCTTACTAGTTTCATTTGGAACGATCTGATGCATTTTGAAATTTAAAATGTGCCATTTAAACGAGTATATTTCAGTCATGTGACTAGCAGAGATTTCAGTGGCCTTGTTCCGCAGCAAATCTATTTTAGCTCTTGTTTTGAAATTAGGCAGAAGCGGAGGGATGACAGCTTAGCACACAAATCCAGCCATTTTCAGGGCCAGGAGAAGAGATAATCTGATCAGTTATATTAGAACAAACATTTATTTATTTATTTTCAATAAATGTATTAATCAGCTTTTTACACTGACAATCATGTCGTTGTATGTCATTTGTACTTTTAATAGATTGTACTTAATACTAATAATACTTTAAATACTAATAGTAATTATAGTCCTTAGGTTGTTTACAGATAACGTAAGGCAGATTTTTTTTTATGTAATACACACTTTTAATGTACATCTAAATTAGCTGCTTCCTGCTTGGAAAGTAGTTCCAATTGCACATGTTGTGGTATTCATGTGCTTATTGTTTTTGTTTGCACTGGAACAACACACACACACACACACACACACACAAAAAAAAAAAAACTAAAAGAAAAGTAAAACTTGATAAAATGTCACACTCAAAAATGGACTTGACAAAATTATTGGCACCTTGTCAAAATTGTAAAATATAATTGCTTTTCAAGCATGTGATGCTCCTGTAATTTGTATTTAGACACACCTGTGGCAAGTAGCAGGTGTGGACTATATAGTATTCATACTTCCAACCAGTATAATTGGAGAAAAGTTGACTCAACCTTTGTGTTGTATGCTATACATGGAGTAAAGAAAGAAGTGTAAAGAGTTGCTTGTGGATTTGAGATAAAAAAAAAAATATTGAAAAACATGGACAATCTCAAGGCTACAAGTCCATCTCCAGAGATCTTAATGTTCATGTGTCCAGTGTGTGCAATATCATCAGGAGGTTTACAGCTCATGGGACTTTATCTAACCTCCCTGGACATGGATGGAAGAGAAAAATGAATGAAAAATTACAACAAAGGATTGTTTGAATGGTGGATTAAGAACCCTGATTAACTTCCAAACAAATTCAAGCTGATCTGCAGACACTGGGTACAGCAGTGTCAGCTCACACTATCCATCGCCATCTGAATGAAAAGGGGTGCTATGGTAGGAGACCCAGGAAGACACCACTGCTGACACAAAGACATAAAAAAGCAAGACTGGAGTTTGCTAAAACCTATGTGACAAAACCACAATCCTGGGAGAGCGTACTGTGGACAGATGAGACAAAGGTAGAGCTTTTTGGTAAAGGACATCATGGTACTGTTTACAGAAAAATAAATGAGACCTTCAAAAAAAAAAAAAGAACTCTGGGTGTTCTCTGGCACTGGATGTCTTGACTGTGTGTACGGTATCATGAAATCTGACGATTACCAAAGAATTTTGGGGTGCAACATAATGGCCAGTGTTAAAAAGCTGCATCTCCACCAGGGGTCATGGGTCTTCTGATGGTTCTTCTTCCATCAGGACAATGACCCGAAACACATTTCAAAAAGCACTCGGAAATGGTTACAAACAAAGTGCTGGAGAGTTCTGAAATGGCCAGCAAATCTGAATCCCATAGAACACCTGTAGAGGAATCTACAGCAGTTATGAGAAGGCATCCTTCAAATCTGAATAACCTGGAGCAGTTTGCAAAAGAAGAGTGGTCCAAAATTCCAGTAGAGAGGTGTAAAAAAACTCATTTATGGTTACAGAAAGCGATTCAGTTATTTTTTTTCCAAAATGGGTGCTACCAAATATTAAGTTTAGGGTGCCAATAATTTTGTCTAGTGCATTTTTTCGGTTCTGTGTGGAACTGTATCAAATTTGACTTTTCTTCTCTGTTTTTTTGTTTTGTTTTGTTTTGTTTTTTGTTTTAGTTTTTTTTGTGTGTGTGTGTGTTATTCCAATACAAACTGCAACAATTTTCTGCAGAGATGGGAAGTAACTAAGTACAAATACTTTGTTACTGTACTTAAGTAGATTTTTCTGGTATCAGTACTTTTACTATTTTTACTATTTATTTTTCTGACTACTTAGGGTGCTGATATTTTTGTCCATGACTATAGATAGATAGATAGATAGATAGATAGATAGATAGATAGATAGATTTACTTTTACTTATTTTTACTTTTTTTTTTTTTTTACTTTTAATATTTTTACACTAATATCTGTACTATCTACTTACATTTTCAAACCAGGCTCGTTACTTTCATTTTAATCTGTATTTGGTTGATCACCATTCGATAATAAAATCTAAAAATAAATCACGAATCTTTCACTTCTACTTTTACCAGAGTATTTTTAAACACTAGTATCTGTACTTCTACTTGAGTGAAGGATGTGTGTACTTTTTATCTCTGATTTTCTGAGAGAAGGGTTCCATTTTCTGACAGAATTGTAGGGGTGCTGATATTTTTGGCCATGACTATAGATAGATAGATAGATAGATAGATAGATAGATAAACTTTGTTTGGGTGTTATATGATTGTTTCTCCCCATATTTGTTTTTAGGGTTTCATGCAGCCCCATCTGTTAGGAGGAGAGTTCACACACTTGGAGTTCCCCAGAAGGGTGCAAAGAAAGGAGGTGGGCAAGAAGATGCTGTACCGGGACTTCACCATGACTGGCTGGTGAGGATATTACATTTGCTGTCATATTCCATCATGATTGTGTTTGTTTGTGTAGCAAGAAATATCATTTATTATAAAAATCTTTGTTTTGTGAAACTGCTTTCAAAACTCCAAGTGGCAACAGCGAAATCCAACCATATTTATTTCTAATAAATGTATGGTCTTCTCCAGAATAATTTTTTTCAGGGGTATATACAGAAAATATATGGCTCTGGCATTCTGATAACTGCTTTCCAAAAGGAAATTTTCATAGAAAAGTTTAGCAGACACTATATTAGCCTATAGACTTAGCAAATCAGCACAGACCAATAAAAGAAAAAAAAAATACTTTTATGTTGACAAAAATAGCTTTGATGTTTATAAAATACTTTTTTATATGGTACCTCTCACATCAGATAGACATTGCATGCATATTTTTTTATATATATATATTAGTAAAAGAGTGTCCATTTTTCTTTAGTTTAGTGTGAAAGATGATAAAATATATCTATAAAAAAAGACTCTGCTCTCACTTGAGTACCTGGATGCAAGCTCATAGCCAGTTTGGACAACTCATGCTTTGAACTAGTCATGCCTGTTCAATATTTAAAGATGCTCTTGTCTCTTTTAAGCTGAGTTTTGCTGTGCACCAAGTAGACATTGAAATGCTCGGAACCATCAAAATAAAGGGATGATCAAGCAGCCAGATAAAACTTCAGTTGCAGCAGTGTGTACATGGAAATATATTAATTAATTAAATTAACCAAAATAAGAAGAAACAACAGGCATGATTCATGAAGTGACTACCTCCACTCAGCGCTTCCCTGCACCCAGGCTGCTCATGAGTCTAGCGTAGAGCAGGCATGAGAAGCAAGAGATGTGGTACCGATTACTGGCACACACCTTATTATCACTATAGTTAAATAGGTGTACCGAAATGAGTGATGGATCCACTTCATGGACCCAAGAAAGCAGACATTTTAATTACATTTTATTATGACACATAATTATTGTTTGTAAACTTTTAGCGATTTCTGTTAGAGGTATAGAGGTATGTAGTGTTGGTATGTTGTGTTCACACCAACTGATTCTGTCTGCACCAACACCACTCTCCACCTTCTCGAGGTTTCTCAATAACAACTTCATCACCCTGGGAAGGAAACAGGAAATTGATTATTTTGACAGAACTTGAAAGAGGAAAGAGAAGTCTAGGGAACCAGCAAGTTGTTAGATTACTCAGATTGTTAGCCCACACAAGCTGCTGTCTCCAGGAAGAACGTTTTTGGAAGACCACTTAAGAACCTGGTTCGCCTGGTTGTTGGTCTGTGGATGGAACTTGAATGACAGACTGGTAGTAGTGCCAATTCAGCTGGCAGAATTCCCTCCAAAAGTGATGAACTGGGGCCCCCTGTCAGTCGTCAGGTTAAGGATGTCATCAGAGTTTGCCATACCTTGGCTTTTGGTGAAAGAACGCCACTGTGTGGACTTAAGACAATTGGCATGACAAAACAAGCTCTATGCAAGAATAATGTGCTCTGGCCAATTATTATGTAGGTTATATAGGTTATACAGGGATAGCTCAGGACTGCAGGAGCTACCACTGAGTCAAACTGTAGTTTCTTCTGGTGGCTGCCTAGTTCAGTGAGATTCACAGGGATTGTGATGTGTGAGACGGTGAACAACTACTGCCCATCTAGAGCAATGTTTTCAATCCTAGACCTGGGGACCCAAACATTCTGCACATTTTGTTTGTCTCCCTTATTTATCACACATAATTCAGATCACCAGCTCAATAGAGAGCTGAGAGGTCAGTGAAATCACTGATCTAGAGTAGGTAAAGAGATTGTTAATGGCTTGGATGAGAACATCATCCATAATTACCAACTCAGCTTCCATTAAATTCCTCTCTGTTCCTGAGTTGAAGAGCGCTGTGTAATTTTTCACTTTGTATTTTTCTGCTCTGGACCCCAGAACCTTTTACTTCTCTATTCATTTTGGCATGTGACTGTATCTGTGACAGTAATGTCAAAAGGTGAGCGGTTGATATACACTACCGTTCAAAAGTTTAGGGTCAGTAAGACTTGCAATTTTTTTTAATGAAGTCAAGGCTGCATTTATTTTATCAAAAATACAGAAAATAAACTGTAATATTACAAAATGTTATTACAATAGAAAATAATGATTTTTATTTTCATATACTTTAAAATATAATTTATTCCTGTGATGCAATGCTGATTTTTCATCAGCTGTTACTCAGTTTCCCAGGCTTAAGTGTCACATGATCTCTCAGAAATCAATTTGATATTCTGAATTATTAGTAGAATTATCAGTTTTGGAAACAGTTGTGCCACCAATGTTTTTTTTTTTTTTGAACCTGTATTTTTTTCTTTCAAGAACAACATTTATTCAAACTATAAATCTTTTCTAGCAATGTAAATCTATTATGTCACTTTTTATTAATGTAACAATTTATTCATTTCTTTCAAAAAAAAAAGAATGAATAAACATTTACTGACCCCAAACGGTAGTGTACGTACCAGATAATAATATTTAAGATATTGTTTCTATATTTTTAACAGAGACAATTTTGTTTATTAATAACATTTTATTACGAAGAAGATCCATTAAGAAGAATTTCACAGAATGATTTTCTTCAAACAGCCTCAGACACCTTCGCTTTAGTAGACTCCATTTACTACTGGCTATGTTAACACACTGCAAGCCTTAGTGCTCAATTCCAATTTTTTTCTCAGGTCCAAATTTTTTGAATAGCTGTTCACATTGTTGTTTTAAATGTGGCCAATATCAGATTTACATTGTGAACATATCATGGTTTGAATATTGCCCGCATGCACAAAGAATAATAAGAACAGGGTTTCCAGGTTTTCACAACAAAATTTGCCCGATTGATTCTCAAAACTAGTCAAAACTAGCCCAACCATGTTCAGAGGGGTAAATACTGCGTTGATGTGGAAGTTGAAAAATAACCTGTGACAAACAGTGTAAATAGTAGCCCGATTATGCACTGAAACTGTGGATTTGGCAGCAGTTTTGCAGCGTGCTGTCATACAGAAGTAAACACGATGGACATAAAGTAAAAGATTATGCGTTTATTTATAGTTATTTATAGTTTATAGATTTGCTGCAGAAGCCAGCGAAAAGATGTGCAGGCAACATTAAAAATAAAGACAAGGATGTGACTACATAACAGCAGTTTTGAAACCTTTATAGTACAAGCCCTCATGTTTTGCTTGTATATATGTTGTCATTGTAATACTTATGAGTTCTAACACATCACACTTCCACTGATTACCTTTTGCAACTGTCTTGATAACTTTGGGTATGTAAAATTGCAGAATTATGACAAATGCGCTCTAGAGTGACGTAAAAGTCGCATGAATTCAAACATGACTGTTCACACTGTGGTCGCATTGCGAAACATCTGACCTGTATCATATTTAGTAACACAAATTTAGTGGCACAAATCGGACTTGAAAAGACCAGATTACATGTGGTTTGTGCTGTTTAGTTTGTCATCCACTGGATGACAACTAAACTGACTTGAGCTGGATGATCCTTTGTAGAGCTGCTTTATAGTGGAATTTTATTTGTGCATTAAAATTATTATATCAGTTCTGAATTAAATCAACAATGAATAGCTGAATAATGATGCTTGTAGAGCTGCTTATAGTTGAATTCAGCTCCTTTAATAATTTGTGAATTTATACACAGTTATTAAACAAAAGTATTGTCTTTATAGAACTTCGTAACAAAAGAATTTCATGCAGGTCATGCATTACAAGTAGCGGATAACTTTTTTCAAGTAACTAGTAAAGTCAAGTCACCTTTATTTATATAGCACTTTTAACAATGCAGGTTGTAAAGCAACTTTACAGTATTAAATATGATGTATAGTATTAAATAACAGTAAACAATCAATTTTCAGTTAAAGGCAGTTCATCATTGAAACCAGTGATGTCATCATCCAGCTCAGTTCAGTTCAAATAGCATACAGTATCGCGGGAAGTTATGTACTGGAATCTAAACGCTAATGTTTTTTCATTTACAAGATGTAAATGTACAAGAAATATTTTTTTTTACTTTTTGTTTCCTTTATATATTTAATGCCATTTTATTAACCAATGTCTCTTCTGCTGACCTTTGTTGATCCAATTCAGCCATACTAATAAGCAAAACTTAACATTTGTGCTTCATTTTTCTCATTGATGAAGAGTGTTGAACTTCCTTCTACAGTTCTACTGTACAGATGTAAATGTACTTTTCCTTCAGCCTTAGGCTTATTTATTTCACTTTTTAGTGTGAAAGGGCTTTCACATTTGCTAAAAATCAAACTTTTTATATTAAAAACAAATATGCAAGCCCTGCCCAGATTTAAAATGTAACGCAAAAGTAATGTAATGCATTACGTTCCATAAAAAGTAACTAAGTAACATAATTAGTTTAGGGAGTAACGCAATATTGTAATGCATTATTTTTAAAAGTAATTTTCCCCAACACTGTTTCATTAAATGACCATCTCTACAGTATAAATTCTGGGTATCTCTTGTTCTTTGAAACCACACCAATGGGGAAGACTGCTGACTTGGCAGTGGTCCAGGAGACAATCACTGACACCCTCCACAAAGAGAGTAAGTCACGGAAGGTCATTACTGAATGGGGTGGCTGTTTACAGAGTGATGTATCAAAGCATATTAAATACAAAGTTGACTGGAAGGAAGAAATTGGGTAGCCAAAGGTGCACCACAAGCTTGAGAATACTGTCAAGTAAAGCCGATTCAAACACTTGGAAGAGCTTCACAAGGAGCAGAATGAAGCTGGAGTCAGCACATCAAGAGTCACCGCACTCAGATGTCTTCAGGAAAAGGACTACCAAGCCACTTCTGAAACAGAAACAACGTCAGAAGCATCTTACCTGGGCTAAGGAGAAAAATAATTGGACTGTTGCTCAGTGGTCCAAAGTCCTCTTTTCAGATAAAAGTAAATTTAGCATTTCATGTTGAAATCATGATCCCAGAGTCTGAAGGAAGACTGGAGAGGCACAGTGTGAAGATTCTGAAGACAGTAATGATTTTGGGGTGCCATGACATCTGCTGGTGTTGGTCCATTGTTTTATCAAGTGGAAAGTCAATGCAGCCATCTACCATAGATTTGTGTGAGCCTTTGGGTTGAGTCGTTTTAGGAAGGCGTGGAAGGGTCTTAACTTTTATAAAGAGTATCTATTTGGGTTTGAGACTAACTTTACAGATCTTGCATATGTACAAACAGCTTGTAACACTCCAAAGACAAATGAAAACATGAAATCGCATCATATGACCCCTTTAAAAACACTTTTTTTAAATTAGATAATCTTAAGTCTCACTTTTTCTCTTTTTGTCTTAACAGGGCTTATAAAACCATTGAGGATGAGGACCTCAGATTTCCTCTGATATATGGAGAAGGAAAAAAGGTAACACCGGTGAGCGAATCTGAGAAAAACAAAGCTAAAAGAGCAAATGAAAAGACAACTCTGGTCAGGCACAGACACAGGACGTGGCACTAAAACAGTAGTGTCAAAGCAAAGAAAAATTAATACTGGAATAGACAACAAGACGAGAAAAAAGAAAGTAACATTTAAAGTACTAAAAGTATTTAAGTATAAAACTAAAACACTAAAATACAAGGGCGAGAAAAGCACAATATGATATAGAAAGAAAAAAACAATCATCAATACTTACTAAGTCACTGACTATGTTAATAAGAGATCTTGGGAAATGCATACTTTAGCTTGATAGCACTGAAGCGAATGTCCCACCCTCCCTCCAAATCGTGTCCAAAGCCACGCCCCCTGAACGTATTTACACACACAGACCACACGACCAGAGACAGCATTATTACAATACATTGTAAAACCGAGTTGAAATGTGCAACAGCCCAGATAGGAAAACTGTGTGTTGCTAATAATGCGAGAGGCCGTGTTTTCCAAGGGTTTAATAAAACGCCCCATGCATCGACACACTCGTCCACATACATGGAGATTAAGCAAGGAAAAATTTACCCAAGCATGCATCCAGCTCAGGTCACAAACAGAAATAAAATAAATAAAAAAAAGATGTTGTAGTGCGAGTCATCTCTTCATCTTTCCAGAATGCATAGACTACCGTAAATGCTCTAGTGGCCGTTACAACATCATATGTCATTAACTGTGAGAACTCTTTATAGTACAGTTAGTAAAAGTATTACAATACCAGGAAGGAAGATCAGGTTGTTGATGTTTGCCTGGAATTCTCACTCACAGTGTACGTGAACGCTCTGATGACATATGCTGTCTACGCGAACAGGGTGACAGGGTGCAGAGGTATGCAAATACATATGTTGACTGGCAGGTACGACAGCCTATAGTAATGTTTGGGCCGAACTTTTTGATTGGACGAACAAGGTCTTACACCTTCCACAGAATATATAAATAATTTAGACCACTTAACTTAATGATTGCTATCCGGATGTGAAGAGACTTTCAACCAGCATAACAAAAAATGTTTCTGAAGGCAATTATCTATTGCACCTTTAACTGCACAAAAAATAGATGGGATCATCAGGTTTGGTAAAACTTGTTGGAGATACCATCTTGAGTGCATTAAACAAAACAAATGCTTAGAATATTTTCAAATGTTAAGAACTCTTTGCCTAGAGTATAATTTGTATTGAATATTATGATGGTGCTAACATTCCCTACAATTGTACCAAGTTTTATTAATTACTTATAAACCATGTTACTGTATAAAAAAACACTGAAAACCAAGCATGTAGGTAGAATATGTCTTCTTTTTAGAGAAATTTCAAAGAAAGCAATTGTAGGAGCCATATTTAATCATTAATTTCAGTTTAATTTATTTGTTTTTTTTTATTTCAAACATATGAATATTTGAGGAAATCTTATGTTGGATGTTTGATCTTTAGACTGGCCGGTCATATGAATTTGGACTCACGTCATGGTGGCGTGAATGTGCAGATCTTAATTCAGTGGCATTGTTTTGGTAGGATGGAGTTGGAGGGTGGAGAGCAACAGTTTCTTCAATCACACATTGTACCGTATTTTCACCTTTAATTTGTAATTTTGGAAAGTAAACCGAAGATTGCGATCAATAAATGTATTTTTTTTTTACATAACCATATTTCTGTGCATGCATAATAGGACGTGTGTATCAGAAGACTCCCCCGATAACTTCAAGAGAATAAAAAGTCAAAGAACGATCGTGGATTAGCCGCTACAGCTATAATGTCCGGAAGTCAGTTTTCTATACCTTCGAAAGGCACAGAGAATCTATCATATCATATCAAAAATCACAACTGAATCAGAAAAGTTCCTGAGTGCCAACAGGTCGTGTGGCAGCAAGCCATTGCTAAGATGGCAGAATAAGAATTGGTCATGTTTGGGCCATGAAACACTATTAGTGTAGAAGCATTTTGTCTGTCAGAGTCAGCAGTAGCTGAAGTGTGCTTGCTGTGCAATAGATGTTGCTAGTAAGGAGTTTTAACTGCTATTTAAGACTGCTAATGGAAGATTTGTTAATTGTTGCTAGTTTAAGAGCTATCCAGTTAAAGTTTCTATTGACACGTTGTATCCTTTCAGCTGTTTCTGAAGTAGATAGACTCAGCTGTAAAGGAATTAGTACAGTAGTAAAGTAAATAGCATGATTGATGTTTGTGTAAATTCTAACTTAAGTGAGTACACCCAAGTTAGGGTTACCAACAAAGCTCTTTTCTTTACTGCTTTCTTCTTTGCCCTGTATTACTCTCACAATATAAAAGTACAAACACATCCGCATACTGGGGTAGATTCCAAGGCACCACCCTGCTGAAAAAACAGCTAAAACCAGCCTAGTCCATAGCTGGTCAGCAGGCTGGTTTCAGAGGGGTTTTGGCCACTTTTCCAGCTGATCCAGCTTAATCCAGCTAAGACCAGCCAACCAGCCTAGGCTGGTTTTAGCTGTCTTTTTTCAGCAGGCACTTCCTCTCCTCAGCCAGTCACCCTTTCCGTTGAACTGTAGAATTGTCGGTCAGTGAACGCTGAAACCAATGCTGTCGCTCATTCTTTTTGCCACTCAGTGGGCAGAGCCGCACTTACTCCAGCTGATGGTGACGTCACATGCATACCCTCTATTCACAGCACATGAGTCGGGACATGAATTTGTTCTTAACCTCATCCTAATGTTAGTGAATTAGTATTCTAAATGAGCTGCCTCATTCATGAGGTTAGTAATTTGCATAAAACACACCCAGACCATCTCCATATTTAGGCTTTCCGCACCTTCCCTTTACAGAAGGGATCTCCAACCCTGCTCCTGGGGAGCTAACATCCTGCTCCAGCTGCTCCTGTTGAGTCAAACACACCTGAACTAGCTAATCAAGCTATTTAGGGTTACTTGATAATTACAGGCAGGTGTATTGGAGCAGGGTTGGAAGTGAAGTTTGCAGGATGGTAGCCCTCCAGGAACAGGGTTATCATCACAAGATGAAACTTACATTTGTCTTAACTATAGGCTATGTATACAAAGACTGTCCTTGTATTGGGACAGTTTCACTTAGTAAATGTAAAAGTTTAAAAGTTAATATTTAGCTGCAAGTATCTTGCGTGACTGTAACTCACAGTACCAAATATCAGGTAACAAAGGCATTGAAGTTGCCTATAAAATGCATTTAAATATGTACCATAAACCAGTGTACAATTGTAGTTTATGTATCTAAATTATGCAGTGGAACATGAACAGTTAAGCAGTATTGAACAGGTGACTTAGCATGAAACTCACATGAATTATATGCTCTATTTAAGTCACTGTTTGAACTAGTAAAGTTTGCCGGTGTCAATAACGAAGTAAAAAGTATTTAAGTTCAACCAGCATAGAATGTAAAACAGATAACTTACTTTTTTATCAATCACTAAGTGGCAGGATTGGAGCTGTCATCATCGACAAGTTTGGGAAGTGAGATTAGCTGAGCCACCAGTCTGACATAAGTTCGGTCCTGAACCTGCACCACAACTGTCCGTATCCATCCGTCAGGTCCAGAGAAGGTACGGTCACCTTGCCTACTGGTTGTTTCTTTGTTGATGGGGGGTCAAGAACTATGGGATGTAGAGCATTAAGGTCTATGAGCTCAGCATAATGTAGTCTCCCTCCAACCCTAATTAGAACAGATTCTTCATCATATTCGGGAGACAGGGACACTAGCCGGCTATTAGATTGTAGGGGTCGGTTTGAGGAGAGAGCTTTGACCTCCTCTGGAAATGACTCCCGTTGGGCTTGTTGAAGGAGGAGCCGCTCTGCTTAGAAATAATGCTTGGTTTCATCGGTCTGGGTGGAAGGCTGAGCCGCCAAGTCCTTCCATGTGTTATAGTGATTTGCTTCTGGAAGTTGGACATCAAGACTAGTACACAGGTGCAGGCAGAGTGCAGACTTCTTTAATTCAGTATCCGTTTCAGGATTAGCAGCCAGCATGGTTGGCCAGGATGCTTCTGACTGATGCAAGAAATCTGGTCCATTAGCCAATCAGTATGATTGTGTCAGTTCCTTTAAGGATTTCCCACGGGTTATGTCATCTGCTGCGTTCTTTTCTGAATCCACATACCTCCAGGGGCTGACGTCTGTGAGGGACTGAATTTCAGCTATTCGAGTTCCTACAAATACCTTATACCTGCAGGAGTCTGACAGCAGGCAGCGTAGGACAGTGGTAGAATCTGACCAGAGAATGACTTGCCTGATGGTGACTGTGAGCTCCCTTTGGAGGACTTTGGCCATCTGCGCTCCTGCCAAACTGCCATTCATAGATCTTTGGCTGCTCAGTCCTTTGCATGTTTCTCCATAGGAAACGCAGGATCACCTTGTCATCTGGCAGTAGGCGAACTTGGTGAAAGATGCCTTTCACATCTGCTTACTTTTTTATCAATCAATCACAGAAGAAACAAACATGCAGTAGTCTGTTTTCCTTGCACCATGAACAAGTCAGTCTCTACACTCATACATCTAGACTGCCTCCTGATACTTGTCCGGGCATGTCTTGACTTGTTTAGCATCCAAGCATTAAAAGTTACAGCGGGGAAAATAAGTATTTGACACATCAGCATTTTTATCAGTAAGGGGATTTCTAAGTGGGCTATTGACACAAAATTTCCACCAGATGTAGCCATCAAGCCAAATATTGAATTCATACAAAGAAATCAGAACATTTAAGTATACAAGTTGAGTCATAATAAATAAAGTGAAATGACACAGAGTATAAGTGTCACGGATGAGTCAAACACGTGTGGATCCATTTGCAAACTTTATTGTGGTAGATAATCTAGTCGAACTGGTACAGCGCATTGGACACAAAGGGAAGTCGTAAAACCAGGTAGCAGTCGAGGCAGGCAGCAAGCAACAAACGTAATCCAATAAACAAGCTAGGGGTCAATAGGCCGGCGGAAAACAATCAAAAAACCAGGAACCAGACAGAAACAGCAACGAGAAATAAAACACGGGAAAGACGCTTGGAATTAACAGAGAACTGATCAAGACTTCGCGAATGGCAGTGCGTGAGAATGGCTTTTATACAGTGGGTGAAGAGGTGTAATGACTGTCAGGTGTGTGCAAGTGAAGGCAAGATGGCCGACCGGGGTGAGAGGACACAGGAAGTTCATAAGAGGGGGTTATGGGAAATGTAGTGAATTAATTGTCCATGATGAGATGAAGGCTCCCTCTAGAGGAGGAAAGAGGGAGCTATGACAGCACAGTTTGTGACAATAAGTATTGAACACACTTTATTTAATACTTTGTAGAAAAGCCTTTGTTGGTGATTACAGCTTCTAGACACCTCTTGTATGGAGAGACCAGTCGTCTGCATTGCTCAGGAGTGATTCTGGTCCATTCTTCCACACAAACGGTCTTTAAATCTTGAAGGTTCCTTGGGCCTCTTTTATGAACTTTGATCTTCAGTTCCTTTCTGTGAAAACAGCTTGTATTGCAGTTAATGTTGATCCACACAAACTCCGTCTCTTCATATCACCTTAAAATGTGTATTTGGGAGCACAAAATATTCTGTAACACTTCATAATAATGTTCAGTTGTAAGTCATTCATAAGTGATTAGTTAATGATGAAATAATCATTTACAAAACATTCACAAATGATTAATAAGTGATATGCTAACAATTTGTGTATTTTTTGTTAATTTGTTAATAAGTCAGTTACAAGATAATTTAAAAGTAATTAGTTAATGATAAACTCATCATTTATAAAACATGACTGTGTTTATAAATGATTAATAACTCATATGTTAAAAAGCACAAAATGCAATTATTCTAAAACTATTTTCTTTTTTAAATAACAAATTATTTCCTGTCAAGTGAATAAATATGTAAATCATTTCTTTCATCAGCACAGACTTGTGTTCTCTGTGGAGTATGTGGGATCTAGTGATAGTGTAAACCAGTTTTACACTCCACTAAAGATTACATCAGGTGCACAGCGCTAAAATACTCCATGTGTGTCACAGAAGACATCTTTACCCTCACCAGTCAACCCTTACATTGCAGTACACACTACAAATTATTCAAAACCTGTTGTGTAAGCGCATGAATAAATCAATCTTACAAATCTTTCTGCATCCCCAATCTAAAGTGTAAACTACTCATCAGTTGTAAATGTTTCACAAACCTGAAAAATTAGTAAAACATTTATAACTGATGAATTTTTTACACTTTAGATTAGGGGATGCAGAAGATTTGTAAATGATTTATTCATGATGTAAGGGTAAACATTTCAATGACTGACATTTATGATTACTAATATATTATCTAGTAACTTATTAGCGAATAATTATTACCAATAAAATATAGGAAATACAGAAAATGTTCTCAATTTACACATTTTACAAAAATTACTTACTGACAATGCATTTGAAGGCCTGAACATTACAAAAAAACTGAAGCAGCAGTCACACAAAGCATAATGCTTGAGAAAGCTGAGCAAACTGAACTAAGATTTCTGCTCTCTTTATCAGTCAGGTAATTTTCAAAATAAAAGTCTCGACCAAAACCCCAACATACATAACTCAATCAACAGAACACTCCCCACCTGACATTTATAAAGATGTCATCTGTAACAAACTGTTTAAAAGCATTTTCTAAGCAGGAGGAAGATTTCAGATACAGGCAAGATTTCAGATTTCAGAAACAGAAAGTTCCCTTTCGATACATTCACTCGTACTGCGTCGCAGATGCTTATGGGAAAAATCCTTATTTTCTTAGAGACTGAAGCACTTTTTCAATAACGCAGTGTAACTGCAGGGCTATTGGTCAAGTCAGTGATAACTGAGTGAACCAGTAGCTGGGCAGCGGTGTTGCGCAAACCTATGGCAAAGCAGCCCGCTGAATTCTGCCAGACCCTGCCAGAATGGGCAGAGAAATCGGCTATATAAGCGGGTGCTTGCCACGGTTACTCAGATTCTTTCTCTTCAACGATGACACATCTCTTCGCTCAAGACTCAAGCCTCTACTCTGCAAGATCAAGCTCTTCTAGATCGCTCACCATGAACCGGCATCTGCAGCGGATTGAGACCTTGCTGCTCAGCTGATGCCTGCCTCGCACCGCCTTCATCGTCTGCAGCAGCGTGTCTGTATCCCCTGCCGTATCAGTGCGCTTCGTGCTTGGGCGCCGCCAACGCCGAAGCTGCGCTCAATGAGGCTGAATGTCCTCATTGAGAGGATATGAGTCTCGCCTCTCTGTGCTCATGGCTAGCGCTCTTTTCAGAGCGTGACCCCGCCCCTCGCGCCCTCCCGCTTTCTTCCTCCCAGGAGCATGCGTTAGTCTGATAACACTTTATTCAGCACAACCTGGGCTACAATAATATGTGAGCAGCATGTATGTATATGATTGTGTTTTTAAGAAAGCAACGTTTATGCGTGGTTAGTGAAAAACGAAACTTTTGAAGTGACTGAAATACGGCCATAAAACAAATACAGAACATTAGTTCACAAGACTTTTGAGAACTGGATCTTGTAGCTTAGAGTTTTTGCTTCAAAATGATGTGAAAATTACTGTTCACTGATTCTCAGAAAACAATATATTGATGTAAATTTTCTTTGTCACATTTTGCTTTGGAAAAGAATATTCAAGGAGGCGTGAATGATCATGAATAATGCTGTAATTCACACCTTAGAGGACAAAGAGCTGCATAATGAGATCCATAATGAGCTTTTCAGTCAGGTGTGTGACTGAGAGGGAATTGCTACAATAATGTGAGGACAAAAGAAATGTATATGTTTTGTAGTAGTTTATTGAAAATATATTTAACTGTCACACAAAATAAATTGAGATACACTTACTTGCAGTTATTAGGAACCAACAAATAAATAAACAACACGTCAAGATGTTGTGGTCAAAATATTCAAAACAGAGGCAGGAGACTTGAACACAGGAAAACAGCAGACAGCAGAAACTGCATGAGAAAACAAATGGATGTGAGCATCACAGTGATCTGACAAAGACAGAGCAAACATGGTGACAATATACAGGTATATACACTATCAGTCAAAAGTTTTTAAACAGTAAGATGTGTAATGTTTGAATAGATTTTTCAGGTTTCTTTTATGAATAGAAAGTTCAGAAAAACAGCACTTAGATAAAGCAGAAATAATTTGTGACACTATACATGTCTTTATCATCTTTATCTTTTGATCAAGCATTATTGCTAAATAAAGTATTATTTATAAAATTTATTTTAAAAAAATCTTACAATTTTCTTTCTTCAAAGGCTTCTTCACACAATTTCATAGAAGAACCATTTTCAGAATTTCAAAGGTTCTTTATGGAACCATTTATACAAAAAATGTTTTTCTATGGCACTGTGAAGCATCTTTATTTTTAAGAGTGTAGGTATGGTCACTAAAATAATTGAATAAATCATTGAGCACGTTGATAAGCCAGGAGCAACTCTATTGTTTCATTAGCAATCACTAATATTGCCTATGTGACATTACAGGTCCTTCTCAAAAAATTAGCATATTGTGATAAAGTTCATTATTTTCTGTAATGTACTGGTAAACATTAGACTTTCATATATTTTAGATTCATTACACACAACTCGAAGTAGTTCAAGCCTTTTATTGTTTTAATATTGATGATTTTGGCATACAGCTCATGAAAACCCAAAATTCCTATCTCAAAAAATTAGCATATTTCATCCGACCAATAAAAGAAAAGTGTTTTTAATACAAAAAAAAGTCAACCTTCAAATAATTATGTTCAGTTATGCACTCAATACTTGGTCGGGAATCCTTTTGCAGAAATGACTGCTTCAATGCGGCGTGGCATGGAGGCAATCAGCCTGTGGCACTGCTGAGGTGTTATGGAGGCCCAGGATGCTTCGATAGCGGCCTTAAGCTCATCCAGAGTGTTGGGTCTTGCGTCTCTCAACTTTCTCTTCACAATATCCCACAGATTCTCTATGGGGTTCAGGTCAGGAGAGTTGGCAGGCCAATTGAGCACAGTAATACCATGGTCAGTAAACCATTTACCAGTGGTTTTGGCACTGTGAGCAGGTGCCAGGTCGTGCTGAAAAATTAAATCTTCATCTCCATAAAGCTTTTCAGCAGATGGAAGCATGAAGTGCTCCAAAATCTCCTGATAGCTAGCTGCATTGACCCTGCCCTTGATAAAACACAGTGGACCAACACCAGCAGCTGACATGGCACCCCAGACCATCACTGACTGTGGGTACTTGACACTGGACTTCAGGCATTTTGGCATTTCCCTCTCCCCAGTCTTCCTCCAGACTCTGGCACCTTTATTTCCGAATGACATGCAAAATTTGCTTTCATCCGAAAAAAGTACTTTGGACCACTGAGGAACAGTCCAGTGCTGCTTCTCTGTAGCCCAGGTCAGGCGCTTCTGCCGCTGTTTCTGGTTCAAAAATGGCTTGACCTGGGGAATGCGGCACCTGTAGCCCATTTCCTGCACACGCCTGTACACGGTGGCTCTGGATGTTTCTACTCCAGACTCAGTCCACTGCTTCCGCAGGTCCCCCAAGGTCTGGAATCGGTCCTTCTCCACAATCTTCCTCAGGGTCCGGTCACCTCTTCTCGTTGTGCAGCGTTTTCTGCCACACTTTTTCCTTCCCACAGACCTCTTGCTTGAGGGTGTCAATGATGGCCTTCTGGACAGCAGTCAGGTCGGCAGTCTTACCCATGATTGCGGTTTTGAGTAATGAACCAGGCTGGGAGTTTTTAAAAGCCTCAGGAATCTTTTGCAGGTGTTTAGAGTTAATTAGTTGATTCAGATGATTAGGTTAATAGCTCGTTTAGAGAACCTTTTCATGATATGCTAATTTTTTGAGATAGGAATTTTGGGTTTTCATGAGCTGTATGCCAAAATCATCAATATTAAAACAATAAAAGGCTTGAACTACTTCGAGTTGTGTGTAATGAATCTAAAATATATGAAAGTCTAATGTTTATCAGTACATTACAGAAAATAATGAACTTTATCACAATATGCTAATTTTTTGAGAAGGACCTGTATATGATATGCACACATGCGTTATATTTATCACACAGTACATAACAACTGAGAAGCTATATTATTATTAAGCACATTATAAATGTTTGAGAACATATTGTGACAAGTCTCCCGAGCACTCATCAGCGTCGCCCTGGAAACAGACAAGGAACACCTGCAATCACTCAGCCTGGACCGGACCGTCACAGCTGCAGCTCATCACCGGGCTGCATAAAGCCACACACCAAGGAACGCCAGTCTGAGAAATGCTCTCCAAGCAAACGGACGCTAACCACACTCTTTCTCTCTCCCCTGCTTGACCGAAGTGAGCGTGCGACAGCAGCAAATTGTGGAGCACATAGCCACTCGTCAAGGAAAAGTAGAAGAGGAGCTAGCTGCTCTCCGCCTTGCCGCTGCCCCGCCCGCTTCGCTACCTGATCCCCGTGTGCGAGCCGCCCAACTACTGCCCAAACTCACCAGTCACGATGACATTGAACTGTTTTTACAAATGTTTGAGACAACAGCGGTCCAAGAGGGCTGGGATCGCAGTTTGTGGGTGCGAGTGCTGGGACCGCTGCTTACCGGGGAAGCTCAGCGGGCCTATTTTTCTCTATCCCCTGAATCGGCTGATGATTATGATGTATTGAAGAAGGAAATTCTCGGGCGCCTCGGCCTGTCGTCAATTTCAGCTGCTCAGTTGTTCCACGAATGGGAATACAAGCCCCGACGCCCAGCCCGCGCCCAAGCCGCTGAACTCGCCCGGCTCACACAGCACTGGCTATTGGAGGGAACGCCCACCGCTGGTCAGGTAGCGGAGCGGGTCACCATCGACCGGCATGACGAATCCAACTACCATCGCTGAGCTTGTGGAGTCCATCGAGTTGGCGGAGGCGGCTATGCATCGCGAGCCCGGGGAGCGAGCGCCGTCTTTCCCCCGGAGGGTAAACCAGGAGCGACGCACGCCGGAGGGTACCCCTCACGCAGTACACAGGCCTGCAGCTCCCGGCCCGGTGGACGAGCCGATGCCCACTGAAGACCCTGTTCCACCCGCACGCACGTGGCTGGCTGGTTGCATCGTTCACCAGGATCCACCCCGTGAAGCACCAAGGACGGAGGTCAAAATCAACGGGCGGGCAGCTCTAGCACTGCTGGACTCGGGGAGCTCCGTGAGTCTGGTACAAGCCGCCATTCTACCTCCTCAAAAGAATTCAAAGTCTCAATTACCCATCACCTGCGTCCACGGCGATACTCGGCACGTGCCTGCCCGCAGAGTGGCCATTACTGCCGGCCCTGGGTCCTGGCCAGTCGACGTTGGGATTGTCAAAGAGCTGCCCGTCCCGGTACTTCTCGGAAGGGATTGGCCGGGGTTTGAACAACTGCTCCGTGCCACCACCCAGCCAGCCAGCCGAGCCGGGAGCCGCCGCGAGCGCCGGGCTGGAAGGAAGACGCCGCCCCGCTCTGCTTGCCTCGGATAGCGGGAGAGATCCCCCACCCAATCCACTAATGTCTTCTTTGATGTGTTTCAACAGGTGGCAGGGGGGGGATCATTCGCTAAGGCTCAGTTGGAAGATGACAGTCTCAAACACTGCTGGTCACAAGTCCGAATCATTGATGGTCAGGAGCAGCAACCAGCACCCCATCCTCTCCCGCATTTCGACGTCAAGCGTGGTCTGCTGTACTGCGTTGCCTAGCGACGGGGGGAGGTAAAGGAGCTTCTCGTGGTCCCGAAGGGGAAGGTGGAGATGGTTATGGAGCTAGCGCATGCTCATCCCATGGCTGGCCACCTGGGAGCAGCGAACACCGCCCAGCGCATCCGAGATCGGTTTCACTGGCCTGGATTGGACGGCGACGTGAAGCGCTTTTGCCAGGCGTGTCCCATGTGTCAGCTGACGGCACCACGAACGCCTCCCCCCAGCCCGCTCATCCCGCTTCCTATCATTGGGGTACCCTTCGAGCGAATCGGGATGGATCTGGTGGGGCCGTTGCCTAAGTCTGCCCGCGGACATGAACACATCCTGGTGATTGTCGACTATGCCACCAGGTATCCAGAGGCCATCCCACTTCGCAAGGCAACGGCAAAGAACATCGCCCAGGAGCTCTTCCTGCTCTGTACCCGAGTCGGCATCCCAGCGGAGATACTGACTGACCAAGGGACCCCCTTCATGTCATGGCTAATGGTTGACCTCTGCCGGCTGCTGCAGGTGAAGCAGATCAGGACCACCGTCTTCCATCCCCAAACAGACGGCCTCGTCGAGCGTTTTAACCAGACGCTGAAACAGATGCTCAAACGTGTGGCGGCTGAAGACAGGAAGGACTAGGATCTGATGTTACCGTACGTACTCTTTGGAATCCGGGAGGTTCCCCAGGCATCAACTGGCTTCACCCCATTTGAGTTGCTCTTCGGCCGACAACCAAGAGGTCTGCTCGACGTGGCCCGCGAAGCCTGGGAGCAGCAGCAGCCTGCCCCTCTCCGCTCCGCTGTGCAACACGTGAGAGAGATGCGTGAGCGGATCGAGAGGGTTATGCCATTAGTCAAGGAACATCTGACGAAGGCGCAGCAGTCCCAACAGCGACTCTATGATCGGGCGGCCCAACCACGGGAGTTTCAGCCAGGCGATAGAGTCATGGTGTTGGTCCCCACCTCAGCCTGCAAGTTCCTGGCCACTTGGAAAGGTCCCTACACGGTCATTGAGAGGGTAGGCCCCGTAACTTACCGTTTACGCCAGTCGGGACGCCGACGTGAAGAACAGTTGTACCATATCAACCTGTTGAAGAGGTGGGTGGGGACCCGTGATGAGCTCGCCGCCCTCGCCACCGCTGACCCCGTGGTTGTCGACATCGGAGACCATCTGTCGGCCGCCCAGAAGACGGAGCTGAACCACCTGGTCAGTCAGTTCTCTGATGTGTTCTCCACCCGTCCCGGGCAGACCAACGTCATCCACCACGATATCCACACACCACCTGGAGCCATCGTGAGGCAGCGGCCCTATCGGATCTCAGAGGCTCGGAGACTGGCCGTCAAGGAGGAAATCCGTGAGATGCTGAAGTTAGGGGTAATCGAGCCATCTCGCAGCGCCTGGTCCAGCCCCATCATCATGGTACCGAAGCCGGATGGCACCCTCCGCTTCTGTAACGACTTTCGCCGACTCAACCAGGTCTCGGAGTTCGACGGATACCCCATGCCCCGTGTCGATGAGCTGCTGGAACGGCTGGGGAGGGCCCGGTATATCTCAACGCTTGACCTCACGAAGGGATATTGGCAAGTTCCCCTTACTGATGCTGCCAAAGAAAAGACTGCCTTTTCGACACCAAGTGGACACTGGCAATACCGGACCCTCCCCTTCGGCCTCCACGGGACCCCGGCCACGTTCCAGCGCATGATGGACATCCTTCTACGGCCCCATCAGACCTATGCCGTGGCGTACATCGATGATGTGGCCATTCACTCCGAGACCTGGCAGGACCACCTAGAGCGGCTGTGGAGGGTGCTCCTGGAACTCCGGCGGGCTGGACTAACCGCCAACCCCCGAAAGTGTCATCTTGCCCTCGCCGAAGCTCAGTATCTGGGTTTCCGGGTCGGCAGAGGACTCATACAGCCACAGCAGCAGAAGGTCAAGGCCATCCTGACAGCGCCCCGCCCGGAAACCAAGTCCCAGGTATGAGCCTTTCTGGGGTTGGCAGGTTTTTAATCGCTGTTTTATCCCTAACTTCTCCACCTTAGCATCTCCCCTGACAGACCTGACCAGGAAGGGGCAGCCGGAGAAGGTAAAATGGGACGAGACCTTGGACAAGACCTTCCGGGACATCAAGACCACCCTGACGTCTGAGCCGGTGTTGAGGGCGCCTGACTTCAACTGCCCCTTCCTGCTGCAGACGGACGCCTCGGACACGGGCCTGGGGGCAGTCCTCTCCCAGGTCTGTGATGGTGAAGAACATCCCGTGACTTACATCAGCCGTAAGCTGACCCCAGCCGAAACCAGGTATGCGGCGGTGGAGAAGGAAGCCCTGGCCATAAAGTGGGCAGTCCTGGAGCTCCGTTACTACCTGCTGGGCCGCCGCTTCACCCTGATGACGGATCACGCCCCGCTGCAGTGGATGGCCCGTGCCAAAGACACCAACGCCAGGGTGACGCGGTGGTTCCTGGCGCTCCAGGACTTCCACTTCACCATGGAACATCAGGCCGGGACGGCCAACTCCAACGCCGACGGGCTCTTCCGGCTGCAGGTCTGTCGGGGCACACTCCCTCCGGGGGTTTTTCATCAGAACCCAGTTGTGTGATTCTTCACCCCGCCACAATATTTGTAGATAGAGTATTGCACTGTAAAGCTTGGTCTAAGCATTTTTAGACATTACTTTTGTATCGTCTAAACCAGGGGTGCCCAATCCTATTCCTGGAGATCTACCTACCTGCAGACTTTAGTTCCAGCCCTGCTCCAACACAGCTGTCTGTAATTATCAAGTGCTACCTAAGAGCTTAATTAGCTGGTTCAGGTGTGTTTGATCAGGGTTGGAGCTGAACTTTATAGGATGGTAGATCTCCAGGAACAGGATTGGGCACCCCTGGTCTAAACATTACTTTTATGTTGTAGCCTATTGTTTATCCTGACACCATACAGATGCAATTAAACTGCCTATCATGTTTCAAAATATTGCACTCGATTGATTTCACACATTTTAGTCAGGAATTATAGTTTTGGAAAAGTCCAATTAGTAAATGCGTTCATGTTTATGTCACAACAACACATGATCTATTGCCAATAAGACACATTACTTACACTGTATAAACAGTGTCCTCCGTGGCTCTCGGGTGAATACAATGTTTAATCCTGTCAGCGTTTTCTTTCAAAAACGAAAAATATCCGAGATGAACGTGTTGCAGCTTTGTTTCACTTTGTGATGTGGGCGTTTACCTCTTGTGCCTCCATGTGGCTGATTATAATATCAATAGCAGGAGCAGCATATGGGCGTGGTCAAATTAGGAGATAATGAAGCAGAGGGGAAAACAGGACATCGCGTTGGTTTCATACAGATTACTTTAACACAGAATATTTGATTTTGGTAAGACTTACTTCATTTAAAAGTAGACATATCAAGCTTTCTAAAGACATGTCTCTTATGCCTGGCTGTAATGTAAATGCAGAGCTAGAGTTATTATTAGTGACGTGTTTGAAATGGTTGTGCACAGAGACTGAGAAGACTGAAAGGACACTCTATATATTTTCTTTATTTAAAAACAGCACAAAGTTTTGTGAAGATGGTGAGTGTACACAAAAAAAAAAGTAGACCCTTTACAGATTCAGGTGATGTATTACTTTTATGTCTCCAATCAAAATTGATGAAGCAGTTTAAGTTATTTTTGCTGTCATCTAGAAAATATACATGTGGTGTCGCCGGCGCCACCTTCAACCCCAGGAGGTTAAGTGGTCTGTTTTTGCTGCCTGGTGTACAGCCCACAGCACAGACCTGACTTCTTGTGACATATCATTGTCATTCCTGCAAGAGCTGTTGGAAAAGGGCCACTCCCCTTCCACGCTCAAGGTCTATGTAGCAGCATACCATGCTCCTATAGCCGGCCAATGAGTGGGGAAGAACAATTTAGTTGTTCATTTTTTGAAGGGTTCCAGAAGGCTCAACCCACCTTGGCCCCTCACTGTTCCTTCTTGGGACCTGCCCACGGTACTGAGGGCCCTTAAGGGCCCTCCATTTCCGCCGCTTCAGTCTGCTGACCTTCGCCCTTTAACGCTTAAAACCGCTCTGCTCTTGGCTCTAGCATCGGTAAAATGCATGGTCGACTTGCAGGCTCTCTCTGTGAGTCCATCCTGTCTGGAATTCGGGCCAAACAACTCCAAAGTCGTCCTGAAACCGAGACAAGGCTATGAAACCAAGGTACCTTCGACTCCTTTCAGGGCCCTGGCTAGGCTCTGTACTTGTTGCCACTTGTTTGTAGATGTCTTTCTCTGTGAAGTTTCCTGCTAGAGGTGGTGCACTTGTTTTTTGTTTTAGGAGCATTGCAGAAGTAAGTATTGGGGTAAGTCTGCATCCATAGAGACAGATACTAGAGGTCTTGCTGACACTTCCGCCATAAGTGTACTAAGTACTTTATCTGAGATTTTGTCTGGTCTTTCACGCATCAATATTCAGTCAAGAATTTTGCAAGCCAGACCAATCATGCGCTCCCATGCACCTCCCATATGTGGTGGGTTGAAAACCCATGTGCATCCTTGGTCATTGATGTACTTTTGCACCTTTGATTGTTCTACTTACTTTGTGGAATTCAAGCTTATTACAGGCGCCAGTGAAGTTAGTTCCACTGTCAGGATGCAGATGTTTTGCAGGACCGTGGGTTGCAAAAAACATGCAAAGTGCATTGATGCATCTTGAATATGCAGCCTCGGTGCTCCACACGTTCATGGTAAAAAAAAGTTTGCCCACTCCTGTGTTAGAGATTCATCCTTTGTTCCTGTGGTGCAATCTGTCACAGTTAACCTGATTTCCATATCTGAATCCGGATCCACAAGTGTAAAGTTGCTTGTTGCTTGTGCATTAAATGATAGTGAAACTATTAAAGACAATACAGGAATACAGTGTTATTAGTAAACACAATAGGAAACATATGTACATATAAAGGCTGACAGGACAGGATTAACAGTTTAGACAATTAGAACAATTAGTGTATAAAATGGTGCATAACTATTACCAATAAAACATAAGAAATAAAGAAAATGTTCTCAATTTACACATTTTACAAAAATTACTTGCTGACAATGCTTTTGAAGGCTTGAAAATTACAAAAAACTGAAGCAGCAGTCACACAAAGTGTAATGCTTGAGAGAGCTGAGCAAACTGAACTAAAATGGTTGCTCTCTTTATCAGTCAGGTAATTTTCAAAATAAAAGTCCTAAGCAAAAACCTAAAATACATAACTCAATGGACAGAACACACACATTCCCTGCAGATTTCATACAAAACATTTAAATAATTTTGTATTGTATCTTATAGTGTAAAATAAAATGATAACCTCATGCTCCTCAGATTGGATCTGCCTTGCACAAACACTGTTTTCAACAACTGTGACAGGCACAAAATTATGCCTCACTAGTTTGTGGAGTCCTTTGAACACAGTACAGAAATAATTGACTGTTATGAGATTTCCACAGAGAAACCATTCACTGTAAAAAAAAAAAAAGTCTTCTACCTACAAGAACTATTAAGCATTTGAAGAATCATCTAGCTCTTCTAAAAATCCATGCAGAAGGGGGTCATCAGAAAGGTTTGGCAGAATTATTATTATTATGATTATTACATTTTTATTATTATTAAATTATTCAACTTTCTTTGTAGTACTTACACTGTGTCCACTTAAGAAAACATTATGTTGATGGTTCATCATGCTTCTCACATCTTCTATTATGCATTTTAAAACTGTTTCAAAAAATAGTGTTGCATTAATAATAAAATATGTGTAATAGCATTTCATAAATATGTTTTTGATTGTTTCCTTGTTATCTGTACTTCAGCCAAATGAAGAAGGGAAAATAGGGTAAAGGTTTAATGGTAGAGACTCACATGACGTAATTACTTACAAGTGTGCAAATTATGTGTGTAAAACAATGGTAGAAAAAAAGCACAACATATAATGAGGTATAAGTAAATAATATATGGTTTTACATGGTAAACATAGATCCAATAAAGTTGGAGGCAGCAATGCAGGCGGCACTCAAACTTTCTGCAGTCAGGTAATATGCATCAGTTTTGTTAATCAATGACAAATTATATAAATTACAGTTCCTACATTTTTTAGCTGAGATTATCTTGGTACCTTATTTACTTGGTTTGCTTCTCTTTCTCCAATATGACAATTTAAACTTGCCTTTACTGTATGGCTCTGTACACTTTCAGTTAACTATTCAATGCAACAATACCTTCAAAATGGCGCCTCAGTGATGTCACGCATAATAAACTCACATGTCTGACAAAGACCGATACTCTGTAGGGCTGCGGCCCTGCAGGAGCTGATTTTTATACCCCTATTGTATCCTGAAAGCTCAGCCAGTTTCTGTACAAAAATACTGATGGAACAGATTGCAATCAGAAGAAAAAAAGGGAAGGTGTGTTACAGAGCGATAGAGACGTGAGGCTGACGGATCCATACGCAAGCTTTTATTGACGTGAAACATAGACAGGCAGAGTCGACATCAGCAAACAGGTATATATGGGCAAGACACAAGAGTAATCCGTAAAACAGGTGAGTGTCGATCGGCAGCTAATGCAATCAAAGGGACGAAGAAACAGTTAATCCAAATAGAGAGTCCAAAGTTCATTCAAGGGGCAAACAGAGTCCGAAATGACAAGACAAGGACGGGATAAACCAGGCAGGCAATAAAAAGCATGGAAAACAGACTAGGAGCAAGGCTAAACTTAGACTAAGAAACTGGTAACACTAGGAGAGTGTTATGAGCATACAATATTCGACCCAGAATGATTTCGCTGGCTTCGTATTTATACAGTACATGATTGGCTATACCTGAACACGCAATCAGTGAGGTGGAGCATGGGAAATGTGGTCCAGGGTGTGGTATGACAATCTGTATGGTGTAAATGTCAATATCATGGTACGGTGAGCAGACCAGAGAGGACTCGTAACACTATGAAACTGCTTGTTAACAGTTTTAAGATCTGGTATATAGGTATCAGGGCTTAATGAAGACACATTTGTATGTTTGCCTGAGGTATACACACAAATTAATGCCGGTTGATACTCACACAGATTTTGAACAATGGCCATATATGTAAGAAGTAGAACTTAAATGCTCAGTGGGGTTGGTGCTTTAAAAACTCTAGAACCATTGAAGATTTTCAATAGCGCAAATGAAAGCCATAGGATGGGAGGTAAATGGTTCCTTCAATATTGATAATTCTGCCACCAAAGACAGTTATCATTCTTTGTATGCCAAAACAATATCCACTGCAAGTCTAGAAGAGATGGTGTTAAGGCAGTACAACTAGGACTTTCCAGAACAGCGTAAAATGTTGGTGGGAAGACGACATCCCTTAACCCCATTATTTACTCACCCTCAATGCATCCTAGGTGTATAAAACTTCCTTCTATCAGACGAATGCAGTCGGAGTTTAAATATTGTTCTGGCTCCCTTAAGCTTTATAATGTAGTAAAGCGATGCATTTTTGTAAGAAAAATATCCATATTTAAAACATAATAATACACACTTTAATCTTGTTTTGTTTTATTCTTTCCACTGCGCATGCACATTTGTCACTTCTGAGCAGCGCATGCACAACACAGACGTTATACGTCATCTGCCCAGAGCTGCTTCCGTGTACTACAGTGAGCGCAAGCTAGAAAAAAGTAGGCCAAATTATTACATTTTAAATATAGATATTTTTTCTTACAAAAAACTATCATGAATGGATGCACTTTATTGGGCTTGTTTTGGACTGATGAAGAGAAACACCCATCCTCTGCATTATAAAGCTTGAAGAAGCCAGAACAATTTTAATGAAACTCTGATAACATTTATCTGAATTCTTCTTTAAATAAATACTCATTGCTGTTGAATTTTTATGTGACATATTTGATCCATGTTTTGACATACAGGCGGGGTAGTATTAGGTATACCACACAGCTTACAATACCTTTGCTAAGATCTCATCTGTGCTTGACCTCTCTATAATATAAGACTTCTTCAGTATATGGTTCTATTTACTTTCTTGTGAAAGTCTTGTAATGTTATGGTTATTGGTTTTTGATACTTTATGCTTGTGCTGATTTGGTGGGAAAAATATATTTTTTAAATAATTATTTCTCACTCACAGGCACGAGTGATGGCCACCATAGGAGTGACGCGTGGTTTAGGAGACCATGACCTCAAAGTCCATGATTCCAACATCTATATTAAACCCTTTCTGTCCTGCTTTCCAGAGGTGAGCTACCTTTTTGTTCAGTTCAAATGAAACTTTGATTAGAAATTCTATATAGAAGTGTGGGACATGACTACACATTAGTGGCTTTCCCTGGGTCCTATAACAAATAGAAGTGGGTGAAATGCGCAATGTTAAATACAGTATGTCTACATTTAAATAAAATGTAGATATGGCTGTAAAAAACAATACAGCCTAAAACATTACATCCTGGTATCAGGAGGCGTCCTAACTTCCCAAAAACAATAAAACACAGAGGGCTCTCAACTTTCTGTCCCTTGAGCCAAACTCAAAGAATTTTTGTCTGCCGCACCCCTTCCCAACTATCCCCCCCAATGGCAGGTATTAGTATTAGGTATAGTCAACACATTCATAGTGGAGCTTTATAATAAAAGAGGCTGAAACAAGGACATTTTTACTTACAACAGCACCTTGTAAGACACAACCAACAAATGCTTTGACATTATCAGTGGAAAATCACAATTTTCATTCAAACTGAAAAAATTCAAACTGAGATATTGAGCTGAAAAATTAATAATAAATGATTAAAAATCTCTCATAATTCTGTGCTCTACATAGTACAATTAGCTTTCAATGAAGCAGCTCAGCGTTCCTTTGTTAGTTTGTTAGTTTGTTAGTTACTAGTTCTAAAGTTTTAGTAACAAAAGGTTGGGCTCATCTGTTAAACAAAAGGGTTTTTTAAGATACTAATTGATTTTTATTTAATTCACAAAGTTAATTTACAGTCAAACTGCTGTATAACTCAAAATCACACTCGTAGCTGTGCAATATCACTCTATATCAGCATGGCTATAATTTGGCCATAGGCTGCAGGCCATCACAGGCTACGAGTGTGATATTGCTCATATATATTGTGATATGAGGATTTAAGGGATTCTCTGGATTTAGATCTAGTTATATTGTATTTGTAGTGTTGTCTGGCAGACAAAAATTTTAAAACTATTGAAAAGTAATAATTAGTAATTTGTGTTGACATAGACTTTATTTGACTGTTTTAGCATAACATATCTGACTCAGATATTGTAACCACAACATTATGGTCATGCAGACTTCAGCACAATACCTGTCCACTGATTGCCATAGTGAAAAATAAATATACTTAATTGTATTTAAAATGTATTTATTTTATGATAAGTATAGTAAAAATAGATGGACATGTCTATACTAAGTGATGTTTTATTAACTAATTAACTATTAAGTAAGTTTCGGGAGGACTGGCATAACCTTTCACTCAGTTTATTGTCTGTGAGTGTGAACTCGTGAAATGAAATACACTCTAAATGTAGTTATTTCATGCTTTCATCAAGCACAAACTTAGTGCACTACCAGTTAATTTGTAAAATATTGTAATTTTTACAAATGCATTTGGGAAAAGATAACATGTATATCATCTCTGTTCATTTCTAACTTTTTAATATAATATATACATATTAGAGTTGGGGTACTCGGACTTGTACTCGGACTCGAGTCCGGTCTCGAGTACAATTTTTAGTGGACTCAGACTTGTCACGGACTCGGACGCATTTTTACTCGGACTTGACTCGGACTCGAGCCTTTCGGACTCGGAAAATATTGCCGAGTCCAACCGAGTCCAGGGACAGTATACGGAAATGTAATTGACTCATGCATTATTACAAATGTGACATTCAGTATTCTTTATTGTTTTTAAGTCTTGCCAGTACGTAAAAGCCGTCCAGAATCGGAATGCAAAAAAATGTTATAGAATACTGTCATCAAAGACGCCGTTTGAAGCTGAACGCAGACGCTTAAATGGACAGATTAATGGATGAACTTGCTGATTGCTTTTAAAACATAAATTTGATTTAAACAATAGGTCTACATAATTTTCACATATGCAGTTCATAGGGAACGTATTTTATTAGCCCTGCAGCATGAAATATTATATCCTATAACATTTTACATTTAGACCTACCTATTGTATCTCACAATTCAGATTTTTTTTTTCTCTCGCAAATTTCGTCGTATTTCGGACTTTATATCTCAATTTAACTGAACAATATAAAGTTTGTCATTTCTGAGTGTGTAAACTCGATTTTTTAATGATTTAAGCCGAGGAGAAAAAAAGAAAATTGCACGTTGATTTTTCTTATCAAAATTGTGAGATATAATCTCGGAACTGCGAAAATAAATTCAAAATATTGAAGTACAAACTCAAATGTACTTTTTTAAATTTATTCTTTTATTCTAGGGCTGTGCAATTAATCGAAATTTAATTCCAATTTCGGATTCTGACGATTCTGAAAATACCATAATCAAGATAAACCATTATTGCTCCCAATTCCGCCCCCTTTGGTGCGCATTTGCTCCTCAATAAAAGCCTAATTTCACATGCAAATCAGTAAAATCATGTAAGGCATAAAATGGGACGAAAAGAAAATTTGCGCTGTTCTGTGTATGCATTCAGAGACAGAACAGAACACGGACAGCTATTTAAACAGTTCAGTTTTGTATGTAATGGAAATGTGATTAGGCATTTTGTTTTGTTTTTTTATCAAGTTAATTTGGAAAGTTGTTGTGAGGATTTTTTTTGTTTGTTAAATATAATTTTTTTTTTTTTTTAAAGTACAAACAGCCGCCAACGGAAGACTCTTCATATTCTGTTTAAACAATTTGCCTTCTCAAATCATCACGACTTGACTAAAATAAAATCTATAGATATAAATCCGTTTATGCGGAGAGTGGAAGCTAAAGCCATATTGCAGATGGAGGCGCCAGCGCCATTGCTTGCATTTTTTTTCCAGTGGAAACAATTAAAAAATTTCCATGATAGACGTGATAAATACATATATAAAATGCTTTAAATTATTGCTTAACGAAATAAACCAAATCAAATACAAAAACGTTTTAATAATGTAGCTAATGCGGAAAGATTTATTTCTCTCTAAAGGCGGTCAAAGAGGAGATTTTGAGTCAGGATCTTTGCGACACTGATTCAGAATACACTAGTTTATTCATAAATAATTTGAAAAATCTCCTTACTATTTCCCTCCGACACATTCATTGTTATTTATTTTCGCCGGTGCTTTATGGCAAGTTTCAGCCTATTGAATGCGAAGCTGCACTGAAGGCACAGTGGCTGACTGAGGCACAAAACGCCTTCTGAGCTGCTCCCGAAAGAGAAAGCGAAAGTCTGTCTATATTAAAGTCATTTTTTAAACTTTTTTTTATCACCATAATTGATGGATGTCTAATTAATGGAAAATATAAAAATAAGGAGAAGCCTAAAACAGCGATGCCCGGCCCGCATCTGAACTATTGCGTGACTAAGCCCGGTCCTTGAGGCGTAAAAAAGGGACTGTAATGCAGGGCTCTAATCAATCAAATAAAGTTCCGGACCCACTCATAATCGTGTTAAATAGTCCTGATTACAATATTGACCAAAATAATCCTGATTATGATTTTTGCCGTAATCGAGCAGCCCTATTTTATTCCATGGCTTTCATAGACTTCTACTTGAAAACTGTCAGATAAGCTCCGCCCACAGAATATTCATCATTGTTTACAAACAATTGATATTCCTTACATAACAAACTTTATTAACTATAAATGCATTTAAAAATATAACGGTTTTATAAATATAAATAAAACGGTTGTGAGTTATGGAAAGAATGTAGGCCTCATTTTCATCCAAGAAAAAAAAATGTAAAATGCCATCTACTCTGTCTATGGTCTAACCATTCATCATATAAAACCCAAAACACACAGTCATAATCAGAGATATGAGGTGCATATTCTGCTCTTTAGGTCCCATTCACCAAGCTACCTACCCAGCCCCCAGCCCTACCCTTACATTTGTACATTCACTATATAACAACAACAACTATATAACAAAAAAATATCCTGCTCTATAATTTTTCACATTCTGTAAGCTGTTTCTCTCTGAAAGATGTCACAATACATAAATCAAGTCACCCATAACTTCTGTTACATGCCTTTTTTCTAGTTTTCTAGTTTTCAATGTTAAGATACCGAAAAACAGTAGTGTTTCATTGGACTCTGACTCGGACTTGAGTCCGACTCGGCCCATTTTGGACTCGGACTCGTCTCGGACTCGACTGGTCAAGGACTCGGACTCGACTTGGACTCGACTTAGGAGGACTCGAACCCAACACTAATACATATACAGATTTAAAGTTCCTGAATTCTTTACTTCAGACATTTTTTGCAACTTCAGAGTACTTTTTCTTAAATAAGTGAACCTGCCGAACCAAATAGGACAACAGGGAGATGTGCACTCACTAAACCTGTCCCTTTAGACTTGACTGACTGAATATCTACTGTTTGTATCCATTAAAAAATAACCATACAAATAAAAAAAACACACATTAAATTACATTATAAATCTGTTGAAACACATCAATCTGAAGGCGGTTCGACGAAGACATCTCTGTAACGAATCAGCCTCTGGCTCCCTTCTATCACCACCAGAAGGAACCGTCGCTGGAACTCTGAACTCTCTCACAAACTCTGTTTCCCATAACACCATTCCTGGCTGATCACCTGCAGAGACTTTTACTCACAGACTATAAAAGCCATACTCACGCTCACTTCCTCGCAAACTCGTTTTGCTACTGCTGACATTACCGAGCATTTATTCCCTGTCTGATTACCTGTTGCCGCCCTGTTATATCTCTGTCAATTGTCTGCTGCAATTCTAATAAAGTTGCACTTGGATCCCAAACCTGTTGACTCCCCGTTACAATATCATTGATACATAAGAAAGATAAAGATGCTGCTGAATGTGCTTCTTATCATCCAATTTCACTGCTCCCAGTCGACTTTAAGATAATAACCAAATTATTTGCTAGCAGGTGTAGTGAATTAGCTCAAGGGGAAATATTCATAATTAATCATAACTCGTTATAATTAATTGTAATATTTGGATAATTTGACAGAAGTATCTTGATAAAACAGAATTCACATTACAATCAATTGACCCATTTGTGTAGCGAACGTTTCAGGGTAATTTCATATGTGTTCAAAGAAAACTATTTTCTTGGTCACAGAAAATAACTTTCTTATATACTAATGCATTAGAGCATGTAGCTTTAATTGGAAATTGTAAAGGGACATTAAATTTGCACAAGCAGAATCAGAAACTCATGTAATTTGTCCACAAGAACTTTATTAATAAAGGATGAACGCATAACTAGTCTAAACAAACACAAACACACACACGCATCAGGCATACATGGTAAGGCTAAGTGGATGGATAGAAATGGAAAGAGGAAGAGGGTTGAGTCAGAGTTAACCATCTCTAAAAACCATCAGTTTCTAGTTCAAAGCACAGTATATGATAGCTTACATCAGACCTCTGTCTGGAAAACCACCAGGGCGGAGTAGATGGAACACGAGGCCTCCAGGGCGGTACAGATGGAGCAGGAACCCGGAGCCAGGCCCGGCGCCAGGGTGGGGGCACAAGGGGGCATTGCCCCCTCAGCAAGAATTTGTGCCCCCTCAGTTTTCTTAACAAACTTATTTAATTTGAGCGCGGCTGGGCACAAGCTTTGATGATGACAGCAAATTCACGATTTACCAGACTCACTCACAGTATTTCAGTAATTTTTATCCCGTTATTTAATACGGCCAAGCCTCCTTTACATCCTCTCCCCTCCTTGCTGAACTGAAAGCGAAAGTATAATCAGTAAGAAAAGCACGCATACGAAAGCCATTGCGCGCTTGCTTTACAATAACACCAAAGTGCAGCAAAACACGCCTCCCTCCCTGCCCTGCCTGCTCCGCCCTGGAGGGTGTCTGCTCCATCTGCGCTGCCCTGGCGGGCTACTACTTTGTCGGCTCCACCCGGGTTCGCCGCTTTGCCAGATCTACCCCAGTGCCCTCCATCCTTCACCCTGTCCCTCTCCACCACTCTTTTGAATATTATAACTGTTATGAACATCTGGAATCCACTCCTAGGGAGGGGGCTTTGTCACAAATCAGGCCTGTGGCCTTCCAGCCGTCCACCACTAGAGGTCACACTATCCCCACATTGACTCTCACACCACACAGTCTGTCACACATCACCCGGACTACACTTCCCATCATTCTTTGCACCAATCACATACACCCACACCTGCAGCGAATCTGACTTAGATTGTTTATTGGATTCTGCCTGCTTGCTGCCAGCCCCGACCTTATTGCCTGTATTTTGATGACGTCTTTGGATTATCTCTGTTGTGCTATACGCTGTTGATCGACCCTGCCTGTATGACTCCGAGTTTAATAAAGAGCTGCACATGGATCTGAACGCCTTCTGTCTCTGTTTCAGTGCCCCTGTTACAGATAGTTTACCATAAAATCAAATTATATTTGTCCCAAATTATTGTTAATGTTCATAATGACTTTATCACAGGCTGGAAGATTTAGTATCTTTCCGCACAACCTTTTTATGTCATTATGCTTTATATAGGAAGCTAATAATAGACATTGATTGCGCTTTCTCTTTCCGTTTATTCTGTTTTGTTATTAACAAATTAAATCTGCTGTTTTGGACTGCTGTCTTAAATTGGGTGCAATACCTGTGAGTTGTTCTAAACACAGTGGTGCTTCTCGTCCTGTGCGTGACTACATTCTGCCCATGTATTAAATGTTTTTTTTTTTTTTTTTTAATGTAGCCCATTTACTTTATCTTCTTACGTAATATCAATGGTATGACATTTCAGATGTGTTCAAAATTACAAAAACATATATATATTTATTTGTTTGATCAAAATTATTACTAGCGACAGTTTGGCAGTCGCTGGATATTGATAGGGACACCAATGACTTTATCTTGTGGTTGTTTTGGGAAAACACCCCATGGGTGCATTTTCCCCCACTCTACCCATGACTTTAAAGACTGAATTGCTGAGGAAAAAAAGTCTTAATATAGGTGCAGTAAGTGGTTGTGTCTGTACCAACTGGACGTTACGCCTTTTATAAAGACCACATTATGTCGGGGTATGGATGTCTTGCCACCCGTGCGATTTAGAATGCGTTACCCTGGCGGTAAGCGGAGCAGCAAGAGGTCCCCGGACGAGCAACCCAGAGAGGGAGGGAACTGCTCTTCAGGAGAGGGTAAATGTGCCTTTCTCTCCCCCGAAGGAGGGCCTGGTGGATCTTTTTTCTTTTAATCTCGACAATAGAGCAGCTTCCTCTATCTCTGACACAGACACTCAGACCGGCCTCGGACCGGCTACGAGACGCCCGAGCAGGGTCCCTGCATTTTCCTTCGCTGCCCCACTGCGGGTACGACGGTGGTCCCATTGGTGCCACTTATACGGTACCTAGGGGCCTAGCAAATAGCACTCCCCAGTCCATCTCGCTGGCTCCTTCAGACCATCAGACTCGACTATGCAATACAGTTTGCCCAGTGCACTCCCAAGTTCAGGGACATCCACTTCACCTCAGTGAAGGCTGCAGATGCCCATTTCCTGCGTACAGAGATCACAACTTTACTGGCGACAGATGCGATACAGTCAGTTTCTCCAGCTGATATGAGAACAGGGTTTTACAGCCCTTCATGGTACCCAAGAAATGAGGTCTTGGACCTGCATGTTTGTTTGTTTTTTTTTTGTGAACAATTATTTATTGATATACAGTGCAGGATTGTACAAAAAAATGGCATATCAGTTTTAATCTGTCATACCCCCCACCCACCAACCCACTAGGCAGACCCACACTGTGTTTAGGAAATACAAAACATTGCAGTGGAGCAAATACAGAATATAATACTAAATCAAAGGAGAGAAAGAAAATAAATAAATAAAATTAACAAATAAATCATACATGTAAAAGGGGAAATAAAAGATTTAACAGTGTCAAAAATGGCACTCCACAACTTCAAAGTTTTTGTGTTTGCTCCATGAACGCGAGCTGTAGACAGTTCCATGGAAACGATGTCCAGCAAAGATAAGCCCCATACACGTCTGGTCATAGAATGAGTAGGAACCCAGTGACTGACTAACATTTTCTTTGCAGCAGTAAAAGCAGCTAAGAGTAAGAGACAAAACCAATTCCAAAAATCATTTAAGAAGAGAAGATCTGGGTAGTCACGTGACGTGCTCATGAACCTAGTCGCAGTCGAGTAGAGCTCCGTATATTTGGCCCCTTTGTGCTGAATTTATCGTTTGATTTTAAGTTTTGTTTACTAATATCACTTTCTCGGATGGCACATAACCGGAAACAACAGGAGTTGTCGCCATTGGCTTCTCCGATTAAGAAAAAATCGAAGCCACCGACCTCGATCGATATGGTGGACAAGATGGCGAACACTGTTGCGCACTTCGAAGACATCCTAAAAACTGAGCTGACGGTGATGCGGAACGAGTTCGCTTCTCACATGTCAGTCGTTCAGTCTTTATGCTCTAAGCTGGATCTTCTTACAGGGGAGATGAGAGAACAGAAGAAAGTTGTCGCAGATCACGATAGACGAGTAACCGCGCTCGAGCAACAGGTTGTGGACTTACAGGATCGCAGTAGGCGCAGTAACCTACGTCTGATCGGATTGCCTGAAGGTGCCGAAAAAGACGACCCGGTGGGCTTTTTGAAAAGGTCGCTTCCGACGTGGCTGCCGTCTCTGGCGGGCAAAGAGATTGAAGTGGAACGAGCGCATCGTGTGTATACAAGAATATCCCCAGACCGCGCTAAACCACGGGTTTTCCTCTTCAAATTGCTACGGTACATGGACAGGGAGCTCATTCTGCAGGCCGCAAGACTTCACGCTCCAGTGAAATCATCCGACGGAGCAACGCTATCTTTCTTTCCAGATTTCTCTCCGGTTACAGCAAAAAGAAGAAGTGCATTTGCGTCAGTTAGGAAGGAAATGAGAGAAGTTGGCATCCAGAATTTTCTTCTGTATCCTGCAACTCTGAAGGTCATCCTCAATCAAGGTGAACCTAAGATGCTCTACTCCCCAGAAGAAGCAAGAGTTTTTCTTAGATCTCTTTCACCCACCAACTGTATGTGAGCTTCAGCTCAACATTTCTTGTCTAATCGGAGAAGATGCCTTACGTGATTAGGTGATTGTGTCATAACTAGTACTATTCATTGTGCATACAATGTTATTTGTTGATAAGGGCATTGTTTGCTCTAATTTTTGTTAGTTTGTAAGTTTTTCCAGTTTCATTGCCTTGTTTTTTCTTTTTTCTTTTTTTTTTTTTATAAGAGATACTATCTACGCCATGTATAAATATGGGGCCAATGTTGGTGCTTTAGTAATGTGCAGGTTTCTGTTGACGCCACGGATCACATTAAGGGGGGTTGGCAGATCAAGGCTTGTTCTTGATTTGATCTGCCATTGTTCATTTGAATGTGTTTATGTTATTTGGATTACTGGGAAGGGTGGGAGGTTTAATGGTAGACTTAACTGGATTTACTTTCAAAATTATATTTTGTCTTATTATGCAATAAGTTTGTTTGATACTTATGACTGACCTTAATGTTCTGAGTTGTAACATTAATGGGCTAAATGGCCCTCACAAACGTACTGGTTTTCTGGACTTTTTGCGAAGGAGAAAGATTGATATTGTGTTGGTTCAAGAATCCCATTTGAAAGAGGAGGATATACACAGGTGTAATAATACGTTTTATGAAGTGGTATCTCACTCATCTTCGGATACTAAAACTAAGGGTGTCTTAATTTTAGTGCGGAGAACTTTAAATATGACTCTTTTAGATAAAGGTTGTGATACAGATGGTAGAATAACACATATAAAAACAATCGTAGAGAACAGGAGTATAGTATTTCTTTCAGTTTATGCCCCTTGTACTCCTGATCCTACTTTTTTCACTGCTTTGTCAACCTATCTCTTAAAATTTTCAGATTTTGAAATTGTTATGGGTGCAGATACAAATTCTGTAATGTTGCATGCCCTAGATAGATCTGGTCCAAAGGAATCACATTCTCAAGCTTTTTGCTCTGTCAAACTTCGGCAGTGTATAACCTCATCATCATTGGTGGATTGTTGGCGTTTACTGAATCCTTCTGCTAAATCTTTCACTTTCTTTTCTCCTACTCATAAATCCTATTCACGAATCGATTATATCTTCATTTCTACTTCTTTATCTTCAGTGGTTCGTGATGCAGATATCTGTTCCTTATCTCTGTCGGATCATGATGGAAATTTGTGCAGATTATCTTTGATTCCTCGTCCATCTCGTGCCACTAGATGGCGATTCAACCCTAAATTGTTACAAGATGAAAACTTTTGTAATCAATTCAGAAATAAATTTGCTGAGTTTATTGAAATTAACTGAGGTTCAGTAGATGATCCGCGTACACTTTGGAATGCAGTTAAAGGATTTATAAGGAATAACTCAATTTCATATGCCTCTTTCCTTCAGAAAAATCGTCATAAAAAGATTGCTGAACTGGAATCACAGCTTCAGATTCTGACTAGAGATAATCAACACTGTTTTTCGGACAATACACTCAGCAAAATTATGGCAGTTAGATCCGAACTTAATTCATTACTGAGATCCAGGGCAGAATTCCTGATTCAAAGATCCAGGCAGAATTACTATTTTCAAGGGAGTAGACCAAGCCATCTTTTAGCTTTAAGATTACGCAATAGTGAAAAATTTGCTAATATCTCAGCAGTGAAATCCCAATCTGGGCTTATTTTGACAGACCCAAAAGATATTAACACTGCCTTCCATTCATTTTATTCAAATCTTTATACTCTTTTGCATCTTTTCTATCCAGCCTTGATCTACCTAGGCTGTCAGATTCAGATTCCGAATACCTGGCTGAACAGATCACTCTTCAGGAGCTGGAATCAGCAATCCGATCTATGAACAAGGGCAAATCCCCAGGCATAGATGGTATTCCAGTTGAATTATATACAACTTTTTGGTCAGATTTAGGACCCCTTATGTTAGATATGATAAATTTTTCAGTTACTCAAGGCTCGTTTCACTCATCTATTAATATAGCTGTTATTTCTCTCCTGTTAAAAAAAGACAAAGATCCGACTTCCTGTTCTAGCTACCGGCCACTTTCTTTGATTGGGACTGATGTTAAATTATATGCTAAAGTATTATCTCGTCGCTTAGAGAATTTTATGAATAGGCTAGTTCATTATGACCAAACAGGATTTATTAAATCTCGCTCAGCTGCGGATAACTTACGCAGGCTATACCATATTATTAATTCTACGGATTTGTCATCTTCCCCTCGTGTAGTATTATCCCTAGATGCGATGAAAGCTTTTGACCAGCTGGAATGGAACTATTTATGGGCAGTTTTACAGCATCTGGGCCTAGGAGCGAATTTCATAAACATGATAAAAGTTTTATATGCCAACCCAGCAGCCACTGTCCTCACAGGTTCCGTTTGTTCGAACCCATTCCTTATACATCGAGGTACTCGTCAGGGTTGTCCGCTTTCCCCTCTGTTATTTGCCCTATCCCTGGAACCCCTAGCCCAAGCGGTCCGAAAATCTCAAACTATTTCTCCTGTAAATGTACGGAATACTCATCATCATATTTCATTGTTTGCTGATGATATTTTATTGTTTTTGGAGAAACCGTCACACTCTATCCCTCATGTGTTGAAGTTATTTGACTATTTTGGATCTCTATCTGGGTTTAAAATGAATTGGAATAAGTCATGTTTACTCTCCCTTAATTCTAAAATTGATTCCTTGTCCCTTTCTATATCTATTCCACTGGTTCAAAACTTTAAGTACTTGGGGATAGATGTTTTTCCTTCCCTACAGGAAATCGTCTCAAAAAACTATAATAGTATTTTTACCAAAGTATCCTCAGATCTGGAAAATTGGTCTCGTCTTCCTACTTCTTTCCAGGCTCGTATATCGGTGATTAAAATGAATGTTCTTCCACGTATTAATTTTCTTTCTTCTATGATTCCTCTCTCTCCACCGGTTGGCTACTGGAACAAACTTGATGCATGTGTTTTGCGATATATATGGGATGGGAAACGTCCTCGTATTAAACTGACTACCTTACAGCGATCTAGATTACATGGAGGTCTTTCTTTTCCCAATTTTAGACTGTACGCTCAAGCTTTTTCTCTCCGCCCTTTATCGGTTTGGTTTGATCCTGACTCTCCTGTATCTTGGAGAGCAATTGAGGAATCTGTTGTTTATCCGTATAAATTGAAACATCTTGTCTTTTCGGGGGTTCCACTTAGACAGTGTAAATCTCGGTTTGGTCCTATTGTAACCCATCTCATCTCAACATGGAGGGATGTTGAAAGACGTTCACAACTAGTCACAATATGGCATAGGCATTCGCCTATTTTCCATAATAATAATCTTTTGTCAGGCAGTATTCCATTTCATTGTCCACAGTGGTCTCATAACAAAGTAAACTCTCTGGGAGATATTTATGATGATAATGGTTTAAAATCCTTCCAGGATCTTAAAACTCAATATAATCTGCCAGGCACCTCCTTTTTTATGTATTTGCGCATTAGATCAGCCCTGCGGGCATATGGGGTGCCTTGGAACTCTCAACTACCCATTCACCCTTTACACAAACTAATCCTTCCTTCTGTAGAATCTCCCTCTTCCGCTTCAACTATTTATCTTTTTCTTCTTGAGCATTCATACAAATCTCTGTCTATTACAACTGTTTGGGCTAAAGATCTTAATGAGGATGTGGATGTTTTATTTTCAGATCAGGTATGGGACATGTTTAAATTGTCTTCTAAAAATCCTAATCACCAAATGATTCATTGGAAATTGCTGCACAGGGTTTACTTGACTCCAAAGAAGCGTTTTTATATGAATTTGTCATCTTCTCCTAAATGTAATCTCTGCTCACAAGGATCTTTAGGCACCTTTTTACATTTTTTTTGGGAATGTCCCTCTCTCTCACCTTTTTGGTCTCAGTTCTCACAGGATCTTTCATATTTGTTGGGCACCGAGATCTGTTTAACTCCACGTCATTTTTTCATGAATGACTTTTGGGACCTCTCCTTGTCCGTCCAACAAAGATGTTTATTGTTATCTTCTCTCACAGCAGCAAAAAAACTGCTAGTCAACCGTTGGAATCCTCCTCACACAATGGACAGACGAACTTGGGCCCTGTATTTGTTGGACATTCTCTCGATGGAACTTTCAACCGCTCGAATTCATGGATCTAATATGAAAACTGTCAAAATATGGCATTCAGCTTTTAATGTTGTGTCATCCTTTTTAAAATCTCTGTAAAAAATATTTTATTGATTTATTTGTTTTTATTTTATTTTATTTATTTTTCAAAGTCTACCAGGGGTGGGATGGGTGGGAGTGGGATCTAAATGTGCAAAATTGTTTTTTGTTATACTATTGTTTCCGGAAAATTCAATAAAAAATTGTTAATAAAAAAAAAAAGAAGAGAAGATCTGGAGTCAAAACCACATCTTTTTCTAAAAGTAATGATATGTCAAGAGCAAGCTGAGACCAGAAAAAAGAAAGTGAAGCGCATTCCCAAAAAAAAAAGTAAATATGTACCAAGTGCCCCCTGCGGACATATACTGCAATTTGGGGAAGGTGACACATGCATATAGAAGCCTTTTAAGGGGGATAAATAAACTCTATGTAGTAATTTCCAATGGATCATCTGATGATTTGGGTTTTTTGAGGCTGATGTGATTGTCTCCCAAATTTGATCAGATAATAAAGTTTGTAAATTACCACTGATATCCTTAGACCAGATAGTTATTATGGATAATGTTTTATATGATTGTTTTTGGAAAGAAGAGTAAATAGATGAAGCAGAGATAAAAGAATTATCAGTGGGGAAAATTACATTTTGCAAAGGATGTACAGGTAATTGTGCATCCCAGGGAACTCCATATGCGTGAAGCGCCGACCTAATACGAAGATACATGAAAAAGGAGGTTCCTGGTAGGTTAAAAGCAGCTTTAATATCTTGAAACTGTTTCAGGCCTTTGTCATCAAAAATGTCACCAAAGGAATTTACCTTACATTGATTCCATTGTGGGCAATAAAATGGGGTTTTACCCGATAAAAAAATTATTATTATGGAACAAAGGTGAATGACGATGCAATCTCAAGTTTGGTTCTATCTTCCTGGTCACAGATCTCCAAGTAGAAATAAAATGTGTTATGATAGGGCCAAAATGAAGTTTACATTGTCTAAGTGAGACACCAGCAGAAACCAAATGCTCTAGGTTGTGTGGAGAAACAAGAGATTCTTCGATAACCCACCGTGAGGTTGATACATTTGGTTTAAACCAGTGCATGAAGAGTAAAGGAGTCAGCGTATAATTTAAAATTTGGAAAGGACCAGCCACCATCTGATCTGTTTCGTTGTAAAGTGGATCATTTAATTCGGGGGCATTTACCATTCCAAATGTATAGAGAGATTACTGAATCCAGTTTTTTCCAATATCCTGCAGGTGGGGGTAGAGGAATCATAGATGAATAGAAATTAACTCAAGGAAGGATGTAGGAAGTAGGAAGATGTGTCCAATTTGCCAGATCTGAGGTGACTTTAGCCAGGTTTTTATTCATATTTTTTGAGACAATATCCTGCATGGAAGGATAGATATCTACACCTAAGTATATAAAAGATTGCACTGGAATAAAATCAGAAAAAGTAGCAGACCCAGCACAAAAATTAAGAGGGAGCAGATATGACTTTGTCCAATTGATTTGTGCCCTGATAGATTACCAAACTGATCAAATAAATTTAAAATGTGAGGGATTGATAAAACTGGACTGTCCAAAAATAGCAATATATCATCTGCAAATAAAGATATGTGATGTCAAATATTCTTAACAGATATAGGCAGTATAAATTCTGACTGATGTACACTTAAGCAAGAGGTTCTAAAGATAAAGCAAACAGTAAAGGTGAAAGAGGACAACCCTGGTGGGGTGCCTCTTCCAATTGGAAATGATTGTGAACTTATCTGGCCTGTAAGAATAGTGGCTGAGGGATTAGCATAGAGGATTTTAGTATTTATAAAATTAGAGCTAAAACCTAGGTGATCTAGCACTGCCCATAAATAGTTCCACTCCAAATGGTCGAATGCTTTCATTGCATCTAAAGAGAGTATAGCAGTGTGAGAAATCAATTGTTCAGATGAGGAGATTATGTGAAGTAGTCCGCAGATTATCTGAAGCAGAACGAGATTTAATAAACCCTGTTTGATCATGATTAACAAGTTTGGTCATAAAAACTTCTAGGCGGCAGGTTAAAACTTTTGCATAGATTTTAACATATGTACCAATTAGAGAAACTGGGCAGTAACTTGAACATAAAGTAGAGTCTTTATGTTTTTTTAGTAGAAGAGATATAATGGCCATGTTCATATTTTGTGGACAGGATCCTTGATCAATCGAATATTGCATCATATCCAACATAAGTGGCCCCAAATCAGACCAGAAGGTCAAGTATAACTCCACTGGTATGCCATCTAGGCCTGGGGATTTCTTTTTGCACATAACTTTAATCGATGATTCTAATTCAATAAGTGATAAAGGTCTATCCAAAGACTCAGAGTCAGATTCTGACAGATGTGGAAGGTGAAGAGAACATAGAGAAAAAAAAAGAAGTGAAAGATCTAGGTTCACATTTAGAGTTGGAACTATAAAGATCACAATCGAAGGAATGAAAAGTGTCATTTATACTCTTCTGATCAGTCAGAACCTCGCCAGTTTGAGATTTCACCGCTGTAATATTAGCAAATTTTTCACTATTACGTAGTCTTAGCGCCAGTAAATGGCTAGGTCTGCTACCTTGAAAATAATAGTTTTGTCTGGATCTTTGAATCAGAAATTCGGTTCTCTCCCTATATAACAATGTTCTTTCCTAACAATTTCAATTTTAGCTGCTGTATTGTCAGAAAAAGTGTGTTGATTTGCCTGTTCTAGTGATCGAAGATTGGATTCCAGGTCAGAGACTTTCTTGCGGTGGATTTTCTGACGAAAGGAAGCAAATGATATTGAAAAATTCCTTATGAACCCCAAAGTATCCCAAAGAATGGGATACCAGGTGTGTTTGTTGATCACTTTTTTCTGCTCTCTCTGTTCCCCGATTAAGAAGTCAACTTTAGAGCACATATTTTGAACCGTAGTCATGTGAGAGGAGAATTTGGAGCGCATTGCTGCTAGTTCAGTTTTCAGAATGTCCTCAAATCCTTTTACAGTGATCGCCATATTGTCTTCCATGTCTGCTCGTCCCACTGTGGTTGCGGATTTATTTTTCTTCTTGATTGGCGAAGATGATGGTGAAAAATCAGCGAGTTTCCAACTGTGTGACATCTACGAATCAAAAACAAACAAAAAAACTACCCCAAATGAAAGAAAATATGTAAAATAACAGAAAATATGGGCTACATATGCATAGGTCAGCTAATGTGCGTCTTGCTGCATGAAAGCGTCACGTGATCCCGGACCTGCGCGTCTTGAACTGTGCCCTTCACAAGCTATCATTCAAGATGCTTACGCAGAAGCTCATCTTCAGGTGTGTCCGTCCCAAAGATTGCTTTGCAGCCTAAAGGATTGACCTAAAATTGACCTAAAGGATGCGTACTTTCATGTTTCAATCCTTCCGCGCCACAGACCATTTCTTCGATTTGTGTTCAAAGGGCGAACATGGCCAGCACTTTTAAATTTGAGACAAGATGTCAGGCGCTCTGGCTCCCAGTAAACATTGGACATATGGTGGCTGGTGTCTCTGTTTTCATGTTCTGTACAATAGAATCTCCAATAACTAGAGAACTTTCATCAGGTTTCTCATTGGGTGCGTCACTGAGTGGGGAGAACCTGTTTGATGTTTTTATCGGAACGGAAGAGCGCTGTTTTGACCCACGACTATGCCACCTCACTGTCACCCAGCTGCCCTGCTGCACATTATTTATTGCCAAATAATGTACTGGGCTTCCTGAGCTAGTCGCATCCAAAGCCGTATCTGTGGCCCTTCCATTCTTACTATCCTCTATTAAAGTTTGGGTGCGTGTCTCTAGTTCTGAAATCTTCTCTGTCAGCCTAACTATTTCCCTGCATTTATCACATGTGAATCCCTCACTACTGACAGAAATAGATAAACTATACATGTAGCAAGCAGTGCAGACAACTATAGCAAGAGAAGCCATTTACTCACCGTGATTGTAGAACAATTCCAATTGACCATTGTTGTTTGATGAACTCGAGAAAAACAGAGCAGGGGGAGAAACACCGGAGTGAGAGTTAAAAAGAGAGAGGAAAAAAGAGAAAACTCTAGTTGACGCAGATAGAAATGCGAGTGCAAAGGCGAATGGCAAGCTAACCGGCTAGTGAAATGCTAGCATGCTGGACGCACGCGGTTATAGAATATAGAAGAAAAGGTCAGATTAGTTTGATGATAATATCAGAATATTTGGTTCGAATTAAGCTATATTTTATCACTTAAAAGAACAGAGAGTGATAGTAAGATAGCGATTCCAACAGAAAAACAAGCTACAATGAGCTACAAACAGAGGTACAAACGGCTACAAACACAACCAATCAGCAGCACGGCAGACAGGAAACAGGAAACCAGGTTAGTTGTGTACTGCCAGGCTTCCTGTGCTGCCATGTCTCGAGTTTGCCTCGACACAGAGATGAAAAGAGATGCTCTACACACGGGAGATCTCATGAGTGAGCTATTATCAGCTAGTTGTCAAGATAGTTGAGGAGACAGATGCCCTGCTCCCAAAATTGCGTTCTTTCCAGGAGAACAGCAATCTCCACACACAGGACAGAGGCATCTGTGTCCGACCGAATAGACATGAAAAGGAAGCCTCTGAACCTGGGCAGGCGCCTCGCAAACTGAATTGCATAGCTGAGTCGTACCATCCTGATCAGCCAGTGAGACGGACTAGGAGGCGCTAGCCAGGCTCCCAGGCACGTACAAGCGGGATCAAAGGAGTGGTAGCTGACATACCCACGGCAATACAGCCCAGGAGGGCTGTCCCATCATTCACAAGTCCCTGTCCCATCATTCACAGGCGAATCCAGGCTCAGAGTCAGAGAAGGCAATGCGTCACTCAGGAACAGAGCTCGGGGCGAGAAAACCCAGAGATTGAGGAAATTGCTTGGCGACTGTATTGCGTAAGAAATTTACCCTTTTAGTGTCTGGTTTGCCCAGGGAAGAAGCCGTGGCACAACTGTGCACTCAGTGGGGCAGCGCTTCACTGAAATGCAAAGATACCGGCCTTTCAACTGGCTACACAGACAAAAAGATGTCAGCAGTCTTCTTTCTTCACCTTCTAGTGATCAGCAGCAGGCGATGGCTTCGAAGCAGAAATCTGAATGAGTGGTTGCATGCCACCATCTTATATGTATGGGGGTTGGCTATAGGCATGCAAGTTCCACTCGCCAATGTTCATTGGCCTTTTCTCTTTAGCTCAGAGGTGATAGGGTTCTCAAGTACGAAACATTTTTTTTTTTACTGCTGAAAATTAAATCAATTATTGTGAAATTTTTCTCTCCAGTACATCACCAGTGAAAGCTTCATGGTGAAAACTTCTACTTCTATGACTCTTGTCAACATAGTCCATAGTTACAATCAAATTTATCTTGTATATACATGTTTTTACATTGTACTTATATTTTGTTTAAAAAAAATTTAAACAATAATTAATAATTAATTTCTGTAATTGCAGGTTGTAATTGCAATTTAAGGGTGGGTTAAGGTGTAGGGATGGATCAGTAGTCTAATTCTTAACATACTGCTTTAGAATTACACTACTGACCCATCCCTTACACCTTGACCCGCCCTTAAACCTACCCATACTACTAAACCTGTCCCTAACCTTATCCGTATCCCACCTCAATAGCAGCAAAAGTGTTTTGCAATACATTATGAACACAAGTACACTGAACTTAATTTTTGATAGAAGTAGTGGTTAAGGCCACCTAATATAAAGAGGGACCCAAAAGTTAATCAGCGACTACAGTGATTTTTTTTTTCCTTCTCGTTCTTGTTTTTTTGTTATATCAACAACAGACTTTAGCAGGTTAAAGTCATTTAAGACATTAGTACTCATTCAAGATGTAACTCGGCAAAACCATGCATTTTGACATAGGCCTAATTGTGTGTGTTTTCGTCTGTTGAATCGCTACTGGTGTGCTGTCTGCAGTAGCTCAGCATATGTGAACAGCAGAACATGCAACCTTTCAAACTATACTTCTATACTTTAGGTGGTGAAATGCCAGGTATGTGTTGCCACATTCTTGGGTTATGAAGAATAAAGTAGGGAAAAATAAATCTTCCGAAATTAAGCCGCAATATCTTCTCAGGTAAAAGTTATTAGAGCCATGTCTAGGGACAAGCTGGCCATCACACCGCTCTGACCTTATCAGCCCATTTATATTCTATTACAGTTTTTCTTGATTGCTTAAACAAATTTCTTAAAAACTATGCCTCGTTTCTGTAGAGTACAGTACAAAAGAGCAAACAACAGCAAAAATAATTTTTGGCCAAAGTACCTCTTCAACATTACAGGCTATAGTGGCCCTGGCCCTTGCATGCCTGATCCAACCCTGACATGTCTTCATGCCCATGCCCTTCCTCTTTCTCTTCCATGTTGTTGTCCTCCTCCTTTTTATATATGCTCTCCTCTCCTCTGTCTATATATGCTAGTTATATATGCTCTTCGTTAGTGAAAGTCAAGATTCACTTGAACAATTTGTGGCAAATTTACAAAAAAAAGTCTAATGGAAATGTCTAGAAAATATGCTTGACATTTTATGACTAGATCAAAAATGTTGCATTTACTGTAATGACTTGAACAATGAGCTAATTAATTGATGTTTTGAGGAGTAAGACTGTTGCACAGACAACTATATAATACATTTTGAGCAACATGACAATAGCAACTGATAATGAATGTACCAAAGCAATGGCAACTTGATCAAATAAATGAGAAACGTTTTATGATGTGCACAAGTGACTTGAAGTGGAGGTTGAACAAGTAGTTTTGAGAATTTAATTTCCGATCTGAGAAATGCACCAAAGCGACTGAGAAAAACTGTAAGCTGACTTTGGAACTTCTAAGTGTCAAAATTTATCACATACCAATCAAAATGTATCACATACCAATTATGACTTGATATTTCGATATATATATATATATTTTTTTTTTTGATATTGATATTTCTTGGGTAATTGTGTTCTAATTGAGCTCAGACTTTGCAGACATTGAGTGAACAATATTGAATACTAGTGCTTTCTAAATGACCACATGGTGTAGGCACTGAGAAATGTAGAAATTTGTGTGTAGAGTTTTGCAGTAACAGTTCACCAAATATAACTCATATGTCAAAACAGGGGAGTAGTGTTTAGAGTTTAGGCAATTAGCCTTTTTCACAAGAATCGGAAATCACGTGACGCAGGGTAAAGAAATTTCCGCTAGCGGTCTGCAGACATCCACGGACATGCTCGTCTCAAATTTCACCTCTTACCTTTTCTGTTTTGTCTGTTTTCCAAGTTGCTATTATATAATCTACAAAGAAATTTATTTGTAGCTTATATGGCCGCTCAGATCGTGCTCGAATTTACCGGCATGATTATGATCTAGAAGCGCTTTTCATTAACTGCAAGCTGTTCTATTCACTGCGAGAGTTTTGCTTGTTCATCCTTGTGAGTGTTTACATCCCACCGCAAGCGCATGTGAACCTGGCTTTACAGAAACTTGTCGATCAGATCACAGAGACCGAACAAAAACACCCGGACTCTGTTGTAATCATTCTTGAGGATTTTAACAAAGCAAATCTCTTCCGTGAATTGCCAAAATACAGACAGCATGTTACATGCCCCACCAGAGACAGTAATATACTGGACCACTGCTATACCACAATAAAGAATGCATATCACTCTGTCCCATGGGCAGCTTTGGGGCTCTCTGATCACTGCCTGATTCATCTTATACCAACCTACAGGCAAAAACTTAAATCTGCTAAACCTGTAGCAAAGACTGTAAAGAGATGGACCACCGGAACAGAGCGGGCTTTACAAGCCTGTTTCGAATGGACTGAATGGAGTGTTGTGTGAGGTCCCTTCATGCTTCAAACGCTCCACCATCATCCCTGTTCCAAAGATAACAGGACTTAACGACTACAGACCTGTGGCGCTAACGTCTGTCGCCATGAAGTCATTTTAAAAGCTGGTTCTGTCTTATCTGAAGGACATCACCGTACCCTTACTGGACCCCCTGCAGTTTGCTTACCGGTCTGTGGATGATGCTGTAAACATGGGTCTGTATTTCATCCTGCAGCATCTGGATAAATCAGGGACTTATGTAAGGATCCTGTTTGTGGACTTCAGCTTAGCTTTTAACACAATCATCCCAAACCTCCTCCTACCCAAACTAACCTCTGTCTGTCAGTGGATCACCAACTTCCTGACAGACAGACAGCAGTTAGTGAGGCTGGGAAAATTCTCATCCAGCAGCTGCACCATCAGCACTGGTGCCCCCCAAGGTTGTGTCCTCTCCCCACTGCTCTTCTCCCTGTACACCAATGACTGCATCTCTAAAGACCCCTCTGTCAAGCTCCTGAAGTTTGCGGACGACACCACACTTATCAGACTCATTTAGGACAGTGACAAGTCTGCTTACAGACAGGAGGTTTGTGTCTGGTGCAGTCACAACAACCTGGAGCTCAACACGCTCAAAATAGTGGAGATGTTCGTGGACTTCAGGAGAAAGCCACCTGCTCTTCCCCACTCACCAACATGGACAGCACTATAAAAACCTAAAGTGGGACATTCACATTGACTCCATTGTGAAAAAGGCCCAGCAGAGGCTGTACTTCCTCCACCAACTGAGGAAGTTCAAGCTGATTCCTTGGGTCATGCCGAATCTGAGGATATAAATTGATCCAGGATCAGCTGAACCGCGTGACCGCCATTTTAAAATATGTCATAAATTGCAATATATTTTGAACCTTTTGACATATAAAAATCAATAAAAATCGGTAGGCATCATCGACAGAATGTCCCGGAGGTACCTGAGAAGTTTGAACACAGCGCCACCTAGCGTTCAAGAGATATAATGAATTTTGCCAAAATGCTTATAACTTTTGAAAACCTTGCCCAAATATTATAATTTTGAAATCGTTTAATTCCCTGGTTTATGCGGATTCCGATGATGTCTCATTTGTCATTTTCCATTAATGTGCCTGTCAGCCATATTGAAGTAAATGACAAACAGTTTTTTCGCTACTCTTCCTTCAAATTTTGCTCCATTTTGTCCAGAATTTCACCAGATGATCTTTGGACTGAGTCGCATAGACGTGACTAAACGGATTTTTGATATTCACTACCGTTCCCGAGAAATATCTCTCCAAAGTCAACCGTGCCTGTGTTTGGTGATTTATGCTAGTTAGCTTAGCTTGCTAATTGGTTAGCATGCTAACTGGCTGCCATTTGTTCTAATGTGGCTCTACAACTATCCAGTTAACCATAAAGTACTTTAATTTTAAATTAGCTTAGCATGCTAATCTGGCTAAAATGCTAAGTCTGTTTTTTATGACCTCATTCTCACACATAAACTTCTCTTCCAGAGCCTGTTGAACATGTGTTGACTGAGTGGCACACTCGGCTAAACCACTGGCTTTGAAACCTGAAGCCTGTTGTGATGTGGGTTCGATCCCACATCATGCAACTTTATAAACCTCTGTATAATGTTGTGATGTTTTGATTAGTTTATTATCCAGATCAGCATTGTACAAATCAATATTGCTCCTGACTTAAAAATACATGTGTTTATCTGTGTTGCGTTCATTTTCAGTTGAACATCTGTTCATTCTTAGTTCATTCTTGCCGATAATTATGAAGCGGCTGTTTTTCACATTCATTCTATTGCTGTCGTTTTTTTTCGTCCTGCTCTGCACTGCGCTACAGCCCTTCTTGGGCTTGGCCCCGTAATTTTTAAATATATAATATTTGTATATTGTTCTTTTTATAATCTGTGTGTTGTCTTGTCATTATCACCCTGTTGCACTGTGGAGCTTCTGTCACTAAAACAAATTCCTAGTATGTGCAAACATACCTGGCAATAAAGCTCATTCAGTAACGCTTTACTGTAAGGGTACATGAATCACCATGAATTAATGCATAAATTCATGCATGAATTATGCATTACTTCATGCATTAATATCTCATGATTTATCAGGAACTAACATGAGTTCAAAGTCTTTCATTCATGAGTTCATGAATGAACAACACCTTAATTTTTATTCTGAAGAACCTTCTTTTGCCACAAAGGTCCTTTTGTGAACCATTTAGACAAAAAAGGTTCTTCTATGGCATCATGAAGCACCTTTATTTTTAAGAGTGTTGGAAATGCTGAAAACCAGTGTGTTATTAATGATGGCATAATTGTGAAATGACATGAATATGCACATTAAAGTTTAACCTTTTGCACACAATGTATACAAAACGTCTTGGTTACGTATGGTAACCCTCGTTCCCTGATGGAGGGAACGGAGACGTTGTGTCGAAGTGACGACTAGGGGTCGCTCTTGAGAGCCCGAACACCTCTGACAGCTTTGAGAAAAGGCCAATGAAATTGGTACGCAGTATTTGCATAGCCCGCTCCGCCCCGGAGATCCGGGCATAAGAGGGGGAGGCTAGGCAACACTCATTGTTCTGATCTGAGGAGCCGAAGCACCCGGCTACACTCAGAGGCGGTCCGAGGTTGTGGCAAGGGGGACACAACGTCTCCGTTCCCTCCATCAGGGAACGAGGGTTACCATACGTAACCAAGACGTTCCCCGTCTGTCGTTCACGTTCGACGTTGTGTCGAAGTGACGACTAGGGGTCCCAGTTGAAAACGCCACAACCAGCGGACCGCGTCACGAGTGCATGGAGTGCAAATATTAACAGGTCTTGCGTGTTAGATAAATGTCACTCACCTCTACGTGACTTTCCAATGCCCAAGAGCTTCAGCCAGCCTTTCCTCACCTTTGGTTGAACATCTTGGAGAACATTGGGCCAGTGTCCGTCCTCCCCGGGGGGCGATGGGCACTACGGAGACCACACCCTGCCCGGAGGGAGGTATTTGTGTGGAGAATACACTTGAGGGCTCGCACTAGGGGAGCACAACAAGGGGACGATCCTGAGGCAGGCTCCGCATGAGGAGAGACTGCTGAGCTCAGGGTCGGAGACAAGTTTTGTCTTAAGGGAAACACCGCATCTCTGGGAGTATAGGTGGAGATACACACATGGGGCCGCATTAGGAGCCACTACATGTGGGGCACCAACCTAATATGAGAGTTCACAAGAGGCAACCTAACCTCATATTAGATTCTGATAGCTAGTTCCTCCGCTGAACATAGCTACGTTGCGGGTGCAACATGATGGAAATTGTCGTTCAGGGTTCACGCCAGGAAACTTACTGAACTGGGGAAGCGTCATCACCCGTGGGGAACGACGCTTCAGCAAGCTTCTACACCGTGTCAGCTTCAGGAGTTACTGGGCTTGCGTTCAGGACTCCCGAAGAGACTGGTTCTACACGCAGATTGTAGAACCTGGCAAACGTGTTAGGTGTAGCCCAACCTGCAGCTCTGCAAATGTCTGTTAAAGAGATCCCGTTCGCCAGCGCAACCGACGCTGCGACGCCCCTGGTGGAGTGGGCGTGCACCCCCAGCGGGCAGGGCACCCTTGTGGCCTGGTAGGCCAAACGAATCGCATCCACAATCCAGTGGGAAATTCTTTGTTTGGAGACAGCTTTCCCCTTCTGCTGTCCTCCAAAACAGACAAAGAGCTGACTCGACCGTCTGAAGCTTTCAGTACGTTCCAAGTAAATGCTCAGGGCACGGACTGGGCATAACAAGGAGAGGTTGGGGTCGCCTTCCTGAGAAGGGATAGCTTGCAGAGTGACCACCTGGTCCCTGAAGGGAGTGGTGGGCACTTTGGGCACATAACCGGGCCGGGGTCTCAGGATAACGTGAGAGTTAGCCGGCCCGAATTCGAGGCACGAGTCACTGACGGAGAGGGCTTGGAGGTCTCCCACTCTTTTGATCGATGTGAGCGCAGTCAGGAGAGCCGTCTTTTGGGAGAGAGCACTGAGTTCGACTGACTGGAGCGGCTCAAAGGGACCTGACTGTAGGCCCCGGAGGACCACAGACAGATCCCAAGAGGGGACAAGGCGCGGTCTGACGGGGTTCAGCCTGCGTGCACCTTTAAGGAATCGTATAACCAAATTGTGCTTCCCAACCGATCTACCTTCCACCAGGTCGTGGTTAGCGGCAATAGCGGCTACCTGGACCTTAAGTGTTGAAGCAGAAAGGTGTCTATCCAGTCCTCCTTGGAGGAAGGAAAGCACCGTTCGGATGCCACATCTCCGTGGGTTCTCCCCCCGGGAGGAACACCAGTTTGTGAATTTGCGTCAACTGAGGTCGTACAGCCGCCTCGTGGAGGGAGCTCTCGACTGCAACAGAGTGTTTACCACTGCCAGTGGGAGATCTCTGAAATCCTCCTGGTCGCGTCCAGGGACCATACGTGGAGGTTCCAGAGATCTGGGCGCGGGTGCCATATCGTGTCCTTCCCCTGTGAAAGGAGGTCCTTCCTCAGGGGAATGCGCCAGGGAGGAACGGGGGAGAGGAGCACCAGCTTTGAGAACCAAACCCTGTTGGGCCAGTAGGGGGCCACCAGCAGGATCTGTTCTCTGTCCTCCCTGACTTTGCACAGGGTCTGTGCAATTAGGCTCACTGGTGGAAACGCATACTTGAGGAGGCCCTGAGGCCAGCTGTGTGCCAGTGCATCTGTGCCGAGGGGCGCCTCGGACAGACCGTACCACAACTGGCAGTGAGTGTTCTCTATCGAGGCAAACAGGTCGACCTGGGCCTGACCGAAAAGACTCCAGATCAGCTGAACCGTCTGAGGGTGAAGTCTCCACTCGCCCCGAAGCGAAGTCTGTCGGGAGAGCGCGTCCGCTACCCAATTGAGTTCGCCCGGTATGTGGGTGGGTCGTAGAGACTTGACATTGTTTCGACACCAAAGGAGGAGATGGCGGGCTAGCTGTGACATGCGAAAGGAGCGTACACCGCCCTGGTGATTGATGTAGGCTACAGTCGCAGTGCTGTCTGTGCGGACCAGCACGTGTTTGCCCTGAACCAAAGGTCGGAACCTCTTCAGGGCCAAAAACACTGTCAGCAGCTCGAGGCAATTGATATGCCAATGCAGCCGAGGGCCCGACCAGAGCCCTGCAGCTGCTTGCCCATTGCATACGGCGCCCCAGCCTGTGTTGGATGCATCTGTCGTAACCAAAATGCGCCTGGACACTTGTCCTAAGGGCACCCCGGCCCGTAGGAACGAAATGTCTTTCCAAGGACCGAGGGTTTTTAGACATACGGGTGTGACGTGCACCCGGTATGAACCCTGGCGCCATGGCCATCTCGGGACTCGGGAACGCAGCCAGTGTTGTAACGGTCTCATGTGCATCAGGCCCAGCGGCGTGACGGCGGCTGCGGATGCCATGTGACCCAGGAGCCTCTGAAATTGTTTGAGGGGGACCGTCGGGCTGCGTGAGAGCTTCTGGACGCAGCTCAGCACTGACTGTGCACGCACCGGGGAGAGCCGTGCACTCATGGCAACCGAGTCTAGTTGTATACCGAGAAAAGAGATGCTCCGTACCGGGGCGAGCTTGCTCTTTTCCCAGTTGACCGAAACCCCAGATGGGCCAGATGGTTGAGAACCACATCCCTGTGTTTGCATACCAACTCCTGAGAGTGTGCTATGACCAGCCAGTCGTCGAGGTAATTGAGAATGCGGATGCTCCTCTCCCGGAGAGGGGCAAGGGCTGCCTCTGCGACTTTCGTAAAGACGCGGGGAGACAGGGAGAGCCCAAATGGAAGGACTTTGTACTGAAATGCTCGACCTTCGAAGGCAAACCGCAGGAAGGGCCTGTGTCTTGGAAGAATCGAGACATGAAAGTACGCGTCTTTCAGGTCTATCGCCACCAACCAATCCTGGAATCTGATGCACGTGAGAATGCGTTTGAGCGTTAGCATTCTGAAGGGGAGCTTGTGAAGGGCCCGATTCAGAATCCTCAGATCCAGGATTGGTCTTAAACCGCCACCTTTCTTGGGTACAATGAAGTAGGGGCTGTAGAACCCTTTCTTCATGTCGGCCGAGGGGACCGGCTCTATCGCGTCCTTCGCCAGAAGGGTCGCGATCTCCGCCCGAAGAACCGCAGCATTCTCGTCCCGAACCGCGGTAGAGAAGATGCCGCTGAACTTGGGCGGGTTGCGTGCGAATTGGATAGCATAGCCGAGTCGGATGGTTCTGAGAAGCCAGCGAGAGAGGTTGGGTATCTCGAGCCAAGCTGTAAAACTCTCTGCCAACGGTCTCAGGGGGACCACCGACGTACCTCGGGTGGGTACGGTGTGACTGAGTTGTGGTGAAAGCCCTTTGTTCGGGGGCGTGCTGTCCCGGAGGACACAAGGTGCTTTGATCGCCATAACCGACATACAAGGATCCGTGAGAAGATCGCCTGAGCTCAGGGGATCGACTGACGGATGCGCTTGTTTCTCTGTCAAAGTATGCAGAAGCGCAAGTTTTGCGGTTGAGCATGCTTTGATGTGTTTTGGTGGCTGGGTACCCCGGAGGGACCCAGCCATGGAAGGATCGACCATCGGAACCGACAGACAAGGATCCATCAGAAGATCGCCTGAGCTCAGGGGATCGACTGATGGATGCACTTGATTCGTCAAAGCATGCCGAAGCGCAGGCCCTGCGGTTGAGCATGCTTTGATGTGTTCTGGTGGCTGGGTACCCCGGAGGGACCCAACCATGGTGGGTGTACCGATCATCGTAACCGACAAGGATCCAACGGAGGACCGCCTGAGTTCAGGGGGTCGACTGAAGGATGCACTTGGTTTGTCAAAGCATGCAGAAGCGCCTGAGATGCGGTCGAGCATGCTTTGACGTGCTTCAGTGGCTGGGTACCCCGGAGGGACGCAGTCGCACTGGTTTTTACGCCCAGAGAAGAAAGAAATTGCTCTTAAATTGACCATGTGGTGGCTGTCCGCCGTGAGGCAGACAGCCAGGAAGGAGCCGAAGCCCACACTCGTCCCCTCGCCGAGTGTGGATCTAGACAGGTCAGCAGATCTCTCTCCCCTGGGCGGCTCACTTCAGGAGCGCTTCGAAGCCTGATGAGGGTTCCTAGCGGCCTGAAAATGAGCTAACGGCGCCACCTTCTTGCGAGAACTCGACGGCAAGGCTGGTTTGGGTGCAGGACCAGCCTGAGGCGGGCCCTGAACCAGTCTGGAGAAATGGGGGCGTCAAGAAAGCGAACTTTCTCAGTGTCCTTCATTTCCGCCAGATTTAGCCAAAGGTGGCGCTCCTGGACCACCGTAGTGGACATCGCTCTACCCAGAGCCTGCGTTGCGACATTTGATGCTCGGAAGCATACACAGAACTGAACGCAGTTCCTGCGACACTCTGAGGCGAGATCTCCCTCGTGCAGATCTTATAACACTTTGCCTGGCAGCCAGCAGGATGGCAAAAGTGTGCATGGTGGACACAGCCTGTCCAGAAGACGTGAACCCCTTCACGCTCTGGACGAGAGCCTACGTGGTCCCACCAGGGGGAGGGCATCAGATATGCAGGCGCTGTACTGAAGCGCCCACCCGCCTGGAGAATCCACGAAGCCTCTCGCGCTGGACCGCCATCGAGGGAAATGAGGGAGGAGGACCTGATATATCGTGTTTCAGCCGAAAAAAAAGGCCTATCACGATATAGTCAATCTCGTACGTTACCGAAGCCATGAACACACAGGATGAGGCGGAGGGTTTTTTTCTCACTCAAACCTGATGTGTTTCGGTTATCTTGTTCAAGCACGCCCACCACTTCAGCGTCTGCTCAAACTGAGACTCGCTCCCCAGCTTGCTCAGTCGAAGCATCAGCTTCCCATGGTTTAAGTCCTCCCTCCGATGCTGCAGCCAACCTCTCAACCAGCTTTTAAGGTTTTGAACAGAGTAAAGTTGTAAAAAGAACTAATAATCTGTCCAAAAACCTAAACGGGGGTCGCGAGGAACGAGCGATCCGCGGGGGGAAACCCGGCGGAACTAACTCATTTCCTATTGCTCGCCATCGACGCACATCGCAGCGGCCCTCGTACCCGGAAGTAGAAGGGCCGAACGGAAGCGGTCGCGGTGAGCCGCGGCTTCGCGGCTCGTGAGCAGCAACCCATAGTTATGTTCCCTTCCGCAAGCAGAACACAAACTATCAACGAAGCGATGTATCAGCGTGAGACTAGCTCAACCCTGAGCACAACGATCGTGCCGATTGTTATTGTTTACGAGGAAACCGCAACCAGGAAGACACGGACGGAAAGGCAAATGTAAACACAATCCATCCGTGTCGGCTCTTTCAGAGAAATTACTCCTTTTCAGGAGGAAAAGCTCTTTAGAGATCGTCGTCGAAGCACCCAGGGGTATTCTCGCTTACCAAGAGAAGGGTTAAAGGGAGAGACCGCTGCTCGTGCCATAGATCCAACGACGAAGAGGTGAGTAATGCTGTTTTCCCCTAAGAGAATACTGCATTCGGCTCCGAAGAAACAGAACAATGAGTGTTGCCTAGCCCCCCCCTCTTATGCCCGGATCTCCGGGGCGGAGCGGGCTATGCAAATACTGCGTACCAATTTCATTGGCCTTTTCTCAAAGCTGTCAGAGGTGTTCGGGCTCTCAAGAGCGACCCCTAGTCGTCACTTCGACACAACGTCGAACGTGAACGACAGACGGGGAACACAAAAATACTTCAATCTTAACTTTCTGCTTTATTCTTAAATGGTATTCTTAAACATTATTCATACATTTTGTTCAGCATTAAATATTTCATGAGGAGTCCACATCAGTAGCATTTTACATGTGACTCCTTACCATAAAAAAGAACAAGCTGTTTGTGATTTTTTTTTTTCATCTTTATTTATTTATTTATTTAGATATGTTTATTTATTTATTTATTGTAAATACTTTAAGAGCTTTTTGGTTTTGTGAAGAGGTTTCAGATATACAGGTATATGTACTGAATGACTTTTTCAGCTATTTCCAGGCATTGCTGTTAATTTAACTGGGTTATACTGTTTAAAAATAAAGAAGTTAAGATTAAAGTCCCTTTGTGTCCACAGTACATTGTGTGCAAAAGATTGAACTTCCTTGTTCATATTCATGTCACTTTACAATTATGCCTTCAGTATTAACATTACTCTTTTTCGGTATTTCAAAGGACCAAGTCACCACTCTAGTTGAGAGGCCACACACATGATGAAGTCCTGAAAAGCTAATGCTTAGTTAATGATGACTACTGCATTTATATGTCAACAGAATTCATGCTATGTGCTGTTACTAGCCAATGTTGGGGTCTGTCCATTTACCTCTAAGCTGCATTGAAGAATATATGATCATGCTTGATAACTCAGATCATAATTAATGAAAAACATTAGTTCTCTCATTAACTGATATTCTGTTCTAGCCTGTGTAGCAAAAGTTATTAATTTAAGCACAATAAACTATGTATAATTAATGGTTATTAATTACACATACTTTATACACTTCTCTGAAACAGCCGAGTCAAAAATAAACCGAACTAATGCCCTCGTCCAGTGAGCATTAGCCGCTTTTATTCTAACTCTAAGAAAAATCACTTTCCTAGCCTTGAAAATTAATCTTTCCCACTGTAATTGGCTAAGTTACAGGACTGGATCAGTTTTGTAACGAAATCAAAGCAGTTTAAGTGACGTGATGTTTGTGAGCAAGGAACACAGTAAGAAATTCATTTGTGAATACAAAATGCGGGTTTATTGGATACGTAAAAGGGGAAAATAAACACAAGCTAGCAAATAACGAACACTAAACAGACACACATAAAACAAAGCAAGAGAGAGGGAGTAGAGAGAGTGAGTGAGGAGGAGAGAGAGAGTAGACTGGCAATCTTTTACATCAGCACAACCAAATCATCAGAAAAACCTGAATCTCCTTGACATACAAGGGGCACAGCTTCCTTATTGCATCTAATAGTTAAATGGTTACTTGCATAATGGTTTCCTTTTGTGTGGTGCTTACGCAAGGGTCCAGATGCCAGCTCAAAGGTAGTCCTGATGATGTAATGGAGATGGAGCCTTCGTTGTTCCATTGATCGGCTGATCGGATGGTTACCAAGGGGCTGAGGTGTAGATGCCAGGATAGAAAGAGAGAGTTCGGCCTCATGCTGGGGGAAACCGCATGTGGCTGGCCACGGGGTTTGCCCCACGGCCTTTCCGTGGAGGACCTCCACGATAACTATCTGAAGATCTTTCGGAAGAAGAGGAGAAGAGAAGAGAGAGGGCCGGTACGGGGTGTGAGCCCTTTAAAGTCTGGACAGAGTCACACCTTCCCAAGTAGTTCCGACCAATGAGAAGGCTGGCTTTCTCAGTGGGAGGTTTGAAACTGGGTCTTCGTTTTATGGCCCTTTGTTTCAGAGAAATGTCAGTTTGCATATTTAAATCAATAGGGGTTCAGGCCAGAAATACTAAAGATTATTAGAACGTTAATATGTTAATACCGGTATCAGTCTCTAATACACAGCATCTTTCAGGAAATCTACATACGAGTCAAATGAGACCAAATATGGCATATACTGTATGTGGTTACATTAGCATCCTATCAAGACACAAGCATAAAACGGTTATAAAGTAAGAAATACAAAGGACATGGACAGTCGTAATATACACACACTGATATATGAGCTATGTGTCTTCGTTCACATAAAGGTTTGTCTGTGAATGAAATAGGGAAGAGTCCATTTCTATGAGCATTGTGTCTTTCCTATGGGGGGAAGTGAGTGAAGAAAGACAGTCTGCCTGCATAGTTGCAGATTCTCCTGCATAGTTTTGCATCGTAAACTGACATTATCAGTGTTTGCTAGAAGCGTCCTGGTTGAGACTTTGTCACCCACTGTTGGGTTGGGTGAGGGGAAGTCTGCTTCTTTGTTAATTGAATAAACCACTGATTTGGTTAAATCTAATGAACCATTGTCTGATTGGTCCCTACCCTACACCTGTATGCATGCATGAGGTAATGTGGATTTTTTTTTTTTTTTTTTTTTTTTTTTTGTGAACAAAGGAAAACATCATGATCATGTGTAATAAATCATAAATCATGATGATGTACCCATCTTAGTTAATGTATTAATTAAGGTGTTGTTCATCCATGAACTCATGAATGAAAGACTTTGAACTAATGTTAGTTAGTCAAAAATAAAACTTCATCGTTGTCGTCATCGTTAGTAAATCATGAGATATTAATGCATGAAGTAATGCATAATTCATGCATAAATTTATGCATGAATTCATGGTCATTCATGTACCCTTAACTTAAAGTGTTACTGCTCATTCTGATTCTGATTTTGACTACGAATCAAATCAAAACTGCAGTTATTCCATGGTTTTGTTACAAAATCTATAGTTTTACTGATTTGTGTGGTTATGCAAATAGTAATAAAAAAAACATGATTTTACTATAATAAAACTATGGTTAATTTTCATAAGGGAAGATGATAACGAGAGGAGAAAATCTGAGTGAATGAGATGAAATATTATTGAGATGACAGAAGTGCTTTATGATCAATATATCCAGAAAGAAATGCAAAAACGTGTCCAGGTTGCGAGTGGTCCTGTTTCGCAAATCGGAGGATCAGAGCTGTCAGTCGATTTCTCCAGCACACCGCCAAAAACTGTTTTTACATGGAGTGTGACAATGCACAGCTGCACCAAGCAGACATGGACAATGATATAACCGAATATAAGCATCGTCACTTCTAATTAGTTCTTCAATTTAGCTCTTAAATAAAACTTTGTAGTCTCACCAATAAATGACCATGACAGTTTAGTTTTCACCTGTCATTAGTTTCAGTTAATTACAATACATGTTTTTAAGCCCTCAGTTCTCTTTGTTCTGGGTCCAATCTTGTCTTTAGTTTATGTGGTTGTGATCTTTGTATTACTTAAAGACTGTTCTGGGATATTCCTTGTTATTGTGCACTTTATTACAGCCACTGTTGCTGTGACACAAGATCGGTCCCAGCCAAGCTTTTTGTGTAATTTTTCTTACTTTTTTGTTTTTCCCTCTATGATGAACCTAACCACCGTCCAACTTCTCTGCCTCAAGCAGGAAGACTGAAAACTCTTCCTGGAGGACCACACTAGAGACTTTGTGGATTTGGCGTGCCATACTCACTATCTGGATCTCTCACATTGTGTTTTTACATCACCGGCCTGAAACTTTACTGATTTGAGCTAAACTTTCTCTGCAGGTGAAAGTGTACAACCTGACACAATACGAGCATGGAGCAGATGATGTGCTGGTGATGGGAACTGATGGCCTTTGGGATGTTCTTTCCAATGAGGAAGTAGTAGAGACTGTCACCTCATTCCTGGTCAACTGTGATCCTGATGACCTTCACAGGTTTTTATGTTTATTACAAAGCTGTTGCAAGGGCTGTGCAAAGTGTGTGGCCATACAGGACCTTGCAATTTTGGAGAGCCTCATGAAATTTGATGAAGGGATCACAAATTGACTAAAACCTAGGAATTAAAAGGGATTTTGAGAAAAAAGAAAAATAATATAGGAAATACATTTACATTTAGACATTTAGCAGACGCTTTTATCCAAAGCGACTTACAAAAGAGAACAATGGAAGTAATCGAAATCAACAAAAGAGCAATAACATGCAAGTGCTATGACATGTCTCATTTAGCCTAATGCAGTACATGTAGCAAGGATTTTTAAAGTACATAATAAATAAAAGAAAATAGATGGGGGGTGGGGAAGCAAGCTAGTGTTAGTAGTGTTAGTGTTTTTTTTTGTTTTTTGTTTTTTTTAGAAAACAAGCAGCAAGTGAATGGATAGAGGATAAATCTAAAAGAGCATAATTTAAAGAATAGAATTAGAAAAGACTGTGCTAGAGTTAGAAGGTTAAATAAAGATGGAAAAGATGAGCTTTTAGCCGATTCTTGAAGATGGGTAAGGACTCAGCTGTTTGAAGTAGTTGGGCAGGTCATTCCACCAGGAGGGTACATTTAATGTGAAAGTCTGTGAAAGTGATTTTGTGCCTCTTTGGGATGGCACAAAAATGTGCTGTTCACTTGCAGAACGCAAGAGGGCACATAAGTCTGAAGAAATGAATTCAGGTAAAGGGGTGCAGAGCCAGTGGTGGTTCTGTAGGCAAGCATTAATGCCTTGAATTTAATGCGAGCAGCTACTGGTAGCCAATGCAGACTGATGAAGAGAGGTGTGACGTGCGTCCTACTCGGCTCATTAAAAACTAGTCTTGCCACCGCATTCTGGATTAATTGTAAAGGTTTGATAGAACTGGCTGGAAGACCTGCCAAAAGAGCATTGCAATAGTCCAGCCTGGACAGAATAAGAGCTTGAACAAGGAGTTGTGAAGTATGTTTCGAAAGAAAGGGCCGAATCTTTTTGATGTTAAATAAAGCTAATCTGCAGGACCGGGCAGTTTTAGCAATGTGGTCTGAGAAAGTCAGCTGATCATCAATCAAACTCCAAGGTTTCTTACTGTTTTTGAAAGAGTTATGGTTGATGTGCCTAACTGAATGGTGAAATTGTGATGAAAGGATGGGTTTGATGGAACCACAAGCAGTTCAGTCTTGGCAAGGTTTAGTTGAAGATGATGGTCCTTCATCCAGTAAGAAATGTCTGTTAGACAAGCTGACATCCGAGCAGCTATCGTCGGATCATCAGGATGGAATAAGAGGTAGAGTTGAGTGTCATCAGCATAGCAGTGATATGAAAAGCCATGCTTCTGAATGACAGAACTTAGTGATGCCATGTAGACAGAGAAAATAAGTGGTCCAAGAACTGAGCCCTGAGGCACCCCAGTAGCTAGATGTTGCGACTTGGATACCTCACCTCTCCAAGATACCTTAAAAGACCTGTCTGAGAGGTAAGATTCAAACCACTGGAGTGCAGTTCCTGAGATTCCTTTTGCCAACAGGGTTGACAGGAGGATCTGAGCAGTGGACAAATCCAGCAAGATAAGTATTGATGATTTGGAATCAGCTCTTGCTAGTCTTAAGGCTTCAACAACTGAGAGCAAGGCAGCCTCAGTTGAATGCCCACTTCTGAAACCAGACTGGTTTCTGTCCAGGAGATTGTTCTATGTGAGAAATGAAGAGATTTGACTAAACACAGCTCGTTCAAGTGTTTTTGCAATGAACAGAAGAAGGGAAACCGTTTTGTAGTTCTCTAAAAGAGATGGGTTCAGGGTGGGTTTCTTAAGTAGAGGGGTTATACAAGCTTGTTTAAATGCAGAGGGAAAAACACCTGTGTGAAGAGATGTGTTAATGTGAGTGAGTGCAGGTAACTGCAGGAGAAATGGCTTGAAGGAGATGAGATGGAATAGGATCAAGTGGACAAGTAGTATGATGATTAGAAAGGATGAGTTTGGAGACATCTGACTCAGAGAGAGAAGAGAAAGATGTGAATGAATGTATGTTTGCTGGTAAGATGTGATTGGCAGATTGTGGTAGGAAAAACTGTGCACTGATGGTTTTGATTTTATTAATGAAGAACGTGGCAAAGTCATCAGCTGTTAGAGTTGATGAAGGAGGGGGAGGAGGAGGACAAAGGAGAGAGGAGAATGAAAGCATGCGAGAGTTAGAAGAATTGTTAATTTTGTTATGATAGTATGTCCTTTTAGCAGTGGAGACATCAGCAGAGAAGGAAGTGACTGATACACATTGAGGTCAGTAGGATTTTTCGATTTGCGCCATAACCTTTCAGCAGCCCTGAGCTTAGAACGATGATTGCGGAGAACATCAGACAGCCAAGGGGCAGAAGGGGTAGAACGGGCTGACCTGGAAGACAGGTAGCAGACAGTGTCTAAACAATATGTAAGAGTGGGGCAGAGAGTATCAGAAGCACAGTTAGCATCAAGCGAAGAGAATTCTTCAAGTGAAGGAAGCGAAGATGAAACCATAGTAGATAGCTGGGAGGGAGATAGTGAGCGCAGGTTACATCGAAAGACAACACTAGGAGGGGTGTGTGTTGACTCAGGAACCATGTTGAGGTTAAGAGTGAGGAGGAAGTGATCCAAAGTGTGCAGTGGAGTAACCAGCACATGATCAGCGGAGCAGTGTCGTGTGTAAATAAGGTCCAATTGGTTGCCTGATTTGTGAGTAGCTGTAGTTAACACTCTCTTGAGATGAAAGGAGGCAAGCAGAGTGTGGAAGTCTGCAGCCTGAGGTTTATCTAGGTGAATGTTGAATTCTCCAAGCAAAGCTAGAGGAGTATCATCCTCAGGAAAGAATAAAATGAATAAATAAGGATAAATAGAACTTACTGTCATGCTTTAGAACTATTTAAAAATAATATTATTTTAAAATATGCACACATTCACTCCTAATCATATGCCTAATATGCTGAAAATGGCTCTTCCTCTGACTGTTTCTTCTCTCATCACATTCAAATATATTAAATTAATCAGAATCATGTAATCATGTTTTATTCAAAATCCTAAATTTAAAATCAAAAGTACAATGTTCCTCCATTACAAAAATGTCATACCTAAAAACACATGTGTTATGCTTTACTTTGTGTTTTCATCACAGGTACACAATGGCAGCCCAAGACCTGGTAATGCGAGCCAGAGGAGTTCTCAGAGATCAGGGCTGGCGAATCAGCAATGATCGACTTGGCTCTGGGGATGATATCTCTGTTTATATAATTCCACTAATGTATGGTAATCGTCAGCTGTAGTTTAGGGCAGGGGTTTTCAACCTTTTTTTGATCGCGCCCCCCTTTATACCTATAAAAAAAATTTGGCGCACCCCCCGACCCCCCCTTCCTGAATCCCCATCCCACTCAAGACTAACAAAAACAATTAAAGCTTTTTAATTGTAACAATCTACAGGGGAAAAACACCTGCAACACTTTAAACTTAAAATAGCACAGAGAGATTAACTGTTATTAATATTATTCTCTCTGTTATTTGTTTATTTTTGCTGTTTCATGCTGTCGCTAAGGCATAGGACACAGACAGGCCTTTCCACACCAGACGCAAGCGGAAAAATACAGTACACACCATTATAATCAGTACACATTATAAACTTCAATCACCGTGTCTACATCAGACGCTACTGTTGTCGCGTCGCGGCAAAACTCAGTAGCTCTTCACTGGACGCGACAAAACGACCTTTGTCAGTATGTCATAAACAGAACAAGGCATCAGATTAATGTCTTTGTTGCATCCCGTGTATAGCTGTTGCGGCACGACGCAACAACTGTAGCGTCCGGTATAGACGCAGTGAATGAAGCTGAGGTCAAGATATGTCTCCTCATATTTTCTGCATTTAGCTTTTGAATGACTAGCACCTGCCTGGGTCTGTGTGACTTCATTTATGGCTTTTCTCTTACCTTTCACGTACCGATCCGTCTCCCTTTTCTTTACAGCCTTTGGCTGTTTACTATTTTATTTCTTTTATTTTTCTGCTAATGGGCCGCGCCCCCCACGTTGAAAACCCCTGGTTTAGGGTACTGTTTATGTGGGGGATGAAGTTTTATATAATTCCTTTAGTTTTAACTTGGTTATTTAAATAGTCTTTTATACTTATGTTGTATTTATGTTTGTTCTAAGAATCAAGCTTTCTTTTCCTCTCCTGAATTCCTTCATAACATTGGTGTTTAACTGTTTAACAACATCAACGCTACAATATACATAATTACAGGTGACATTTTATTTTTTGTGAGTGCCACATTCAGGTTGAATTCTGCAGGGGCACAAAACCACAATATCATAAAATAATCATAAGTTCCACAATCATAATTCCATAATCATAATTAAACATTAATTGTATCATAATTCTCAGGGATCAGGGCTGGCGAATCAACAATGATGAGATTGGCTTTGGGGATGACATCTCTGTGTAAATAATTCCCCTGAAATACAGTATAGTAATCATTAGCTGTAACTGCGGAACAGTTTACGTACATGTTTAAACGTCCTTCCTCTCCTCAATTTTTGAACCAGTATAATGCTGTAAATGAGCCATCATCTTCTGTAGTACAGTGCGTGCAGAATTATTAGTCAAGTTAATATTCTGGTCATATTTTTGTTTCCAAGCACATTTTACCAATTCAACAAGCGAAATATGTGTTGCCCTGCTGACAAGATGGTAGATGCTCAATTAGATTTTTATTTGATACATTTTTTTTAAACATTAAATCTCACAATTTTTGCCTAATCTCAGACAGTGATGTACATGGTTTAAATATCTCTCATTATCTCCATATTTGCCTGTTTTCGTGCTTGTAGGATGTGAACATTCCACCCAAATTATGTGAGCCATAATACCCCCTGTCTTGGGTACTATTTTCAAGAAAGTGCTTAAACATGCATGTAAACACAATGGGCAATATTGCTTCACCACAACATATCACAGTCACGTTTCGTGTGATAAGTCGATATAATAATCGCAACATGCCTAGAGAGTCAGTGGCATTTTTTTGCCTTGTTTTTCAAATTTTTCTCTTGTACATGGCATGGCGGGCCAAATTAAAGGGCACCACGGGCCCTAGTTTGGGCATCTCTGATCTAGGCGTAGTGCTTTGACTGAGACAAAATCTTACGCCTAGTCAAAGGTAGGCGTAAAGTGAAAAGTCATGATTTGCTCGGACATTATTATTATTTTTGTTTTTTAGGATTCATGTTACGTATGTAACCCCAGTTCCCCTAGGGAACCAAGCTGCGTCCGAGATGTCAAGGCGGGTGACATAAGAGACCAGGAAGCTATAAAAGCACGTGGGTGCATGCATCCGGCAGCTTCGAAATCGGGAAGCAGCGCAACGCAGGGACGCCAGAAGTATGCCAACGGGACGCAGCTTCATTCCCTAGGGGTTACATACGTACCAGTGTGAACTCAACTGCGTCTGAAAATGCTTTGGGAATGGAGTACCCACACTGCCAGACTTGTAAGTCCCTGCCTAGTGTGTCTGCTGCACAGCTAAGGCAAAAGGACAACAGAGCCTGGAGTGGCCCGCATATGGAGACAATAAAAGCTTACGAAAGTAAGAGGCGTGGACCAACCCGCAATGTCAGAGATAGGAACACCTGACGAGAGGGCCTTGGAGGCCGCCATACTTCGAGTGGAGTGAGCCTTGATCCCAAGAACTATGCTCGGGTCAACAAGAACGGGGCTACTAGTATTAGACGGACCCCGTCCCAGCGCACACTTTCCAGAACTCCTGGGAGCAGAGGAATCGGGGAAAGGTGTACAGACAAAGCCTCGGCCATGTCTGTACCATAGCATCCAGTACCAGGGGAGCTAAAAAAAAAAGGGGACACTTGGGCTGGACCAAACTTGGTCCAGATGAGCTCCACCACCTCGGGGTGGAGTCTCCATTCCCCGGGCCTCAGCCCCTGTCTCGACAGGATATCTGCTCCCACATTGAGATGCCCAGGAATGTACACTGCTCTCAGTGAGAGGAGTTTCCCTTGGGCCCACACAAGGATCTGATGCGCCAGTTTGTATAAGGGGCATGAACGCAGGCCTCCCTGGTGGTTGATGTACGAGACCACCGATGTGTTGTCGGTGCACACTAGCACATGGCGATCTCTTATGTCTGGGAGAAAGTGCTTCAGTGCTTGAAACACGGCCAGCATCTCCAGGCAGTTGCTATTTGATAGCAATCTTTCCTTCGAAAACCACATCTCTAGCATTTGCAAAACAGCATTTTCCCATCTCAAAAACATATCGAAGTTACGACCTATGCTCTCAAAGTCAAATGCAGAAGTGTTAATTCATGCGTTCATGACCTCCAGGATAGATTATTGCAATGCTTTATTGGGTGGTTGTTCGGTATGCTTAATAAACAAACTTCAGCTGGTCCAAAATGCAGCAGCTAGAGTTCTTACTAGAGCCAGAAAGTATGAGCATATTAGCCCGGTTCTGTCAACACTGCACTGGCTCCCTATTAAACATTGTATTGATTTTAAAATCTTGCTAGTTACTTATAAAGCCCTAAATGGTTTAGCTCCTCAGTACTTAAGCAAGCTCTTATCACATTATAGTCCCTCACGTCCGCTGTGTTCTCAATACTCTGGCAATCTGATAATACCCAGAATATCAAAATCAACTGCGGGCGGCAGATCTTTTTCTTACTTAGCGCCAAAACTCTGGAACAGTCTACCTAATTCTGTTCGGGAGGCAGACACACACTGTCAGTTTAAATCTAGACTCATCTCTTTAACCTGGCTTACACATAGCCCATTTAAACAATTCTAAAATTCAAATCCATTAAAGGATTGTTAGGCTGCATTAATTAGGTCAACTGGAACCGGGAACACTTCCCATAACATCTGATGCACTCGCTGCATCATATGAAGAATTGCATCTACGCTAATATTAGTCTGTCTCCTGCTTATTCCGAGGTCAGATCCAGTCTGTATCCTGATCAGATGGTCACTGGATATCCCTGATCCAGTCCATATCCAGATGGTGGGTCAGCACATATAGACCAACTCTACAGGTATAAACTGCTTGTATGTTGGTCAGAGGAGAACTGACTCTCCAACCGGTGAGAGACAAGGGTATCACGTTGGATGCAGCTGCCATGAGACCTAACAGTTTCTAGAACTGTCTTCCCTGACTCTCCTGACTGCCATGAGAATCGACTCAACCCGAGCAGGAGACAGACGTACCTGCATCATGGTTGAATTCCAAACTATGCCTAGATATGTGGTTCTCTGAGATGGAAATAGTACACTCTTCTTGGCGTTCAGCCGTAACCCCAACTCTTTCATGTGGGCTAGGACGACATCTCGATGCTCCGATTGAGCCAAAATCAACCAATTGTTGATATAATTTAGTATGCGGATGCCCTGAAGCCTCAGCTTCGAGACAGCTGCATCCACACACTTGGTAAAAGTGCGGGGTGAGAGAGCCAGACCAAAGGGAAGAACCCGATATTGGTACACTTTGCCCCTGAAAGCGAACCTCAGGAACTTCCTGTGCTGAGGGAGGATGGAAACTTGGAAATATGCTGGAAACCTCCGCTGTCATTGGAGCGGAATGCTGCAGTCCCACCAGAGGAAGAGGTGAGAGCTGCAGAGAACAGCCGCTGGGAGCCGCCTTGCTCTGAAGCAGTGGCAAAGGTAATGGATCGGCTTCCCGAGGGCACTGAGGAGAGACCACATTTGACCACAGCACGAGTATCCACCTACACAAGCTCCTCGTACAGAACAGACTGAAAAGAGGTGCAGCGCCAAGTCATCTCCCCAGGAGGAAGAAACCACAGTGTGGGCTTCCGACCCAGATCGAAGGCTGGATTTGGAGGCTGAAAATGGGGAAAGGGACAAGCCCGTCTCCATCTCCTTCTCCAAATCCATCTGCAAAACCCATGATCGCAGCTTCCGTTCTGCCTCGGCAGAAGTGGGACTCGAACTGCGGGGAATACTGGCGAGAGCTCCCTCCGCAAAGAGAGCCATCCGGAAGCGAAGTGAGTGGATAGACATGAGCCCCCTAGAGGGCTGATTCGGCGTGCTTAGCTCCCAAGCAAGAAATGCAGAAAGCGTGAAACGCTGCTGCTTTGATTTGCCCTTTTTACTGCTTTCAGACATTCTCTCTCAAATGAAAGGTGTGCAAAACTGCACGAAAAAAAAAAAGCAATTTCAATCTGGAAGCTCTGTAGCCTGCCGACAGTAGCCTAATTGATGTAAGGCAAATATCTTATCTGGGATTATTAAAAGTAACATTCGATATCTTGCTTGGAAGGACAGTAGCCTATGCTTGGAAATATTTCATATCTTTAAGTCCATTCATTATTTGTAGCGTGCATACCATCCAATAATCGCAGTAAGTTTTGTACTTTGTCAGTTTTAATAGTATCAGCATTCAAATTCTGTCAATTTTATCACAAAATACAAACTATATATGTGGAATTTTAAGCCATAGAAAAACTACATTAAAATGCTTGAGCTACGTCACGTAAAGTCACATTTGGCCTATTCAGGAAAGGCATTCATTGTATATAAACTCGATAGTCAGCTAGAAAAAATAACTCTATAGAGAGAAGCATTGTATTACATTCATTATATTTTACTTAACTTGTCGCATTCATTTTTAATGTTTGTTTGAATAAATCTGTCATGAGAATGTGCAGGGAGACTTGTAGGAAATGTTTACTCAGTGAAATCATGGCGTGGTGGCATGGTATCTTGCAGCATGAATGTCGTCTCAACTATTACTGTGGGAAAATGTGTCTGTATGTGTATGTGCATTGTATACTCCGGGCATAGTTGCACCTGATTGTAGTTTTAGTTGGTACAACAAGTGTAAATATTTATTGTAAAGCTGGACGTTGCACCTAGCTTTTTTACGTCTAGCTGGTGTAACCAGCCCCAAGGGTCTTAATACCCGAACAGGTTAGTGCAGCCTCCATACAAGCCAACGTGGTGGAATGCAAAACACATCGGGTGGCAGCAAGCAGCAAGCTAATTCGATAACGTTGTAACAAAGTTCAGTTTCCAAGTGAGCGTTCAGCAGCCGCAAGCTAGATACCTAGCCCTCAGTGGAGAGGAGGATCTACCCGTTCTACCTAAGAACAGCGTGCTTAAGCGACCCTGCCTCGGCGAGGGGAGCACTGCCATGCTCCTCCAGTACCTGGAGAAACATTACGAGGGCAAAAGAAAGGTCTTCATAGACACATTCTCCATAGGCTGCTGATACTATGGAGCTCCAGAAGGGTGAGGGCCCTAAATATTTAATAGGGCAATGCAAGTTCCTCAAATGAGGACATGACAGAAACGAACACATCGGGCTACAGCAACCGGATGACTGATCCGATGAGGTGTCATGAAACATTCAGCAGCCACAGGGTAGGGACCTAACCTTCAAAGAAAGGAGGGCCTGCCCTTTCTGCCCAAAGATGGTGTTCTCTAAACGACCGTTTCTTTGCCATGCTCATCTAATGCCAGAAAGACATTACAAGGGCTGAAAAAGAGGTCTAGCAATCTAGGCTGCTGTATCAAGGGCCTTAGATACCCAAATAGAATAAACAACCTCCATACATGCCATTGTGTTGGAAGGTAAAAACCCATCGGGCAGCAGCAAGCGGCCAACAAATCCGATGAGGTCATGATGGAGCGTTCAGCAGCCATAGGGTTAGCAGCCTAACCCTCAATGGAGAGGAGGACCCACCCGTTCCACCCTAGGACGGCGTGCTATGAAACACTGCCATAGCGAGGGGAGCACTGCCAAGTCCTGAGATGAGCATCAAGAGGAGATTTCAGAACGAGATCCAATGTCGAGAGGGAATCGATCGTTCTAAGAAATGAGCTAAAATATCTAATGTGATATGACCAGTGCCTAAAGCCTTGGGACTGAGGCAAGCACCTAGGCCAGTCCTCCAGGGAGGGGAGCCTCAGGGTAACCAACAGTGGCGCCAACAGCTCCAACCTCTTTAGGTTGGTCTTTAGCTACTGGTCCTCAGTTTCAGGGAGGGTTTCCACAGAAACACTTCTCACTCAAGCTCCGGAAGGACAGTGAAATTCAGTCTACTCCTTAGAGTGATGGATTTACTGAGTGGAAATAGAAGGTGAAGCTGTTCTATGCCTCAGCAATTGAAGCTCCGACCCAGAGATCGCCATGCATCTGCGATCAAGAGCAATCAAGCCACGGAGGAGCAACTCACTAGACCGCTAGTGCGAGGCTTGGGGAGAGCCGCTCTGTCCTCAAACGAGAGGGGGTCTCCAAGATTGGGTGGATAACCTGAAACAGGAGGCCCCTCAGTGTGATCACATGGGTAGTGTAACCTCAGAAAGGTAGCCTCTAAGGCGAGGTGTCCAGCCAGAGGTGTCCAGGGCATCCCATGAAGTGAAACTTCAGAGAGCTCACCTGCAAGAAGGATTGTGAGTCCTAAGAGACCTGGTAAGAGAAATATGCTATACTAAAGATTACCTGAATAGAAGAACCAACAGGACCTGGGGTTGCAATAATGTAATGGGGGATCCAGCAACCAAGGAAACTACCTCCGTAACACCTAGCGATTCGGTTGTAGAATCTGGTGGCCAAACCCAGAATGGTAGACATCCAGCAGCAACCAAGGGTCCTGGGACCAACAGGGAGGTCCTCAGAAGGCGAGATGCATCAAGGAAAAATCCCTGAGAAAGGAAAAGCCTTCCCTTGTCAAACTTATCAGCCAGGTCAACCTCGATCCCCACAAACTCAACCTCCTCCGCGCCTCAGCAACAGCAGGTCATGAAAGACAGGGGGCAGATGGCTGCCCCTCCTTCCTCAAAAGGAGAGGCAAGCGAGAGCAGAGCTACTTCATAGGAAGATGCTCAGAATGAATCATACTTTTCATACAACAAAACATTAAAGAGAGTATGAGTCATCAAGTATCAAAACATAGAGGACACGGATCAAAACACACCTCTAAAATGCCTTGCTAAAATGAGGTAAGAAAGACAAAGCTTGCCGAAGATGCATAACTTCAAACCAAACAGGCACTGAACATGAAGAAGAGGATGATGTGTTCGACTGGCACCCTTTTATACTATGTGGTCACGCCGGTAATGACATGCCGCAGTGACGTCATAGGCTGTCACCTGTTGTAGTTTTTGTATGTGAGCTTCAGACACGGGTCACAGAGGAGACGTTCCCCATAGCGCCCTCTAGAGGATGCAGTTTGATGTTCCCTCGGAAGGGAACTCCTTTTTCTCCAGTCATTGAAGCCATTTCAGTCACGCAATGTAACTGAACGGCCATTGGTTTGTGCAGTGAAAATAAAAGCTGTGCGAGCTGCACAAGCCTATGATTATGTAGTCCACCAGAATGGGTGGGTTCATCTGGCTATATAAGCGGGCTTTTCACCATAGGATTCTCAGATAAATTTGACTGAAGTGGCAACAGTCAGTCTCTTGACGGTGGGTCCAAACAGCCCCGTAAATAGGGGAGACCTTGGAGTCAAGGAAAGGGACCTTTTTTTATAATCCCCAAAACCCAATTTGACACTCTAGGGATGGCCTGCCAGGCCTCGGCCCATGTGGCAAGAGGTAGAATTGGTTCAGGTGGTGAGTTGCCGTGAAGGGACTCTATACTTATGATAATTGGAAGAGGAATTTGCTCTCTTTTTGAAAATGTGCGTTATTTTTCTCACAATAACAGCAGCTGGTTGTGTGGGCACTAATTGAACAGGCCCAGTGGTCACAACAATATTTTTGACGAACACAATGCAGTTGGCACCCGGAAACAAACAGGGTGCTTTGAGGCATAACAGAGGCTGCTTGGGGGGCCTCTTCTTCCTGTGCAGTGGATCAGAAAGATGTGCCAGATCTAACGTCAGCATGGACCAGAGTCCTTGGCGCTTTGGAAACAGGTAGCGTCTGGCTGAGCAGGAGCTCTGTTGAGGCTCAGGCTTCTGAGTAGTAGTGCAGGCTTGGGGCCACAAGGGACTGGGTTTCCTCCTCTGTAATGCTTTGCCAGACCTTTACTGCAGCTAACTTTCATTATCGTTTGTTTGTGGGGATCTTTCTGCCTTTAGTTCTGTCTTCAGCAAGTGAAATGCATGCTCAATCGGGTTGAAATCAGGAGATTGATTTTTGCCATTGCAGAATATTCCACTTTTTACCTTCAAAAACATACTCAGTTACTCATGTACAGTATCCTCGGTTCCCTGAGATATAGGAATGAGTAATGGAGAAAACTCCTTTTTCTCTGATCACTGAAGCCATTTCAGTCATGCAGTGTAACTGCATGGCCATTGGTTTGTGCAATGAAACTAAAACTAAACAAAGGCTCGGCAGCAGAGCTGAACAAGACTATGATGATGTAGTCCACCAGAATGGGTGGGATCATCTGGCTATATAAGCAGGCTTTTCACCATAGGATTCTCAGATAAATTTGACTGAAGTGACAACAGTCAGTCTCTTGACGGTGGGTCCAAACAGCCCCGTAAATAGGGGAGACCTTGGAGTCAAGGAAAGGGACCTTGTCAGCCTCCTTGATCTTGGAGGCTGTTGATTAATTTGGAACTATTGATTAATTTCCTCAAACTAAAATTGTTTAAAGTTTCTTTTGAATTAGTGATATATTACTTTCCCATTTGATACTGTAAAATTGCTTTGACACAATTTGTATTGTAAAAAGCGCTATATAAATAAAGCTGACTTGACTTGACTTGGTCAGTTTTGGCCATAGGTGGCTCACCAACACCACTAAACTGGCCATTGACCTGCCAATAGCCTGTGCTGTGGTCCTTGTTGCTCACAGGGCCAGATCTGTTGCACTTCCTAGCTCCTTAAAGGCTGTCAGGTCCTAACTCATCCAAAAGAATACCTGCTAGCTTCACTTGGCTGAATGTTGTAATACATTTTCTTTACAATGGAGAGGATCATCCAATCATCAGTCACTGTTGTCCTCTGGCCTTTTTATGTCGCTGAGCAGTGTTCAGTGTACAACAGCTTCCAAATACAAATGGCACACTTAGATTCAACTCCATAAGAGCACGCTGAACTCGTTTCCGTTTCTTTTCTTCTGAAGCGGAAAGCAGAACAATGTTGAACCGCTCAGCTCCGAAGCGAAAAGCTGAGTATGCATTACACCTGCTGCCTCTTATTGCTCATGCTGACTGTTTGAAGGATTCAGTAAGAATGTTGAGAAACCCGCAGAGTACAAAACAAAAACGTTATGTCCAAAAGGGGTGGGCAATATGACCTCATATATGAATCTCATATATGAGCAATTTTATTTTGTTATTACAATATATATCACAATATAGTTATTTTTGCTTTAAGGAAGGTTTTTATATACATTTTTGATACCAATAAAATGTCATCAATTGCAATATGTCGTGAATTAGCTCAAAGGGGAAATATTAATAACTAATCATAACTCATTATAATTAATTATAATATTTGGATAATTCAGAAGAATTATCTTGATGAAACAGAATTCACATTACAATCAATTGACCCGTTCGTCCAGCGAACATTCAGGATAAATTCATATGTATTCACAGAAAAACTATTTTCTTGGTCGCAGAAAAAAACTTTGTTAAATACTAATGCATTAGAGCATGTAGCTTTGATCGGAAATCGTAAAGTGACATTTTGCAATGCAGAATCAGAAACTCATGTAATTTGTGCACAAGAACTTTATTAACTACAGACTAACACCGAACTAATCTAAACAACACATATACATACACACACACACACACATCAGGCATACATGGTAAGGATAAAGGGGATGGATAGGTACGGAAAGAGGGAGAGGGGAGAGTCAGAGTTAACCATCTTTAAAAACCATCAGTTTCTAGTTCAAAGCACAGTATACGATAGCTTACATCAGACCTCTGTCTGGTACAAGGTATTATACTTGCATTTGACCTGGCTGTGGGACAAGGGTCTCGGGAAGCCTTTGAAACAGGTCCGGATGGTTCCATTTGATGGCTGGAGTTGCAATTTCTTGAAACTCCGAGGTTGTCCTTGAGTTTGTTGTGCTCAGGAGAGTCGTCCCACCTGGGTGAGCACATGGCTTTGTGTGAAATGGGGTTTGTAGCATTGTGGGACACAGCGGATGCGTAGGCCACAATCCAGAGATGAAGATGTAGAGGAAGAAACATCTGGTCGAGGACATTTCCATGATGATGAGCTCCGGGAATGAGTGAAAGCAAACTCCAGTGTTGTAGGTTTGAGTCTTGTGGTCAAAAGCCATTTCTATGGTTAGGAAGGCCGCATGTGGCTGGGCCACATGGCCACAGGCCATGGCCTTGTCGTGGAGGGCCTCCACGCAACAACAACCTGAAGATTTTGCAGAAGAGAGGGCGGAACTGTGCGTGAGCCCTTTAAAGTCTGGAGAGAGTCACACCTTCCCAAATGGGTTCAACCAATGAGAAGGTTGACTTTCTCAGCGGGAGGATAGGAACTGGGTCCTCGTTTTACGACCCTTTGTTTCCAGAGGCATGGCATTTTGCATTTGTAAATCAATAGGGGTTCAGGCCAAAAATACTCAGGATTCTTAGAACACTACTATGTCGCACAGGTATCAACATCTAATACACACCATCTTTTAGATGATCAAAAGACAAATTCAACGAGACCAAACATGCTTATACTACATAGTAATCTACCATAAAACATGCATAAAACAGTTACAAAAACAAAAGACAAATACCTGAACAGTCATAATATACATAGTGATATGGCATAGTGATGGGCTATGTGTGTTCGTTCACAGAAAGGTTTGTCTGTGAATAAATAGGGAAGAGTCCATTTCTATGAGCATAATGTCTTTCCTATGGGGAGAAGTAAGTAAAAGTTGCAGTCTGCCTTTATACTTCGGCGTCGTAAACTGAGGTTATCAGGTTGCTACGGCGACTGAGTGTTATTTGCTCTGGGGGGGGGGGGGGTTGAAAACCAGAACTCCACATTTCGCTGGCTCGCTGGTTTTAGAGATGATTTGTTAAATGTAACAAATAATTGTGTGTCTGATTGGTCCAGATGCTACAAATATCACAAAAAAATTGCCTAATTAACATAAGTAAACTAATATATACTGCAAAGATTAGAACAAATAAACTTTTTAAAAGCAATAGGATAAAAAAAATACAAGGTACAAATGGAACAGACCTATGTGTTAAGTATAAAAATAAAAAAAATTACTTAAATTGTTTGTCAAAAAATAGTTTGATTCGTTGAACAAATTCTATTACATTTGGAAAATAAAAGAGATTAAAGTGTGTGTAAAATATAATGTTTTCAGTGCCACTGAACTCAACAAGGCCCAAACGACATAACATGCAATGTGCTGTGATAACCTCCTCTTATTAGGGTGCGTAGACAGACAGTGATCTTGTATCGACGATGACGCAGATCGTCATAGCAGATCTGATTTTCTTCCAAATCTCTTTTGTAAAATTTTTTAAAAGTTTTATCTGCCAACTGGCGACTGACACTGTTACATATACTAGGCGAGTGTTAATTTTAGGCCTTGTATATTGTATGAGAGAGAGAGAGAGAGAGAGAGAATAAATACAAATTTATTCCTATTAAAGTATTATTTTATTATCATTATTTTGTTGTTTGATTAACATTAATGACAAAAACAGCACAAGGTTTATTAGCCTGCTGTCAATTTAAGAGCGATAAACATCTAATATAATGACACACATTATCTTTCTCAACTTTTTAACTATGACATACTTGACCTTTTTTATTTAATTATTTATTTTTACTTTCTTTGCAGAATCCGCTTTATCATGCCCCCTGCCACACTTACCTAAACGATCTGTAAAGAGGTCTATTTGGCAGGTGCTGGGTAAACAATTAATGAAACCTTTTAACATAATGAACATAATATAAAGTGTTACCAGTTAATGTTTATAAATTTACAGACTATGTTTACTGTCATAAATTATGTAATCAATATTTATATTATTGCAAGCTGTAAATTGGTAAATTGATAAAGTCAAACTTGGGGACATTTTAGGCAGTCGTGGCCTGATGGATATAGAGTCGGACTTCTAACCCGAAGGTTGTGGGTTCGAGTCTCAGGTCTGGCAGGGATTGTAGGTGGGGGAGTGAATGATTAGCGCTTTCTCAGTACCATCACTGAGGTGAGTCCCTTGAGCAAGGCACCGAACCCCCAACTCCAGGTGCGTTTGTGTTCACTACTGTGTGTGTGCAGTACAAATTCCGAGTATGGGTCACTATACTTGGCCACATATCATGTCCTTTCCTTTTCTTCCTTTTACAATCTGGTCACTACATTTGATGAACAAAATATCATGAATTATTCCACTGGACTTTCAAATTATATTGTGTTACATTGCGTCTTTTTTACTTAAATACTTGCTCTTTACTTATATTCAAGCTCCTGGAGCACCTTAAATATTTGTTTTTATTGCATGTCATTAAATGTATTCAAAAACAAAATAATGTAAATACTAAAACATTGTTCTTATTTTTCAGGTTTCAATTACATTACATTTGCAACATATATATAAAAAAATGCTGTTGAGCTGAATAATTATGGCTCACTGTGTTTTTTAACTGTCACTTTGCTGTCATCGGATTTGATGTTGTATACAGAATTATATGTTCTATACAGAACAATAGGTAATAAACAACCCAAAGAACCATTTACACTATTCAGTACTATTCACCATTGTGAAAGTAAAATGTATTTTATAATTTGTGTAATATTCATCTGAACATGAATGCGAAGTACAATTATATTTTTAATGATTGTTAATGTACTTAATGTACAGTTGTTGTGATATATTTATGTATTTCAGAAAATAAACACTATAATGGTTTGTATGTGTCTGTAATGGTATTCACTGAAAATGAAGAATCTGAAATTACCATTACCATTATATATATATATATATATATATATATATATATATATATATACTGTATATATATATATATATATATATTACACACACACACACATATATATATATATACATACAGTACAGTACAATATGTATTTCTTATTTAATCCAAAACAATCTTGACCTTTTTTACCTCTTTCCCTGTTTTAAAAGCGATGAATAAATAGTAAGATATTAACTGTATGTGTTTAAATATTATACTCTGTATTCAAAAGACGTCTAAAATTTATTCCTGGGAGACAGTGTGAAAAGTTGATCCATTGCAGAGAGCCTATGATTTTATGTTAACTAAGATAGCTCTTGTGCACTGTGAGAGGAAGAGGAAGTGGCTGATGGGCCTTTAGCTTCCCTCCTTAAAGAGAAAGTTGACAGCTTAACACTGTAAAGCTGCTTTGACACAATCTATATTGCATAAAGCGCTATATAAATAAAGGTGACTTGACTTGAACATGGAGACAGAAAGGGCTGACAATCTACAGGCTATTACATTTACCAGCTAGGGGTATAGACATAAGATTATTGACTATGCAGAGTTATCTAGCAAAGAAAAAGGTGAAATAGGGAAATACAAGGTGTCTAAGAAGAAAACTTTTGGTTAGTAAAGCAACAATATTGGTCACGCCGTTTCATTTGAAGGTAATTTTTTTTCAAAATTCCAAACTTTTGAAATCCCAAATATTGTTTTCACAATGGCTACAAGATTTTTTTAGCCATGGATGCAAGACTGTGGACATCTCCAATTGTCTTCTAAGTAGCTCATGAGTAACAACAAAAAGTCTGGAAATTTAAATTGCACAATGAATGTCAAATTGCATTTAAGGAATTCAAATGATCTCACTTTCAACTGTAGGCCTAGGTTTAATAAATCATTTTAAAACATTAAATCTATTTGATTTTGAAAAGTTAGTTTTATGTCCTTGTGTCCTAAAGATTTTTGTGCATGAAATTAAATTTTATTTGCAATGCAGAAAGACACTTCTTAATGTGTTAAATGCACATCAAATTATGTTAGATCTTCAATGCACATAATGCACTTTTTATTTCATGCTCATGAAAGATTTTACATTTTGGTCAGCTCTCGTAATATTACATAAACTTACTTGCTGTGACTGAGAAAGCAACTTTACACCATATGCTGGATTGCATTCTCTCCGATTGCTTGGAAACACTAATACAGTATATAGTAATACAGTATACAGCTTTATAGAAGTTCTAAACTTACTGATCTGTTCACTCAGGCTCTATCATAAAGTGACTTGCTTAAAACATCTAACACATTAAGACATGTCTTTCTGGATTGCAGATAACTTTTTATTTCATGCATATGAAAGATTTTCCATTTTGGTCAGCTCTCCTCGTAATATTGCATAAACTAACTTTCTGTGACTGAGAAAGCAACTTTACACCATATGCAAGATTGCATTCCCTCCAATTGCTCAGAATACAGCATATGTGTTCATAGAAACTCTAAACACTTTTACATTTTAGAGGGCTATAAAAATCCCATTTCTAATAAGCAGAAAAAAAACAATGGTCAGTTCTTATATGGGACATCCCGTACTATTTTCACACCTCATATGAAACCATTTTACTCCAGCATTTTTTAGATATCAACATTATTATACTTTATAAGGGTATAAAGATCACATTTCTAATAAGTAGCAAAAAACAATGGTCAGTTCTTATATGGGACGTCCCATACTATAGCACACATCATATGAAACCATTTTACTGCAGCATTTTTTAGATATGGGACACTTTTACACTTTAGAGGGCTATAAAGATCCCATTTCTAATAAGTAGAAAAAAACAATGATCAGTTTGTTTGTGGGACATCCCATATATGCATGCCTCATATGAAACCATTTTACTGCAACATTTTTGAGATATTAACATTATCATACTTTTACAAGGGTATATAGATTCAGGAAAATAGGCGATGTGTGGTGCTGAAGGGACAGCGCATGGAGATAAAGGGTTTTGTTCATTTACAGCCTATTTTGCGATCAGTTCACAGCCTTATGTTGCTGTATTGTTAGGAAAAAACATTAACAAAACCAGCTACTCTTCAATAAAAAAGAATAATAAGGAAGAAAGAAAGAAAGAAAGAAAGAAAGAAAGAAAGAAATACTAACTAAATAAAGCGACATCATAATTATTATTATTATTATTTATTTATTATAATAATAGCAAAAAATCTTCTTTAATTACAAACATTTGACATCACGCCTTAGCTCATATTGGTTGTTCACTGTTACATTACATAACCTGAAACAACTACTACAACTCTAACTACTACTGCTATTACTACTATACTTATTTATTTAGGGTAGTGTTTTGTGTATATAGCGTTTTTGTGATTTTGTTATTTGACTTTATGTTTGTAGTCGCTCACACGCTCAACTCATTTACTAATTCACCAGTCCCTATGTAGTGTCAATTATTATGTAGATGTATGCAGACACAGAGCTCACTAAATTAACCAGGAGTCAAAGAAATTAAATCAGGAAACTCAAAGAGATTTTGAGAATTATATTAATTATGATTAATTCTAAATTAATGTAATTGTATTAATTATTGTTCATTATGAATATTACATTTTAAAATATACATTTTATTAATTATATTATTTAGAATAGGTGTATTATTATTTATTGTATTATTTATAAGTCTGTCAATAACAGTACTGATCATAAGTTTTTATATTAATTACACATATTTCTGCAACTTTTTTTAACAGATTGTGTATTATTGCATATATATTTTTTATTTTGTAATAGTCAATTTGTGTTCTAATATGTATTTAATCATTATATAATAATAATAATAAGCGCCTGTTTCCTGCCTTAGTTTTGTTCTTGTGAGCCAACAATAATGCCACCTCAGGAATTTACATTTTGTAGTTTTTGTACATCATGTTGTTGTTTTTTTTAGTTCACAGAACATATTTCTTTTCCACATTTGGAAAGGTAAGCATACATTTGGTATTTTTAGTAGTAGTGACCGCGATCACAATGTACATATTTTTAAACATTTTAAAATGTATGCATTCCACACCTTTATAAACAAAATATCAAACTTATTAGTTTGTGTAAACAAATGAAGCTGGAGTGTTTCTATGAATCAAGTGTGTTTTTCCCCCCAAGGTATCTTTCAGTTATTTTTAACAAACTGTGATACATTCACTCAATTCTTAAATAAGTTCTCCAGACGTTCACATGTGTCCTCTTTTTAACTTGTGTAATGCCATGACAGTAATTCCTTTTGTGAAAGTGGCTGAAATGTTTGAAAAGTTTCTCCTGTATATAATTGTTGTTTTTTCTGCCCACATCCAGCATCGTAAAATAGAGCTAACATTTAATGACATTCAAAATGTTTTACAACCATATGGCCAAAGAACACATGTGTTATATTCATAACATGTGTAAGTGTATATCCATCCAGTGCCACTACCAACAGGATTCGGCTTAAGAATGCATGTCTTGCACACTTGCAGGTAAATGTGTGTGTATATCTATGTACATATATGCGTGTATATGTATATATATATATATATACTGTATATATGTGTGTGTGTGTGTGTGTGTGTGTGTGTGTGTGTGTCTATCAAACTGTCTCATTTTGAAATTTCTTTATTTCCACATAAAAGTGTTACATAAATAAACACATCACTAAGTACAGAACACACATAAAAACCCCATCTTTGCCCCATCTCCAAAGGTTATTACTTATGCGCATAATTCACATGCTTTTGAGGATGTGCTCCTTGTTGTTTATACAGTATAAAAATCTTTTTTATTATTATTATTCATCACCTGTTTTATATTAACTAGAACTTTTCACTGGACAGCCCTGCCCAGTCATCTCAAAGTTATTTGTATAGTGTCGAAGTCAATAAATTGAAGTGCATTTCTCCTTCAGTCAAGGTCAATACTCCTGTAGCTTAAACAGTTAGTTAGAATGTTTTAAAAGTCCTTAGTCAACCACCAAACTATACCCTCTTTGTAATTCTAGAAAGACACTTTTGCTTTTGTTACCAAAAATTATTTAGAAAATATCTGCAGCTTAACATACTGCAAACGTTTATCGTCTTTGAGAAGTTACATTTAAATACACAACACAACTACTGTTTACATGTTTACAGTTACTGTATTTTGCATTACATTTATTGAGATTAAAATATTTGTCCTTCCTTATTTTAGCATTGATCTTTAAGATGATATAAACTTATGTTCAATTAAATTAAATTATTTTAAATAAAAATCTAACTTTTCTTTCACAGGACATGGGCACACATACTAACACCACACTGAAAAAAAGTAATGTCAGTAATGCTGACCTCTTTTTCAGACACAAATTGCCTAGGCATCCTTGTTTTTTTATGAACAGAGAAATCTGGAGAGACCTAAGGAAAATGCAAAAGCAGTATTAATTCAGAGATCGTCAGTGGACAAATGTCATTTCAAAAGGCATACAGTCAGTACACCCCTACTGCAGTATTGCCTTCAAACTCAAGGGATCGAAATGAAAGGGACCCCTTTTCCACTGCTTGGGGTACTGTACATTTGCAGGCTGCCCTGTCTGTGTTGGTCACCATATCAGACGAAAGTACCCTGAATGCAATCGTCAGCAATTAGAGTCCACACTCCACAAAATACTCAAAAACATAGAAAGCATAGAAAGTGTTTGGGTCAGGATTTCAGGATACCGCCCCTACATCTGCAGTGAACATAGCATGGACCAGCAGGAAAAAAGCTCGCTGTCATCATAATGAAGTACTCAGTCTTCAGAGGATGGTAGAAGAGAGAACTGTGGCAACTTATGTAACTTGTGACCACACCACCTCATCTGTGATGTACTTTCTACAGTCATTTCAATCTGATTATTATTGTTTGTTTGGAGATACATCACAGGGGAGACCGGTACTCATTATGTGTGATGGGTAACTTGTTTTACTTGTTGCTGTTGCTGTTGCTTGTGGCTGTTGCTTATAGTTTTTGCAGAGTATCTCTTGGCCAGTTGCTCCAAGTCTATTATGACATTGTCACAGGGATGAGAAAATTAAGGTACCGATTCTTCATCGGTGCTTGAGCCATGTGATGAGGAATGCATAAGTCTTCTGTAAGAAACAGTAAGTGTACATTAGTAAAGGTCCTATTTATCTCAGAGATTATGTTTATTATGCAGTTATTTTACTCAAACATTGCTTTCTTTTATGAACCATCCTTCAAAAGAAAATCTAAACCTCTTTTAGTTAAAAACATCCATATGGTTTCTAAGGGTGCATTGCTTTTTCTCCCTTTTCATATCACAGTCAAATGATTGAAAATGTACTCGCAATTGCTGTCCCACAACAAAACATGAGGGCATTTAAATTTAAATTATGCCACTTTTAAAAGTATCCACGTTAATGGCAGTTTAATAAATGTTTCCATTTCAGTGGTGTTGTGATTAATTGGCAAGACAATTATATTCATTATCATATTGTCATTTGTGATGTTCTTGCATAGAACAGATACTTTTGAAATACTTTTAAAATTGTTTACTTGACATTCAAAATCTGTGGAAAAAAAAAAAATGTTGAAAATGAGTTTCTGGAAATGTACCTGTACCTTTTTTTCTTGCAATTCCCTCAAAAACTACTGACACTGCATGTATTTGGTCTGTTGACATCTGCAGCTACATTGGTTGAAATGGAAGACATTCTATTTAGCATGCCAACTGTCTTCTTAAGCCCCCAGTGCGGTGAGAATGTGGAGAAACATTTCGTCAATCTTCAGACCAAGATGCTAAACATGGGCATTTCTGGTGATCTGGCAGAAGATACAGAGGAGGACTTGGAGGTATTTATATGTCTTACATATATGTTAGTTAATAAATCATCCTTGTCTTCTTAAATGTGAATTTTGTAATTTCTGTGGAAGTATCAGCAAAAAGTGAGACATTGTATAATACTTAATGAATAAACAGAAATATTTATTTATTTATTTATTTTATTTTATTTTGTGTGTGTGTGTGTGTGTGTGTGTGTGTGCATGTTAAGAGTTAATTTTGTAAAACTTTGTAAGTTTTGACTTGCATAATGCAGTTATGACACATAATACAGTAATACTAAAAAATGGCACACATCAATTTTTTTTTATAAAAGAATAATGTGATCAGTTGTCAGCTCGACATGGGACCTAAACCTTTTCAGAGGCACTTTGAGTACATCATTGCCGAGGCACCTGTGGCTCAATTGGCTGAGGGGGAGCCAAATGAGTACTATTCTCCCACATTTATGCCAAATCTGGTGAAGCACTTCCTGCCTCAGGCTCCTCTCTGGTCCGCACTCATTCTGTGTAGCTGTACAAATTATTATTTATGTATTTTTTGTTTGTTTGTTTGTTTGTTTATTCAATATGTGAAATTTTAGGTTGTTTATTTGCCATGCAAGGGAATTTAATAAGATGCTGCTCACTGCAGCGCCACTGGGTGGAGCTACACTTCCAGGACTGGGTCAAGCTCCACCTGTTTGACTCATTTGGGTCTGCAGTGAGCACTATACTCTGGTGTTTATGTCAAAGTGTCTAATGCATCATAACTGTGAGACAAAGCATAGGTATAACAAATAAGCAATATAATTTTATGTAAAAGGACAGATAATCACAATGTCCTGAACACAAAATATTTATTTATATATACATTTAATGTTCATTAAATATTCATATTCATAACCATAAATGTAAGTATTTGCACAATTTGAATGTCTTTCAGGAGATTTGAGCTGCCATGGAAAGATCCTGCCTACCAAAATCTCTCAAAGAAATTTGAGAGATGCTGTCAGCTGGACTCATAGGTCTGTGCTTCAGTGCTTTTGAAAAGCATCTGTTCTTTAAAACTTTATGTATATGTTTGTGAGAATTTATTTAATTTTATTTCTTTTACAAGTATACTAGTGACAATAAAACACAAGGCATATCTATAAATGTAAATATATCTAAATATATAAACTTATCTAAAAAATGTAAATTACTGAATATTAAAAGATTTAGTCAATGTTCTAATTTTAAAAATAAATTATTACAGAGATAACTTTCTTTTTAATTAATATATAAATTTTTTTTTTAATTATTTATTGACTCAGGAAACAAATAAAAAATATTATTTTTTCCTTTTTATCATTTGTTTGCACTCATTTTAGCATTATAGTGTTTTTTATTTAACTTTTTTTTAAAGTATGAATTTAAGTATTAAACATTTAAAACAATATTTTATGATTTATTGTTACTCATTTACCACTACATATGACATGTAATTAATATATGTAACTACTGTATGTCCCTCCAGGACCAGATTTGAGGAGCCCTGCATTTGACAAATTGTTATGTATTCTGTTATTTATTAATGGTGAAGCATTTTAAGGGCATAATCATAATTGTCTTGAATAACTGCAGACAACTGAATGCTACTTTCAAGCACTCTTAAATTCAAAAGGCTATGGACAAAAAATTGTTCTATTCAACCACTACTCTGCCAGTGTTGTTGTATTTGGGGAGGGTCTGCATTGTCACAGTTTACGAAAGGTGAGACTCTATAATTGTTATTCGATAAAAAAGAAAATATCAGAAGGACAAGTTGATTTGTAACATTTGTTAATGCTTTAATAATGAAAGTTCAGTAACACTTTATAATTACTTTCATTATTAAATCATTAACAAGCAGGTCAACTTTCAAGACTACGATGCTGTCATTGGATTCATTAATGTACATGGAAACCACTGGAAATTTCTGGTGTGTAAAACCATTGTCAAGTTGCAGAACCATTATAGTTGATTAATTATGGAAATGGATAAGTGACCAAAGACATGCTTTTACTAGTATCTCAACAGTAATTTGCAGAAAGTGTTTGTGGTGGATCCCCTAGGGAATGAAGAAGAGAAAGATTCTGAACTTGCTGCCAAAAGATTGAGGTGTTGTATTTTTATTACTATTATTATCATACAGCCACAGACCCTCAAATATGATCACTCTTGTGAGAGACCGGCAACCTGAAATTTAAAAGGCATCTGTCTTTTATAAACACCTAATAAACTGAACAAAATTAATAATATAAATCCAAAATGAGTGTCAATGAAGTTTCATTATTATTAACACTTTCCTGCTCACTACAGTAAAATACTGCTAAATGTATTATTTGTTTATTTTAATGTTTATGTATATGTATATAGCAATTAATATAATTGCTAGATAACTGAAATGTCAATCACACTTTAATTTAACTGATATGTCGATTCACTAATTTATTTTATTAACTTTAGAAGTTATTAAGTTATTTTATCTGATTAATTACGTCTTAATCTTTTTTTCTCAGTTATCTTTAGGTTTGAATCTTTTCATTTATACAGTTCTACAGATTTTCAACATTTTAATCTTACTAATTTTTGTTTTTAGTTTTATCTAGATTTTAATCTTATTTGTTGTCTTCCTAACGTAAATATTATGTAGGGAACAATCCAAAAATCAACCAAATTTAAATCATTACATAAATGTTGAAATATTATATGAATAAATAATTATATTACATAAATAAATAATTATATTAACAAATTGTTCTGAAATAATTTATTACATAATCAATATTGAAACATTTACAAAAAAAAATTTATATATTAAGACATGCACATCATCAATTACATAATTAAATATTTCAGTGCAGTATTAAATGTAGAAATTGTTCATTAAAATAACAAATTACTCAATTAAACATATAAATCAATGTTTAAAACTGCTTTAGTTATCAATTAAATCAAACAAATAAATGAATATACTCCTTTCCATTTTAACATTTGTTTCAAAGTAATTTTAGAAATATTGGCTGATTTTTCATTAAAGCAAAATATATCATTTAATTGTATAAGATGTATAACAACTATTTTTTTATATTAATATTCGTAAAATCTTAATTATTTCAACAGTTAATTAAATAAGTCATTCATCCTGTCACTCTCTTGTGCCCCCTGTTGATTCCCTGAACCTCAGTTTGAAACTCCTCATATAGTTTAATTCAAACAACTTTGATGGCATTTTTTTGTATTCAGTATCAGCTGATTGTGAATTCTACACTATGCTTTTCTCACATACCTGTAGGCAGTTCTTCAAAATGCATCAGATACGGCATGCTATAAGACAGACTAGGTGGATGTGAAATGGACACATGGGCTTTTGAAGCACAGCTTCAGTAGTGTAATATTTATTTTTATTATTCTGTTATAGCTAATATGGTTTGCATGTATATTTGATTTATGTGATTCAAAAGATGGCTAAGGAAGTAGTGGAGGCTTTTCCTCAGACACCATTGAAAATCACAATACCTTCATGTAAGTGTAGCCTCACAGAGTTTCGTAAGGACATGGCTGTGACGATCCTACAACCATCAGGTATGTTTTCCATTCGTCCATCCATCCATATGTTCAAATCTGAACAGTTTAAAGAGAAAACTAATTTGTAATATTGTGATTACAGTGTTCAACCCAAAGGATCATTGCTCCTTTTTTGGCCTAGATTCTCCTCCTGGATGTGTGGGTCTGAACACATCGGTTTGTGTCATTTTTAATAGCAGTTGGTTAATTATATTAGCTATTACAAATAGAGTCCCTGTTGTAAATTGTAAAATTAATTAAATAATTAGTCAAACATAACATTATTGCAAATGTTATGGTTTAATTTGTATAAAAACAGACTGTATAAAAATGTTTAAATTTTATGTTTACATTTAAAAAGCTATATTTGTTATTACTGAAGTGTTAAAAATATCAGAAAGCATGTCTGTCTGTACCTTTCAATGTATTTTTTTTTTATTTATTTTTTTTTTCAGATGCATCAGTATCATTCTTTCTATTATTTGCATAAACATGAGTTTTACACATGACTGTAGATCTGAAATTTATTTGTATGGGCTCTTGGAAAATATTCAAATCAACTGGGAAATTTTGAACAGGTACAAGAAATAAATTCAAATGAAAGGTTGTAAAAAAATTATGAAAAAAAAAAAAGAAATGACCAATATTAGTTTTGAACACACAATTCCCTATGCACACAGGTAGAAATGTGTGTAGAAATATGTTGTTTCTGTTTTGCTGAAATTAGACATATTACAAAAAGAATGTTATTTTTTGGACATCCAGGTTCCTTTCAAACCAGTAGGGGTTAAAGTAAAGGTTATGAAATTTGCACATTGTCTTCCGCTTCGAATTAACACTTTTTTAAGTCCCTGTCTCCCCAACAAAAATGCTGTTACAAAAAGAATGGTAATTCTGAACATGCAATTCCCTTTTCCACTAGTAGGGAAATGAAAAGATGTGAAAATTGCGCACTGTCCTTCCCATTCATAAATACCCTGTTTTAAAGTATTTTAAAAATGCTGCATTAAAATGGTTTCATATGAGGCGTGCATATAGTATGGGATGTTCCATATAAGAACTAACCATTGTTTTTTTCTACTTATTAGAAATGTGGTCTTTATAGCCTTCTGAAGTGTAATAGTGTCCCATATCTCAAAAATTTAGCAGTAAAATGGTTTCATATGAGGTGTCCATATAGTATGGGACGTCCCAAATAATAACTGACCATTGTTTTTTTCTGCTTATTAGAAATGGGATCTTTATACCCTTCTAAAGTGTAACAGTGTCCCATATCTAAAAAATGCTGTAGTAAAATTGTTTCATATGAGGTATGTATAAAGTAAGGGACATCCCGTATAAGAACTAAGCTTTTTCTACTTATTAGAAAAATGGGATCTTCGTACTCTTCTAATGTGTAACAGAGTCCCATATCTCAAAAATGCTGAAGTAAAGTTGTTTCATATGAGGTATGTAGTATGGGGCGTCCCGTATAATAACTAACCATTGCTTTTTGCTACTTATTAAAAATGTGATCTTATAAAGTATGATAATATTGATATCTCAAAAATGCTGCAGTAAAATGGTTTCATATGAGGCGTGCATATAGTATGGGACATCCTGTATAAGAACTGACCATTGTTTTTTTCTACTTATTAGAAATTGGATCCTTTTTGTTTTATTCTGCTTATTAGACATTAGGTGTTTAGTTTTATTCTGCTTATTAGACATTAGGTGTTTTGAGAGCGCTCAGACGCTCTAACTCACTGTTACTGGTCATAGAGACGCTGGACGGAGCGATCTGAGCATTTAAGCTCTTGCTTAAAGGGATGTGAAAAAAACTTCTAACACACCGAGAAGTGTCTTTCTGAATTGCAAACGGGGTTTTATTCATGCACAAAAAATATTTCTAATGTTGGTCACTATTTGTCTTCCCATTGCATAAAACGCCTTTCTGGGACCGAGAAATAACATTTTCAACATAAGCATGCATAAGCTCCGTGAGAGCGCTCAGACGCTCTAACTCACTGTTACTGGTCATAGAGACGCTGGACGGAGCGATCTGAGCATTTAAGCTCTTGCTTAAAGGGATGTGAAAAAAACTTCTAACACACCGAGAAGTGTCTTTCTGAATTGCAAACGGGGTTTTATTCATGCACAAAAAAATATTTCTAATGTTGGTCACTATTTGTCTTCCCATTGCATAAAACGCCTTTCTGGGACCGAGAAATAACATTTTCAACATAAGCATGCATAAGCTCCGTGAGAGCGCTCAGACGCTCTAACTCACTGTTACTGGTCATAGAGACGCTGGACGGAGCGATCTGAGCATTTAAGCTCTTGCTTAAAGGGATGTGAAAAAAACTTCTAACACACCGAGAAGTGTCTTTCTGAATTGCAAACGGGGTTTTATTCATGCACAAAAAATATTTCTAATGTTGGTCACTATTTGTCTTCCCATTGCATAAAACGCCTTTCTGGGACCGAGAAATAACATTTTCAACATAAGCATGCATAAGCTCCGTGAGAGCGCTCAGACGCTGTAACTCACTGTTACTGGTCATAGAGACGCTGGACGGAGCGATCTGAGCATTTAAGCTCTTGCTTAAAGGGATGTGAAAAAAACTTCTAACACACCGAGAAGTGTCTTTCTGAATTGCAAACGGGGTTTTATTCATGCACAAAAAATATTTCTAATGTTGGTCACTATTTGTCTTCCCATTGCATAAAACGCCTTTCTGGGACCGAGAAATAACATTTTCAACATAAGCATGCATAAGCTCCGTGAGAGCGCTCAGACGCTCTAACTCACTGTTACTGGTCATAGAGACGCTGGACGGAGCGATCTGAGCATTTAAGCTCTTGCTTAAAGGGATGTGAAAAAAACTTCTAACACACCGAGAAGTGTCTTTCTGAATTGCAAACGGGGTTTTATTCATGCACAAAAAAATATTTCTAATGTTGGTCACTATTTGTCTTCCCATTGCATAAAACGCCTTTCTGGGACCGAGAAATAACATTTTCAACATAAGCATGCATAAGCTCCGTGAGAGCGCTCAGACGCTCTAACTCACTGTTACTGGTCATAGAGACGCTGGACGGAGCGATCTGAGCATTTAAGCTCTTGCTTAAAGGGATGTGAAAAAAACTTCTAACACACCGAGAAGTGTCTTTCTGAATTGCAAACGGGGTTTTATTCATGCACAAAAAATATTTCTAATGTTGGTCACTATTTGTCTTCCCATTGCATAAAACGCCTTTCTGGGACCGAGAAATAACATTTTCAACATAAGCATGCATAAGCTCCGTGAGAGCGCTCAGACGCTCTAACTCACTGTTACTGGTCATAGAGACGCTGGACGGAGCGATCTGAGCATTTAAGCTCTTGCTTAAAGGGATGTGTAAAAAACTTCTAACACACCGAGAAGTGTCTTTCTGAATTGCAAACGGGGTTTTATTCATGCACAAAAAATATTTCTAATGTTGGTCACTATTTGTCTTCCCACTGCATAAAACGCCTTTCTGGGACCGAGAAATAACATTTTCAACATAAGCATGCATAAGCTCCGTGAGAGCGCTCAGACGCTCTAACTCACTGTTACTGGTCATAGAGACGCTGGACGGAGCGATCTGAGCATTTAAGCTCTTGCTTAAAGGGATGTGAAAAAAACTTCTAACACACCGAGAAGTGTCTTTCTGAATTGCAAACGGGGTTTTATTCATGCACAAAAAATATTTCTAATGTTGGTCACTATTTGTCTTCCCATTGCATAAAACGCCTTTCTGGGACCGAGAAATAACATTTTCAAAATAAGCATGCATAAGCTCCCGTGAGAGCGCTCAGACGCTCTAACTCACTGTTACTGGTCATAGAGACGCTGGACGGAGCGATCTGAGCATTTAAGCTCTTGCTTAAAGGGATGTGAAAAAAACTTCTAACACACCGAGAAGTGTCTTTCTGAATTGCAAACGGGGTTTTATTCATGCACAAAAAAATATTTCTAATGTTGGTCACTATTTGTCTTCCCATTGCATAAAACGCCTTTCTGGGACCGAGAAATAACATTTTCAACATAAGCATGCATAAGCTCCGTGAGAGCGCTCAGACGCTCTAACTCACTGTTACTGGTCATAGAGACGCTGGACGGAGCGATCTGAGCATTTAAGCTCTTGCTTAAAGGGATGTGAAAAAAACTTCTAACACACCGAGAAGTGTCTTTCTGAATTGCAAACGGGGTTTTATTCATGCACAAAAAAATATTTCTAATGTTGGTCACTATTTGTCTTCCCATTGCATAAAACGCCTTTCTGGGACCGAGAAATAACATTTTCAACATAAGCATGCATAAGCTCCGTGAGAGCGCTCAGACGCTCTAACTCACTGTTACTGGTCATAGAGACGCTGGACGGAGCGATCTGAGCATTTAAGCTCTTGCTTAAAGGGATGTGAAAAAAACTTCTAACACACCGAGAAGTGTCTTTCTGAATTGCAAACGGGGTTTTATTCATGCACAAAAAATATTTCTAATGTTGGTCACTATTTGTCTTCCCATTGCATAAAACGCCTTTCTGGGACCGAGAAATAACATTTTCAACATAAGCATGCATAAGCTCCGTGAGAGCGCTCAGACGCTCTAACTCACTGTTACTGGTCATAGAGACGCTGGACGGAGCGATCTGAGCATTTAAGCTCTTGCTTAAAGGGATGTGTAAAAAACTTCTAACACACCGAGAAGTGTCTTTCTGAATTGCAAACGGGGTTTTATTCATGCACAAAAAATATTTCTAATGTTGGTCACTATTTGTCTTCCCACTGCATAAAACGCCTTTCTGGGACCGAGAAATAACATTTTCAACATAAGCATGCATAAGCTCCGTGAGAGCGCTCAGACGCTCTAACTCACTGTTACTGGTCATAGAGACGCTGGACGGAGCGATCTGAGCATTTAAGCTCTTGCTTAAAGGGATGTGAAAAAAACTTCTAACACACCGAGAAGTGTCTTTCTGAATTGCAAACGGGGTTTTATTCATGCACAAAAAAATATTTCTAATGTTGGTCACTATTTGTCTTCCCATTGCATAAAACGCCTTTCTGGGACCGAGAAATAACATTTTCAACATAAGCATGCATAAGCTCCGTGAGAGCGCTCAGACGCTCTAACTCACTGTTACTGGTCATAGAGACGCTGGACGGAGCGATCTGAGCATTTAAGCTCTTGCTTAAAGGGATGTGAAAAAAACTTCTAACACACCGAGAAGTGTCTTTCTGAATTGCAAACGGGGTTTTATTCATGCACAAAAAATATTTCTAATGTTGGTCACTATTTGTCTTCCCATTGCATAAAACGCCTTTCTGGGACCGAGAAATAACATTTTCAACATAAGCATGCATAAGCTCCGTGAGAGCGCTCAGACGCTCTAACTCACTGTTACTGCTCATAGAGACGCTGGACGGAGCGATCTGAGCATTTAAGCTCTTGCTTAAAGGGATGTGAAAAAAACTTCTAACACACCGAGAAGTGTCTTTCTGAATTGCAAACGGGGTTTTATTCATGCACAAAAAATATTTCTAATGTTGGTCACTATTTGTCTTCCCATTGCATAAAACGCCTTTCTGGGACCGAGAAATAACATTTTCAACATAAGCATGCATAAGCTCCGTGAGAGCGCTCAGACGCTCTAACTCACTGTTACTGGTCATAGAGACGCTGGACGGAGCGATCTGAGCATTTAAGCTCTTGCTTAAAGGGATGTGAAAAAAACTTCTAACACACCGAGAAGTGTCTTTCTGAATTGCAAACGGGGTTTTATTCATGCACCAAAAATACATCTAATGTTGGTCACTATTTGTCTTCCCATTGCATAAAACGCCTTTCTGGGACCGAGAAATAACATTTTCAACATAAGCATGCATAAGCTCCGTGAGAGCGCTCAGACGCTCTAACTCACTGTTACTGCTCATAGAGACGCTGGACGGAGCGATCTGAGCATTTAAGCTCTTGCTTAAAGGGATGTGAAAAAAACTTCTAACACACCGAGAAGTGTCTTTCTGAATTGCAAACGGGGTTTTATTCATGCACAAAAAATATTTCTAATGTTGGTCACTATTTGTCTTCCCATTGCATGAAACGCCTTTCTGGGACCGAGAAATAACATTTTCAACATAAGCATGCATAAGCTCCGTGAGAGCGCTCAGACGCTCTAACTCACTGTTACTGGTCATAGAGACGCTGGACGGAGCGATCTGAGCATTTAAGCTCTTGCTTAAAGGGATGTGAAAAAAACTTCTAACACACCGAGAAGTGTCTTTCTGAATTGCAAACGGAGTTTTATTCATGCACAAAAAATATTTCTAATGTTGGTCACTATTTGTCTTCCCATTGCATAAAACGCCTTTCTGGGACCGAGAAATAACATTTTCAACATAAGCATGCATAAGCTCCGTGAGAGCGCTCAGACGCTCTAACTCACTGTTACTGGTCATAGAGACGCTGGACGGAGCGATCTGAGCATTTAAGCTCTTGCTTAAAGGGATGTGAAAAAAACTTCTAACACACCGAGAAGTGTCTTTCTGAATTGCAAACGGGGTTTTATTCATGCACAAAAAATATTTCTAATGTTGGTCACTATTTGTCTTCCCATTGCATAAAACGCCTTTCTGGGACCGAGAAATAACATTTTCAACATAAGCATGCATAAGCTCCGTGAGAGCGCTCAGACGCTGTAACTCACTGTTACTGGTCATAGAGACGCTGGACGGAGCGATCTGAGCATTTAAGCTCTTGCTTAAAGGGATGTGAAAAAAACTTCTAACACACCGAGAAGTGTCTTTCTGAGTTGCAAACGGGGTTTTATTCTTGCACAAAAAATATTTCTAATGTTGGTCACTATTTGTCTTCCCATTGCATAAAACGCCTTTCTGGGAACGAGGAATAACATTTTCAACATAAGCATGCATAAGCTCCGTGAGAGCGCTCAGACGCTCTAACTCACTGTTACTGGTCATAGAGACGCTGGACGGAGCGATCTGAGCATTTAAGCTCTTGCTTAAAGGGATGTGTAAAAAACTTCTAACACACCGAGAAGTGTCTTTCTGAATTGCAAACGGGGTTTTATTCATGCACAAAAAAATATTTCTAATGTTGGTCACTATTTGTCTTCCCATTGCATAAAACGCCTTTCTGGGACCGAGAAATAACATTTTCAACATAAGCATGCATAAGCTCCGTGAGAGCGCTCAGACGCTCTAACTCACTGTTACTGGTCATAGAGACGCTGGACGGAGCGATCTGAGCATTTAAGCTCTTGCTTAAAGGGATGTGTAAAAAACTTCTAACACACCGAGAAGTGTCTTTCTGAATTGCAAACGGGGTTTTATTCATGCACAAAAAAATATTTCTAATGTTGGTCACTATTTGTCTTCCCATTGCATAAAACGCCTTTCTGGGACCGAGAAATAACATTTTCAACATAAGCATGCATAAGCTCCGTGAGAGCGCTCAGACGCTGTAACTCACTGTTACTGGTCATAGAGACGCTGGACGGAGCGATCTGAGCATTTAAGCTCTTGCTTAAAGGGATGTGAAAAAAACTTCTAACACACCGAGAAGTGTCTTTCTGAATTGCAAACGGGGTTTTATTCATGCACAAAAAAATATTTCTAATGTTGGTCACTATTTGTCTTCCCATTGCATAAAACGCCTTTCTGGGACCGAGAAATAACATTTTCAACATAAGCATGCATTAGCTCCGTGAGAGCGCTCAGACGCTCTAACTCACTGTTACTGGTCATAGAGACGCTGGACGGAGCGATCTGAGCATTTAAGCTCTTGCTTAAAGGGATGTGAAAAAAACTTCTAACACACCGAGAAGTGTCTTTCTGAATTGCAAACGGGGTTTTATTCATGCAGAAAAAATATTTCTAATGTTGGTCACTATTTGTCTTCCCATTGCATAAAACGCCTTTCTGGGACCGAGAAATAACATTTTCAACATAAGCATGCATAAGCTCCGTGAGAGCGCTCAGACGCTCTAACTCACTGTTACTGGTCATAGAGACGCTGGACGGAGCGATCTGAGCATTTAAGCTCTTGCTTAAAGGGATGTGAAAAAAACTTCTAACACACCGAGAAGTGTCTTTCTGAATTGCAAACGGGGTTTTATTCATGCACAAAAAAATATTTCTAATGTTGGTCACTATTTGTCTTCCCATTGCATAAAACGCCTTTCTGGGACCGAGGAATAACATTTTCAACATAAGCATGCATAAGCTCCGTGAGAGCGCTCAGACGCTCTAACTCACTGTTACTGGTCATAGAGACGCTGGACGGAGCTATCTGAGCATTTAAGCTCTTGCTTAAAGGGATGTTTAAAAAACTTCTAACACACCGAGAAGTGTCTTTCTGAATTGCAAACGGGGTTTTATTCATGCACAAAAAATATTTCTAATGTTGGTCACTATTTGTCTTCCCATTGCATAAAACGCCTTTTCTGGGACCGAGAAATAACATTTTCAACATAAGCATGCATAAGCTCCGTGAGAGCGCTCAGACGCTCTAACTCACTGTTACTGGTCATAGAGACGCTGGACGGAGCGATCTGAGCATTTAAGCTCTTGCTTAAAGGGATGTGAATAAAACTTCTAACACACCGAGAAGTGTCTTTCTGAATTGCAAACGGGGTTTTATTCATGCACAAAAAATATTTCTAATGTTGGTCACTATTTGTCTTCCCATTGCATAAAACGCCTTTCTGGGACCGAGAAATAACATTTTCAACATAAGCATGCATAAGCTCCGTGAGAGCGCTCAGACGCTCTAACTCACTGTTACTGGTCATAGAGACGCTGGACGGAGCGATCTGAGCATTTAAGCTCTTGCTTAAAGGGATGTGAAAAAAACTTCTAACACACCGAGAAGTGTCTTTCTGAATTGCAAACGGGGTTTTATTCATGCACAAAAAAATATTTCTAATGTTGGTCACTATTTGTCTTCCCATTGCATAAAACGCCTTTCTGGGACCGAGGAATAACATTTTCAACATAAGCATGCATAAGCTCCGTGAGAGCGCTCAGACGCTCTAACTCACTGTTACTGGTCATAGAGACGCTGGACGGAGCTATCTGAGCATTTAAGCTCTTGCTTAAAGGGATGTTTAAAAAACTTCTAACACACCGAGAAGTGTCTTTCTGAATTGCAAACGGGGTTTTATTCATGCACAAAAAATATTTCTAATGTTGGTCACTATTTGTCTTCCCATTGCATAAAACGCCTTTTCTGGGACCGAGAAATAACATTTTCAACATAAGCATGCATAAGCTCCGTGAGAGCGCTCAGACGCTCTAACTCACTGTTACTGGTCATAGAGACGCTGGACGGAGCGATCTGAGCATTTAAGCTCTTGCTTAAAGGGATGTGAAAAAAACTTCTAACACACCGAGAAGTGTCTTTCTGAATTGCAAACGGGGTTTTATTCATGCACAAAAAATATTTCTAATGTTGGTCACTATTTGTCTTCCCATTGCATAAAACGCCTTTCTGGGACCGAGAAATAACATTTTCAACATAAGCATGCTTAAGCTCCGTGAGAGCGCTCAGACGTTCTAACTCACTGTTACTGGTCATAGAGACGCTGGACGGAGCGATCTGAGCATTTAAGCTCTTGCTTAAAGGGATGTGAAAAAAACTTCTAACACACCGAGAAGTGTCTTTCTGAATTGCAAACGGGGTTTTATTCATGCACAAAAAATTTTTCTAATGTTGTTCACTATTTGTCTTCCCATTGCATAAAACGCCTTTCTGGGACCGAGAAATAACATTTTCAACATAAGCATGCATAAGCTCCGTGAGAGCGCTTAGACGCTCTAACTCACTGTTACTGGTCATAGAGACGCTGAACGGAGCGATCTGAGCATTTAAGCTCTTGCTTAAAGGGATGTGAAAAAAACTTCTAACACACCGAGAAGTGTCTTTCTGAATTGCAAACGGGGTTTTATTCATGCACAAAAAAATATTTCTAATGTTGGTCACTATTTGTCTTCCCATTGCATAAAACGCCTTTCTGGGACCGAGAAATAACATTTTCAACATAAGCATGCATAAGCTCCGTGAGAGCGCTCAGACGCTCTAACTCACTGTTACTGGTCATAGAGACGCTGGACGGAGCGATCTGAGCATTTAAGCTCTTGCTTAAAGGGATGTGAAAAAAACTTCTAACACACCGAGAAGTGTCTTTCTGAATTGCAAACGGGGTTTTATTCATGCACAAAAAATATTTCTAATGTTGGTCACTATTTGTCTTCCCATTGCATAAAACGCCTTTCTGGGACCGAGAAATAACATTTTCAACATAAGCATGCATAAGCTCCGTGAGAGCGCTCAGACGCTCTAACTCACTGTTACTGGTCATAGAGACGCTGGACGGAGCGATCTGAGCATTTAAGCTCTTGCTTAAAGGGATGTGAAAAAAACTTCTAACACACCGAGAAGTGTCTTTCTGAATTGCAAACGGGGTTTTATTCATGCACAAAAAATATTTCTAATGTTGGTCACTATTTGTCTTCCCATTGCATAAAACGCCTTTCTGGGACCGAGAAATAACATTTTCAACATAAGCATGCATAAGCTCCGTGAGAGCGCTCAGACGCTCTAACTCACTGTTACTGGTCATAGAGACGCTGGACGGAGCGATCTGAGCATTTAAGCTCTTGCTTAAAGGGATGTGAAAAAAACTTCTAACACACCGAGAAGTGTCTTTCTGAATTGCAAACGGGGTTTTATTCATGCACAAAAAAATATTTCTAATGTTGGTCACTATTTGTCTTCCCATTGCATAAAACGCCTTTCTGGGACCGAGCAATAACATTTTCAACATAAGCATGCATAAGCTCCGTGAGAGCGCTCAGACGCTCTAACTCACTGTTACTGGTCATAGAGACGCTGGACGGAGCGATCTGAGCATTTAAGCTCTTGCTTAAAGGGATGTGAAAAAAACTTCTAACACACCGAGAAGTGTCTTTCTGAGTTGCAAACGGGGTTTTATTCTTGCACAAAAAATATTTCTAATGTTGGTCACTATTTGTCTTCCCATTGCATAAAACGCCTTTCTGGGAACGAGGAATAACATTTTCAACATAAGCATGCATAAGCTCCGTGAGAGCGCTCAGACGCTCTAACTCACTGTTACTGGTCATAGAGACGCTGGACGGAGCGATCTGAAAATTTAAGCTCTTGCTTAAAGGGATGTGAAAAAAACTTCTAACACACCGAGAAGTGTCTTTCTGAATTGCAATCGGGGTTTTATTCATGCACAAAAAATATTTCTAATGTTGGTCACTATTTGTCTTCCCATTGCATAAAACGCCTTTCTGGGACCGAGAAATAACATTTTCAACATAAGCATGCATAAGCTCCGTGAGAGCGCTCAGACGTTCTAACTCACTGTTACTGGTCATAGAGACGCTGGACGGAGCGATCTGAGCATTTAAGCTCTTGCTTAAAGGGATGTGAAAAAAACTTCTAACACACCGAGAAGTGTCTTTCTGAATTGCAAACGGGGTTTTATTCATGCACAAAAAAATATTTCTAATGTTGGTCACTATTTGTCTTCCCATTGCATAAAACGCCTTTCTGGGACCGAGAAATAACATTTTCAACATAAGCATGCATAAGCTCCGTGAGAGCGCTCAGACGCTCTAACTCACTGTTACTGGTCATAGAGACGCTGGACGGAGCGATCTGAGCATTTAAGCTCTTGCTTAAAGGGATGTGTAAAAAACTTCTAACACACCGAGAAGTGTCTTTCTGAATTGCAAACGGGGTTTTATTCATGCACAAAAAAATATTTCTAATGTTGGTCACTATTTGTCTTCCCATTGCATAAAACGCCTTTCTGGGACCGAGAAATAACATTTTCAACATAAGCATGCATAAGCTCCGTGAGAGCGCTCAGACGCTCTAACTCACTGTTACTGGTCATAGAGACGCTGGACGGAGCGATCTGAGCATTTAAGCTCTTGCTTAAAGGGATGTGAAAAAAACTTCTAACACACCGAGAAGTGTCTTTCTGAATTGCAAACGGGGTTTTATTCATGCACAAAAAAATATTTCTAATGTTGGTCACTATTTGTCTTCCCATTGCATAAAACGCCTTTCTGGGACCGAGAAATAACATTTTCAACATAAGCATGCATTAGCTCCGTGAGAGCGCTCAGACGCTCTAACTCACTGTTACTGGTCATAGAGACGCTGGACGGAGCGATCTGAGCATTTAAGCTCTTGCTTAAAGGGATGTGAAAAAAACTTCTAACACACCGAGAAGTGTCTTTCTGAATTGCAAACGGGGTTTTATTCATGCAGAAAAAATATTTCTAATGTTGGTCACTATTTGTCTTCCCATTGCATAAAACGCCTTTCTGGGACCGAGAAATAACATTTTCAACATAAGCATGCATAAGCTCCGTGAGAGCGCTCAGACGCTCTAACTCACTGTTACTGGTCATAGAGACGCTGGACGGAGCGATCTGAGCATTTAAGCTCTTGCTTAAAGGGATGTGAAAAAAACTTCTAACACACCGAGAAGTGTCTTTCTGAATTGCAAACGGGGTTTTATTCATGCACAAAAAATGTTTCTAATGTTGGTCACTATTTGTCTTCCCATTGCATAAAACGCCTTTCTGGGACCGAGAAATAACATTTTCAACATAAGCATGCATAAGCTCCGTGAGAGCGCTCAGACGCTCTAACTCACTGTTACTGGTCATAGAGACGCTGGACGGAGCGATCTGAGCATTTAAGCTCTTGCTTAAAGGGATGTGAAAAAAACTTCTAACACACCGAGAAGTGTCTTTCTGAATTGCAAACGGGGTTTTATTCATGCACAAAAAAATATTTCTAATGTTGGTCACTATTTGTCTTCCCATTGCATAAAACGCCTTTCTGGGACCGAGGAATAACATTTTCAACATAAGCATGCATAAGCTCCGTGAGAGCGCTCAGACGCTCTAACTCACTGTTACTGGTCATAGAGACGCTGGACGGAGCTATCTGAGCATTTAAGCTCTTGCTTAAAGGGATGTTTAAAAAACTTCTAACACACCGAGAAGTGTCTTTCTGAATTGCAAACGGGGTTTTATTCATGCACAAAAAATATTTCTAATGTTGGTCACTATTTGTCTTCCCATTGCATAAAACGCCTTTTCTGGGACCGAGAAATAACATTTTCAACATAAGCATGCATAAGCTCCGTGAGAGCGCTCAGACGCTCTAACTCACTGTTACTGGTCATAGAGACGCTGGACGGAGCGATCTGAGCATTTAAGCTCTTGCTTAAAGGGATGTGAAAAAAACTTCTAACACACCGAGAAGTGTCTTTCTGAATTGCAAACGGGGTTTTATTCATGCACAAAAAATATTTCTAATGTTGGTCACTATTTGTCTTCCCATTGCATAAAACGCCTTTCTGGGACCGAGAAATAACATTTTCAACATAAGCATGCTTAAGCTCCGTGAGAGCGCTCAGACGTTCTAACTCACTGTTACTGGTCATAGAGACGCTGGACGGAGCGATCTGAGCATTTAAGCTCTTGCTTAAAGGGATGTGAAAAAAACTTCTAACACACCGAGAAGTGTCTTTCTGAATTGCAAACGGGGTTTTATTCATGCACAAAAAATTTTTCTAATGTTGTTCACTATTTGTCTTCCCATTGCATAAAACGCCTTTCTGGGACCGAGAAATAACATTTTCAACATAAGCATGCATAAGCTCCGTGAGAGCGCTCAGACGCTCTAACTCACTGTTACTGGTCATAGAGACGCTGGACGGAGCGATCTGAGCATTTAAGCTCTTGCTTAAAGGGATGTGAAAAAAACTTCTAACACACCGAGAAGTGTCTTTCTGAATTGCAAACGGGGTTTTATTCATGCACAAAAAATATTTCTAATGTTGGTCACTATTTGTCTTCCCATTGCATAAAACGCCTTTTCTGGGACCGAGAAATAACATTTTCAACATAAGCATGCATAAGCTCCGTGAGAGCTCTCAGACGCTCTAACTCACTGTTACTGGTCATAGAGACGCTGGACGGAGCGATCTGAGCATTTAAGCTCTTGCTTAAAGGGATGTGAAAAAAACTTCTAACACACCGAGAAGTGTCTTTCTGAATTGCAAACGGGGTTTTATTCATGCACAAAAAATATTTCTAATGTTGGTCACTATTTGTCTTCCCATTGCATGAAACGCCTTTCTGGGACCGAGAAATAACATTTTCAACATAAGCATGCATAAGCTCCGTGAGAGCGCTCAGACGCTCTAACTCACTGTTACTGGTCATAGAGACGCTGGACGGAGCGATCTGAGCATTTAAGCTCTTGCTTAAAGGGATGTGAAAAAAACTTCTAACACACCGAGAAGTGTCTTTCTGAATTGCAAACGGGGTTTTATTCATGCACAAAAAATATTTCTAATGATGGTCACTATTTGTCTTCCCATTGCATAAAACGCCTTTCTGGGACCGAGAAATAACATTTTCAACATAAGCATGCATAAGCTCCGTGAGAGCGCTTAGACGCTCTAACTCACTGTTACTGGTCATAGAGACGCTGAACGGAGCGATCTGAGCATTTAAGCTCTTGCTTAAAGGGATGTGAAAAAAACTTCTAACACACCGAGAAGTGTCTTTCTGAATTGCAAACGGGGTTTTATTCATGCACAAAAAAATATTTCTAATGTTGGTCACTATTTGTCTTCCCATTGCATAAAACGCCTTTCTGGGACCGAGAAATAACATTTTCAACATAAGCATGCATAAGCTCCGTGAGAGCGCTCAGACGCTCTAACTCACTGTTACTGGTCATAGAGACGCTGGACGGAGCGATCTGAGCATTTAAGCTCTTGCTTAAAGGGATGTGAAAAAAACTTCTAACACACCGAGAAGTGTCTTTCTGAATTGCAAACGGGGTTTTATTCTTGCACAAAAAATATTTCTAATGTTGGTCACTATTTGTCTTCCCATTGCATAAAACGCCTTTCTGGGACCGAGGAATAACATTTTCAACATAAGCATGCATAAGCTCCGTGAGAGCGCTCAGACGCTCTAACTCACTGTTACTGGTCATAGAGACGCTGGACGGAGCGATCTGAGCATTTAAGCTCTTGCTTAAAGGGATGTGTAAAAAACTTCTAACACACCGAGAAGTGTCTTTCTGAATTGCAAACGGGGTTTTATTCATGCACAAAAAATATTTCTAATGTTGGTCACTATTTGTCTTCCCATTGCATAAAACGCCTTTCTGGGACCGAGAAATAACATTTTCAACATAAGCATGCATAAGCTCCGTGAGAGCGCTCAGACGCTCTAACTCACTGTTACTGGTCATAGAGACGCTGGACGGAGCGATCTGAGCATTTAAGCTCTTGCTTAAAGGGATGTGAAAAAAACTTCTAACACACCGAGAAGTGTCTTTCTGAATTGCAAACGGGGTTTTATTCATGCACAAAAAATATTTCTAATGTTGGTCACTATTTGTCTTCCCATTGCATAAAACGCCTTTCTGGGACCGAGAAATAACATTTTCAACATAAGCATGCATAAGCTCCGTGAGAGCGCTCAGACGTTCTAACTCACTGTTACTGGTCATAGAGACGCTGGACGGAGCGATCTGAGCATTTAAGCTCTTGCTTAAAGGGATGTGAAAAAAACTTCTAACACACCGAGAAGTGTCTTTCTGAATTGCAAACGGGGTTTTATTCATGCACAAAAAAATATTTCTAATGTTGGTCACTATTTGTCTTCCCATTGCATAAAACGCCTTTCTGGGACCGAGGAATAACATTTTCAACATAAGCATGCATAAGCTCCGTGAGAGCGCTCAGACGCTCTAACTCACTGTTACTGGTCATAGAGACGCTGGACGGAGCTATCTGAGCATTTAAGCTCTTGCTTAAAGGGATGTTTAAAAAACTTCTAACACACCGAGAAGTGTCTTTCTGAATTGCAAACGGGGTTTTATTCATGCACAAAAAATATTTCTAATGTTGGTCACTATTTGTCTTCCCATTGCATAAAACGCCTTTTCTGGGACCGAGAAATAACATTTTCAACATAAGCATGCATAAGCTCCGTGAGAGCGCTCAGACGCTCTAACTCACTGTTACTGGTCATAGAGACGCTGGACGGAGCGATCTGAGCATTTAAGCTCTTGCTTAAAGGGATGTGAAAAAAACTTCTAACACACCGGGAAGTGTCTTTCTGAATTGCAAACGGGGTTTTATTCATGCACAAAAAATATTTCTAATGATGGTCACTATTTGTCTTCCCATTGCATAAAACGCCTTTCTGGGACCGAGAAATAACATTTTCAACATAAGCATGCATAAGCTCCGTGAGAGCGCTCAGACGCTCTAACTCACTGTTACTGGTCATAGAGACGCTGGACGGAGCGATCTGAGCATTTAAGCTCTTGCTTAAAGGGATGTGAAAAAAACTTCTAACACACCGAGAAGTGTCTTTCTGAATTGCAAACGGGGTTTTATTCTTGCACAAAAAATATTTCTAATGTTGGTCACTATTTGTCTTCCCATTGCATAAAACGCCTTTCTGGGACCGAGGAATAACATTTTCAACATAAGCATGCATAAGCTCCGTGAGAGCGCTCAGACGCTCTAACTCACTGTTACTGGTCATAGAGACGCTGGACGGAGCGATCTGAGCATTTGAGCTCTTGCTTAAAGGGATGTGTAAAAAACTTCTAACACACCGAGAAGTGTCTTTCTGAATTGCAAACGGGGTTTTATTCATGCACAAAAAATATTTCTAATGTTGGTCACTATTTGTCTTCCCATTGCATAAAACGCCTTTCTGGGACCGAGAAATAACATTTTCAACATAAGCATGCATAAGCTCCGTGAGAGCGCTCAGACGCTCTAACTCACTGTTACTGGTCATAGAGACGCTGGACGGAGCGATCTGAGCATTTAAGCTCTTGCTTAAAGGGATGTGAAAAAAACTTCTAACACACCGAGAAGTGTCTTTCTGAATTGCAAACGGGGTTTTATTCATGCACAAAAAATATTTCTAATGTTGGTCACTATTTGTCTTCCCATTGCATAAAACGCCTTTCTGGGACCGAGAAATAACATTTTCAACATAAGCATGCATAAGCTCCGTGAGAGCGCTCAGACGTTCTAACTCACTGTTACTGGTCATAGAGACGCTGGACGGAGCGATCTGAGCATTTAAGCTCTTGCTTAAAGGGATGTGAAAAAAACTTCTAACACACCGAGAAGTGTCTTTCTGAATTGCAAACGGGGTTTTATTCATGCACAAAAAAATATTTCTAATGTTGGTCACTATTTGTCTTCCCATTGCATAAAACGCCTTTCTGGGACCGAGGAATAACATTTTCAACATAAGCATGCATAAGCTCCGTGAGAGCGCTCAGACGCTCTAACTCACTGTTACTGGTCATAGAGACGCTGGACGGAGCTATCTGAGCATTTAAGCTCTTGCTTAAAGGGATGTTTAAAAAACTTCTAACACACCGAGAAGTGTCTTTCTGAATTGCAAACGGGGTTTTATTCATGCACAAAAAATATTTCTAATGTTGGTCACTATTTGTCTTCCCATTGCATAAAACGCCTTTTCTGGGACCGAGAAATAACATTTTCAACATAAGCATGCATAAGCTCCGTGAGAGCTCTCAGACGCTCTAACTCACTGTTACTGGTCATAGAGACGCTGGACGGAGCGATCTGAGCATTTAAGCTCTTGCTTAAAGGGATGTGAAAAAAACTTCTAACACACCGAGAAGTGTCTTTCTGAATTGCAAACGGGGTTTTATTCATGCACAAAAAATATTTCTAATGTTGGTCACTATTTGTCTTCCCATTGCATAAAACGCCTTTCTGGGACCGAGAAATAACATTTTCAACATAAGCATGCATAAGCTCCGTGAGAGCGCTCAGACGCTCTAACTCACTGTTACTGGTCATAGAGACGCTGGACGGAGCGATCTGAGCATTTAAGCTCTTGCTTAAAGGGATGTGAAAAAAACTTCTAACACACCGAGAAGTGTCTTTCTGAATTGCAAACGGGGTTTTATTCATGCACAAAAAATATTTCTAATGATGGTCACTATTTGTCTTCCCATTGCATAAAACGCCTTTCTGGGACCGAGAAATAACATTTTCAACATAAGCATGCATAAGCTCCGTGAGAGCGCTTAGACGCTCTAACTCACTGTTACTGGTCATAGAGACGCTGAACGGAGCGATCTGAGCATTTAAGCTCTTGCTTAAAGGGATGTGAAAAAAACTTCTAACACACCGAGAAGTGTCTTTCTGAATTGCAAACGGGGTTTTATTCATGCACAAAAAAATATTTCTAATGTTGGTCACTATTTGTCTTCCCATTGCATAAAACGCCTTTCTGGGACCGAGAAATAACATTTTCAACATAAGCATGCATAAGCTCCGTGAGAGCGCTCAGACGCTCTAACTCACTGTTACTGGTCATAGAGACGCTGGACGGAGCGATCTGAGCATTTAAGCTCTTGCTTAAAGGGATGTGAAAAAAACTTCTAACACACCGAGAAGTGTCTTTCTGAATTGCAAACGGGGTTTTATTCTTGCACAAAAAATATTTCTAATGTTGGTCACTATTTGTCTTCCCATTGCATAAAACGCCTTTCTGGGACCGAGGAATAACATTTTCAACATAAGCATGCATAAGCTCCGTGAGAGCGCTCAGACACTCTAACTCACTGTTACTGGTCATAGAGACGCTGGACGGAGCGATCTGAGCATTTGAGCTCTTGCTTAAAGGGATGTGTAAAAAACTTCTAACACACCGAGAAGTGTCTTTCTGAATTGCAAACGGGGTTTTATTCATGCACAAAAAATATTTCTAATGTTGGTCACTATTTGTCTTCCCATTGCATAAAACGCCTTTCTGGGACCGAGAAATAACATTTTCAACATAAGCATGCATAAGCTCCGTGAGAGCGCTCAGACGCTCTAACTCACTGTTACTGGTCATAGAGACGCTGGACGGAGCGATCTGAGCATTTAAGCTCTTGCTTAAAGGGATGTGAAAAAAACTTCTAACACACCGAGAAGTGTCTTTCTGAATTGCAAACGGGGTTTTATTCATGCACAAAAAATATTTCTAATGTTGGTCACTATTTGTCTTCCCATTGCATAAAACGCCTTTCTGGGACCGAGAAATAACATTTTCAACATAAGCATGCATAAGCTCCGTGAGAGCGCTCAGACGTTCTAACTCACTGTTACTGGTCATAGAGACGCTGGACGGAGCGATCTGAGCATTTAAGCTCTTGCTTAAAGGGATGTGAAAAAAACTTCTAACACACCGAGAAGTGTCTTTCTGAATTGCAAACGGGGTTTTATTCATGCACAAAAAAATATTTCTAATGTTGGTCACTATTTGTCTTCCCATTGCATAAAACGCCTTTCTGGGACCGAGGAATAACATTTTCAACATAAGCATGCATAAGCTCCGTGAGAGCGCTCAGACGCTCTAACTCACTGTTACTGGTCATAGAGACGCTGGACGGAGCTATCTGAGCATTTAAGCTCTTGCTTAAAGGGATGTTTAAAAAAACTTCTAACACACCGAGAAGTGTCTTTCTGAATTGCAAACGGGGTTTTATTCATGCACAAAAAATATTTCTAATGTTGGTCACTATTTGTCTTCCCATTGCATAAAACGCCTTTTCTGGGACCGAGAAATAACATTTTCAACATAAGCATGCATAAGCTCCGTGAGAGCTCTCAGACGCTCTAACTCACTGTTACTGGTCATAGAGACGCTGGACGGAGCGATCTGAGCATTTAAGCTCTTGCTTAAAGGGATGTGAAAAAAACTTCTAACACACCGAGAAGTGTCTTTCTGAATTGCAAACGGGGTTTTATTCATGCACAAAAAATGTTTCTAATGTTGGTCACTATTTGTCTTCCCATTGCATAAAACGCCTTTCTGGGACCGAGAAATAACATTTTCAACATAAGCATGCATAAGCTCCGTGAGAGCGCTCAGACGCTCTAACTCACTGTTACTGGTCATAGAGACGCTGGACGGAGCGATCTGAGCATTTAAGCTCTTGCTTAAAGGGATGTGAAAAAAACTTCTAACACACCGAGAAGTGTCTTTCTGAATTGCAAACGGGGTTTTATTCATGCACAAAAAAATATTTCTAATGTTGGTCACTATTTGTCTTCCCATTGCATAAAACGCCTTTCTGGGACCGAGGAATAACATTTTCAACATAAGCATGCATAAGCTCCGTGAGAGCGCTCAGACGCTCTAACTCATTGTTACTGGTCATAGAGACGCTGGACGGAGCTATCTGAGCATTTAAGCTCTTGCTTAAAGGGATGTTTAAAAAACTTCTAACACACCGAGAAGTGTCTTTCTGAATTGCAAACGGGGTTTTATTCATGCACAAAAAATATTTCTAATGTTGGTCACTATTTGTCTTCCCATTGCATAAAACGCCTTTTCTGGGACCGAGAAATAACATTTTCAACATAAGCATGCATAAGCTCCGTGAGAGCGCTCAGACGCTCTAACTCACTGTTACTGGTCATAGAGACGCTGGACGGAGCGATCTGAGCATTTAAGCTCTTGCTTAAAGGGATGTGAAAAAAACTTCTAACACACCGAGAAGTGTCTTTCTGAATTGCAAACGGGGTTTTATTCATGCACAAAAAATATTTCTAATGTTGGTCACTATTTGTCTTCCCATTGCATAAAACGCCTTTCTGGGACCGAGAAATAACATTTTCAACATAAGCATGCATAAGCTCCGTGAGAGCGCTCAGACGCTCTAACTCACTGTTACTGGTCATAGAGACGCTGGACGGAGCGATCTGAGCATTTAAGCTCTTGCTTAAAGGGATGTGAAAAAAACTTCTAACACACCGAGAAGTGTCTTTCTGAATTGCAAACGGGGTTTTATTCATGCACAAAAAATGTTTCTAATGTTGGTCACTATTTGTCTTCCCATTGCATAAAACGCCTTTCTGGGACCGAGAAATAACATTTTCAACATAAGCATGCATAAGCTCCGTGAGAGCGCTCAGACGCTCTAACTCACTGTTACTGGTCATAGAGACGCTGGACGGAGCGATCTGAGCATTTAAGCTCTTGCTTAAAGGGATGTGAAAAAAACTTCTAACACACCGAGAAGTGTCTTTCTGAATTGCAAACGGGGTTTTATTCATGCACAAAAAAATATTTCTAATGTTGGTCACTATTTGTCTTCCCATTGCATAAAACGCCTTTCTGGGACCGAGGAATAACATTTTCAACATAAGCATGCATAAGCTCCGTGAGAGCGCTCAGACGCTCTAACTCACTGTTACTGGTCATAGAGACGCTGGACGGAGCTAACTGAGCATTTAAGCTCTTGCTTAAAGGGATGTTTAAAAAACTTCTAACACACCGAGAAGTGTCTTTCTGAATTGCAAACGGGGTTTTATTCATGCACAAAAAATATTTCTAATGTTGGTCACTATTTGTCTTCCCATTGCATAAAACGCCTTTTCTGGGACCGAGAAATAACATTTTCAACATAAGCATGCATAAGCTCCGTGAGAGCGCTCAGACGCTCTAACTCACTGTTACTGGTCATAGAGACGCTGGACGGAGCGATCTGAGCATTTAAGCTCTTGCTTAAAGGGATGTGAAAAAAACTTCTAACACACCGAGAAGTGTCTTTCTGAATTGCAAACGGGGTTTTATTCATGCACAAAAAATATTTCTAATGTTGGTCACTATTTGTCTTCCCATTGCATAAAACGCCTTTCTGGGACCGAGAAATAACATTTTCAACATAAGCATGCTTAAGCTCCGTGAGAGCGCTCAGATGTTCTAACTCACTGTTACTGGTCATAGAGACGCTGGACGGAGCGATCTGAGCATTTAAGCTCTTGCTTAAAGGGATGTGTAAAAAACTTCTAACACACCGAGAAGTGTCTTTCTGAATTGCAAACGGGGTTTTATTCATGCACAAAAAATATTTCTAATGTTGGTCACTATTTGTCTTCCCATTGCATAAAACGCCTTTCTGGGACCGAGAAATAACATTTTCAACATAAGCATGCATAAGCTCCGTGAGAGCGCTCAGACGCTCTAACTCACTGTTACTGGTCATAGAGACGCTGGACGGAGCGATCTGAGCATTTAAGCTCTTGCTTAAAGGGATGTGAAAAAAACTTCTAACACACCGAGAAGTGTCTTTCTGAATTGCAAACGGGGTTTTATTCATGCACAAAAAAATATTTCTAATGTTGGTCACTATTTGTCTTCCCATTGCATAAAACGCCTTTCTGGGACCGAGAAATAACATTTTCAACATAAGCATGCATAAGCTCCGTGAGAGCGCTCAGACGCTCTAACTCACTGTTACTGGTCATAGAGACGCTGGACGGAGCGATCTGAGCATTTAAGCTCTTGCTTAAAGGGATGTGAAAAAAACTTCTAACACACCGAGAAGTGTCTTTCTGAATTGCAAACGGGGTTTTATTCTTGCACAAAAAATATTTCTAATGTTGGTCACTATTTGTCTTCCCATTGCATAAAACGCCTTTCTGGGACCGAGGAATAACATTTTCAACATAAGCATGCATAAGCTCCGTGAGAGCGCTCAGACACTCTAACTCACTGTTACTGGTCATAGAGACGCTGGACGGAGCGATCTGAGCATTTGAGCTCTTGCTTAAAGGGATGTGTAAAAAACTTCTAACACACCGAGAAGTGTCTTTCTGAATTGCAAACGGGGTTTTATTCATGCACAAAAAATATTTCTAATGTTGGTCACTATTTGTCTTCCCATTGCATAAAACGCCTTTCTGGGACCGAGAAATAACATTTTCAACATAAGCATGCATAAGCTCCGTGAGAGCGCTCAGACGCTCTAACTCACTGTTACTGGTCATAGAGACGCTGGACGGAGCGATCTGAGCATTTAAGCTCTTGCTTAAAGGGATGTGAAAAAAACTTCTAACACACCGAGAAGTGTCTTTCTGAATTGCAAACGGGGTTTTATTCATGCACAAAAAATATTTCTAATGTTGGTCACTATTTGTCTTCCCATTGCATAAAACGCCTTTCTGGGACCGAGAAATAACATTTTCAACATAAGCATGCATAAGCTCCGTGAGAGCGCTCAGACGTTCTAACTCACTGTTACTGGTCATAGAGACGCTGGACGGAGCGATCTGAGCATTTAAGCTCTTGCTTAAAGGGATGTGAAAAAAACTTCTAACACACCGAGAAGTGTCTTTCTGAATTGCAAACGGGGTTTTATTCATGCACAAAAAAATATTTCTAATGTTGGTCACTATTTGTCTTCCCATTGCATAAAACGCCTTTCTGGGACCGAGGAATAACATTTTCAACATAAGCATGCATAAGCTCCGTGAGAGCGCTCAGACGCTCTAACTCACTGTTACTGGTCATAGAGACGCTGGACGGAGCTATCTGAGCATTTAAGCTCTTGCTTAAAGGGATGTTTAAAAAAACTTCTAACACACCGAGAAGTGTCTTTCTGAATTGCAAACGGGGTTTTATTCATGCACAAAAAATATTTCTAATGTTGGTCACTATTTGTCTTCCCATTGCATAAAACGCCTTTTCTGGGACCGAGAAATAACATTTTCAACATAAGCATGCATAAGCTCCGTGAGAGCTCTCAGACGCTCTAACTCACTGTTACTGGTCATAGAGACGCTGGACGGAGCGATCTGAGCATTTAAGCTCTTGCTTAAAGGGATGTGAAAAAAACTTCTAACACACCGAGAAGTGTCTTTCTGAATTGCAAACGGGGTTTTATTCATGCACAAAAAATGTTTCTAATGTTGGTCACTATTTGTCTTCCCATTGCATAAAACGCCTTTCTGGGACCGAGAAATAACATTTTCAACATAAGCATGCATAAGCTCCGTGAGAGCGCTCAGACGCTCTAACTCACTGTTACTGGTCATAGAGACGCTGGACGGAGCGATCTGAGCATTTAAGCTCTTGCTTAAAGGGATGTGAAAAAAACTTCTAACACACCGAGAAGTGTCTTTCTGAATTGCAAACGGGGTTTTATTCATGCACAAAAAAATATTTCTAATGTTGGTCACTATTTGTCTTCCCATTGCATAAAACGCCTTTCTGGGACCGAGGAATAACATTTTCAACATAAGCATGCATAAGCTCCGTGAGAGCGCTCAGACGCTCTAACTCATTGTTACTGGTCATAGAGACGCTGGACGGAGCTATCTGAGCATTTAAGCTCTTGCTTAAAGGGATGTTTAAAAAACTTCTAACACACCGAGAAGTGTCTTTCTGAATTGCAAACGGGGTTTTATTCATGCACAAAAAATATTTCTAATGTTGGTCACTATTTGTCTTCCCATTGCATAAAACGCCTTTTCTGGGACCGAGAAATAACATTTTCAACATAAGCATGCATAAGCTCCGTGAGAGCGCTCAGACGCTCTAACTCACTGTTACTGGTCATAGAGACGCTGGACGGAGCGATCTGAGCATTTAAGCTCTTGCTTAAAGGGATGTGAAAAAAACTTCTAACACACCGAGAAGTGTCTTTCTGAATTGCAAACGGGGTTTTATTCATGCACAAAAAATATTTCTAATGTTGGTCACTATTTGTCTTCCCATTGCATAAAACGCCTTTCTGGGACCGAGAAATAACATTTTCAACATAAGCATGCATAAGCTCCGTGAGAGCGCTCAGACGCTCTAACTCACTGTTACTGGTCATAGAGACGCTGGACGGAGCGATCTGAGCATTTAAGCTCTTGCTTAAAGGGATGTGAAAAAAACTTCTAACACACCGAGAAGTGTCTTTCTGAATTGCAAACGGGGTTTTATTCATGCACAAAAAATGTTTCTAATGTTGGTCACTATTTGTCTTCCCATTGCATAAAACGCCTTTCTGGGACCGAGAAATAACATTTTCAACATAAGCATGCATAAGCTCCGTGAGAGCGCTCAGACGCTCTAACTCACTGTTACTGGTCATAGAGACGCTGGACGGAGCGATCTGAGCATTTAAGCTCTTGCTTAAAGGGATGTGAAAAAAACTTCTAACACACCGAGAAGTGTCTTTCTGAATTGCAAACGGGGTTTTATTCATGCACAAAAAAATATTTCTAATGTTGGTCACTATTTGTCTTCCCATTGCATAAAACGCCTTTCTGGGACCGAGGAATAACATTTTCAACATAAGCATGCATAAGCTCCGTGAGAGCGCTCAGACGCTCTAACTCACTGTTACTGGTCATAGAGACGCTGGACGGAGCTAACTGAGCATTTAAGCTCTTGCTTAAAGGGATGTTTAAAAAACTTCTAACACACCGAGAAGTGTCTTTCTGAATTGCAAACGGGGTTTTATTCATGCACAAAAAATATTTCTAATGTTGGTCACTATTTGTCTTCCCATTGCATAAAACGCCTTTTCTGGGACCGAGAAATAACATTTTCAACATAAGCATGCATAAGCTCCGTGAGAGCGCTCAGACGCTCTAACTCACTGTTACTGGTCATAGAGACGCTGGACGGAGCGATCTGAGCATTTAAGCTCTTGCTTAAAGGGATGTGAAAAAAACTTCTAACACACCGAGAAGTGTCTTTCTGAATTGCAAACGGGGTTTTATTCATGCACAAAAAATATTTCTAATGTTGGTCACTATTTGTCTTCCCATTGCATAAAACGCCTTTCTGGGACCGAGAAATAACATTTTCAACATAAGCATGCTTAAGCTCCGTGAGAGCGCTCAGATGTTCTAACTCACTGTTACTGGTCATAGAGACGCTGGACGGAGCGATCTGAGCATTTAAGCTCTTGCTTAAAGGGATGTGTAAAAAACTTCTAACACACCGAGAAGTGTCTTTCTGAATTGCAAACGGGGTTTTATTCATGCACAAAAAATATTTCTAATGTTGGTCACTATTTGTCTTCCCATTGCATAAAACGCCTTTCTGGGACCGAGAAATAACATTTTCAACATAAGCATGCATAAGCTCCGTGAGAGCGCTCAGACGCTCTAACTCACTGTTACTGGTCATAGAGACGCTGGACGGAGCGATCTGAGCATTTAAGCTCTTGCTTAAAGGGATGTGAAAAAAACTTCTAACACACCGAGAAGTGTCTTTCTGAATTGCAAACGGGGTTTTATTCATGCACAAAAAATATTTCTAATGTTGGTCACTATTTGTCTTCCCATTGCATAAAACGCCTTTCTGGGACCGAGAAATAACATTTTCAACATAAGCATGCATAAGCTCCGTGAGAGCGCTCAGACGTTCTAACTCACTGTTACTGGTCATAGAGACGCTGGACGGAGCGATCTGAGCATTTAAGCTCTTGCTTAAAGGGATGTGAAAAAAACTTCTAACACACCGAGAAGTGTCTTTCTGAATTGCAAACGGGGTTTTATTCATGCACAAAAAAATATTTCTAATGTTGGTCACTATTTGTCTTCCCATTGCATAAAACGCCTTTCTGGGACCGAGGAATAACATTTTCAACATAAGCATGCATAAGCTCCGTGAGAGCGCTCAGACGCTCTAACTCACTGTTACTGGTCATAGAGACGCTGGACGGAGCTATCTGAGCATTTAAGCTCTTGCTTACAGGGATGTTTAAAAAACTTCTAACACACCGAGAAGTGTCTTTCTGAATTGCAAACGGGGTTTTATTCATGCACAAAAAATTTTTCTAATGTTGTTCACTATTTGTCTTCCCATTGCATAAAACGCCTTTCTGGGACCGAGAAATAACATTTTCAACATAAGCATGCATAAGCTCCGTGAGAGCGCTCAGACGCTCTAACTCACTGTTACTGGTCATAGAGACGCTGGACGGAGCGATCTGAGCATTTAAGCTCTTGCTTAAAGGGATGTGAAAAAAACTTCTAACACACCGAGAAGTGTCTTTCTGAATTGCAAACGGGGTTTTATTCATGCACAAAAAATGTTTCTAATGTTGGTCACTATTTGTCTTCCCATTGCATAAAACGCCTTTCTGGGACCGAGAAATAACATTTTCAACATAAGCATGCATAAGCTCCGTGAGAGCGCTCAGACGCTCTAACTCACTGTTACTGGTCATAGAGACGCTGGACGGAGCGATCTGAGCATTTAAGCTCTTGCTTAAAGGGATGTGAAAAAAACTTCTAACACACCGAGAAGTGTCTTTCTGAATTGCAAACGGGGTTTTATTCATGCACAAAAAATGTTTCTAATGTTGGTCACTATTTGTCTTCCCATTGCATAAAACGCCTTTCTGGGACCGAGAAATAACATTTTCAACATAAGCATGCATAAGCTCCGTGAGAGCGCTCAGACGCTCTAACTCACTGTTACTGGTCATAGAGACGCTGGACGGAGCGATCTGAGCATTTAAGCTCTTGCTTAAAGGGATGTGAAAAAAACTTCTAACACACCGAGAAGTGTCTTTCTGAATTGCAAACGGGGTTTTATTCATGCACAAAAAAATATTTCTAATGTTGGTCACTATTTGTCTTCCCATTGCATAAAACGCCTTTCTGGGACCGAGGAATAACATTTTCAACATAAGCATGCATAAGCTCCGTGAGAGCGCTCAGACGCTCTAACTCACTGTTACTGGTCATAGAGACGCTGGACGGAGCTATCTGAGCATTTAAGCTCTTGCTTAAAGGGATGTTTAAAAAACTTCTAACACACCGAGAAGTGTCTTTCTGAATTGCAAACGGGGTTTTATTCATGCACAAAAAATATTTCTAATGTTGGTCACTATTTGTCTTCCCATTGCATAAAACGCCTTTTCTGGGACCGAGAAATAACATTTTCAACATAAGCATGCATAAGCTCCGTGAGAGCGCTCAGACGCTCTAACTCACTGTTACTGGTCATAGAGACGCTGGACGGAGCGATCTGAGCATTTAAGCTCTTGCTTAAAGGGATGTGAAAAAAACTTCTAACACACCGAGAAGTGTCTTTCTGAATTGCAAACGGGGTTTTATTCATGCACAAAAAATATTTCTAATGTTGGTCACTATTTGTCTTCCCATTGCATAAAACGCCTTTCTGGGACCGAGAAATAACATTTTCAACATAAGCATGCATAAGCTCCGTGAGAGCGCTCAGACGCTCTAACTCACTGTTACTGGTCATAGAGACGCTGGACGGAGCGATCTGAGCATTTAAGCTCTTGCTTAAAGGGATGTGAAAAAAACTTCTAACACACCGAGAAGTGTCTTTCTGAATTGCAAACGGGGTTTTATTCATGCACAAAAAATTTTTCTAATGTTGTTCACGATTTGTCTTCCCATTGCATAAAACGCCTTTCTGGGACCGAGAAATAACATTTTCAACATAAGCATGCATAAGCTCCGTGAGAGCGCTCAGACGCTCTAACTCACTGTTACTGGTCATAGAGACGCTGGACGGAGCGATCTGAGCATTTAAGCTCTTGCTTAAAGGGATGTGAAAAAAACTTCTAACACACCGAGAAGTGTCTTTCTGAATTGCAAACGGGGTTTTATTCATGCACAAAAAATATTTCTAATGATGGTCACTATTTGTCTTCCCATTGCATAAAACGCCTTTCTGGGACCGAGAAATAACATTTTCAACATAAGCATGCATAAGCTCCGTGAGAGCGCTTAGACGCTCTAACTCACTGTTACTGGTCATAGAGACGCTGAACGGAGCGATCTGAGCATTTAAGCTCTTGCTTAAAGGGATGTGAAAAAAACTTCTAACACACCGAGAAGTGTCTTTCTGAATTGCAAACGGGGTTTTATTCATGCACAAAAAAATATTTCTAATGTTGGTCACTATTTGTCTTCCCATTGCATAAAACGCCTTTCTGGGACCGAGAAATAACATTTTCAACATAAGCATGCATAAGCTCCGTGAGAGCGCTCAGACGCTCTAACTCACTGTTACTGGTCATAGAGACGCTGGACGGAGCGATCTGAGCATTTAAGCTCTTGCTTAAAGGGATGTGAAAAAAACTTCTAACACACCGAGAAGTGTCTTTCTGAATTGCAAACGGGGTTTTATTCTTGCACAAAAAATATTTCTAATGTTGGTCACTATTTGTCTTCCCATTGCATAAAACGCCTTTCTGGGACCGAGGAATAACATTTTCAACATAAGCATGCATAAGCTCCGTGAGAGCGCTCAGACGCTCTAACTCACTGTTACTGGTCATAGAGACGCTGGACGGAGCGATCTGAGCATTTAAGCTCTTGCTTAAAGGGATGTGTAAAAAACTTCTAACACACCGAGAAGTGTCTTTCTGAATTGCAAACGGGGTTTTATTCATGCACAAAAAATATTTCTAATGTTGGTCACTATTTGTCTTCCCATTGCATAAAACGCCTTTCTGGGACCGAGAAATAACATTTTCAACATAAGCATGCATAAGCTCCGTGAGAGCGCTCAGACGCTCTAACTCACTGTTACTGGTCATAGAGATGCTGGACGGAGCGATCTGAAAATTTAAGCTCTTGCTTAAAGGGATGTGTAAAAAACTTCTAACACACCGAGAAGTGTCTTTCTGAATTGCAATCGGGGTTTTATTCATGCACAAAAAATATTTCTAATGTTGGTCACTATTTGTCTTCCCATTGCATAAAACGCCTTTCTGGGACCGAGAAATAACATTTTCAACATAAGCATGCATAAGCTCCGTGAGAGCGCTCAGACGTTCTAACTCACTGTTACTGGTCATAGATACGCTGGACGGAGCGATCTGAGCATTTAAGCTCTTGCTTAAAGGGATGTGAAAAAAACTTCTAACACACCGAGAAGTGTCTTTCTGAATTGCAAACGGGGTTTTATTCATGCACAAAAAAATATTTCTAATGTTGGTCACTATTTGTCTTCCCATTGCATAAAACGCCTTTCTGGGACCGAGAAATAACATTTTCAACATAAGCATGCATTAGCTCCGTGAGAGCGCTCAGACGCTCTAACTCACTGTTACTGGTCATAGAGACGCTGGACGGAGCGATCTGAGCATTTAAGCTCTTGCTTAAAGGGATGTGAAAAAAACTTCTAACACACCGAGAAGTGTCTTTCTGAATTGCAAACGGGGTTTTATTCATGCAGAAAAAATATTTCTAATGTTGGTCACGATTTGTCTTCCCATTGCATAAAACGCCTTTCTGGGACCGAGAAATAACATTTTCAACATAAGCATGCATAAGCTCCGTGAGAGCGCTCAGACGCTCTAACTCACTGTTACTGGTCATAGAGACGCTGGACGGAGCGATCTGAGCATTTAAGCTCTTGCTTAAAGGGATGTGAAAAAAACTTCTAACACACCGAGAAGTGTCTTTCTGAATTGCAAACGGGGTTTTATTCATGCAGAAAAAATATTTCTAATGTTGGTCACGATTTGTCTTCCCATTGCATAAAACGCCTTTCTGGGACCGAGAAATAACATTTTCAACATAAGCATGCATAAGCTCCGTGAGAGCGCTCAGACGCTCTAACTCACTGTTACTGGTCATAGAGACGCTGGACGGAGCGATCTGAGCATTTAAGCTCTTGCTTAAAGGGATGTGAAAAAAACTTCTAACACACCGAGAAGTGTCTTTCTGAATTGCAAACGGGGTTTTATTCATGCACAAAAAATTTTTCTAATGTTGTTCACTATTTGTCTTCCCATTGCATAAAACGCCTTTCTGGGACCGAGAAATAACATTTTCAACATAAGCATGCATAAGCTCCGTGAGAGCGCTCAGACGCTCTAACTCACTGTTACTGGTCATAGAGACGCTGGACGGAGCGATCTGAAAATTTAAGCTCTTGCTTAAAGGGATGTGTAAAAAACTTCTAACACACCGAGAAGTGTCTTTCTGAATGGCAAACGGGGTTTTATTCATGCACAAAAAAATATTTCTAATGTTGGTCACTATTTGTCTTCCCATTGCATAAAACGCCTTTCTGGGACCGAGAAATAACATTTTCAACATAAGCATGCATAAGCTCCGTGAGAGCGCTCAGACGCTGTAACTCACTGTTACTGGTCATAGAGACGCTGGACGGAGCGATCTGAGCATTTAAGCTCTTGCTTAAAGGGATGTGAAAAAAACTTCTAACACACCGAGAAGTGTCTTTCTGAATTGCAAACGGGGTTTTATTCATGCAGAAAAAATATTTCTAATGTTGGTCACTATTTGTCTTCCCATTGCATAAAACGCCTTTCTGGGACCGAGAAATAACATTTTCAACATAAGCATGCATAAGCTCCGTGAGAGCGCTCAGACGCTCTAACTCACTGTTACTGGTCATAGAGACGCTGGACGGAGCGATCTGAGCATTTAAGCTCTTGCTTAAAGGGATGTGAAAAAAACTTCTAACACACCGAGAAGTGTCTTTCTGAATTGCAAACGGGGTTTTATTCATGCACAAAAAATTTTTCTAATGTTGTTCACTATTTGTCTTCCCATTGCATAAAACGCCTTTCTGGGACCGAGAAATAACATTTTCAACATAAGCATGCATAAGCTCCGTGAGAGCGCTCAGACGCTCTAACTCACTGTTACTGGTCATAGAGACGCTGGACGGAGCGATCTGAAAATTTAAGCTCTTGCTTAAAGGGATGTGAAAAAAACTTCTAACACACCGAGAAGTGTCTTTCTGAATTGCAATCGGGGTTTTATTCATGCACAAAAAATATTTCTAATGTTGGTCACTATTTGTCTTCCCATTGCATAAAACGCCTTTCTGGGACCGAGAAATAACATTTTCAACATAAGCATGCATAAGCTCCGTGAGAGCGCTCAGACGTTCTAACTCACTGTTACTGGTCATAGAGACGCTGGACGGAGCGATCTGAGCATTTAAGCTCTTGCTTAAAGGGATGTGAAAAAAACTTCTAACACACCGAGAAGTGTCTTTCTGAATTGCAAACGGGGTTTTATTCATGCACAAAAAAATATTTCTAATGTTGGTCACTATTTGTCTTCCCATTGCATAAAACGCCTTTCTGGGACCGAGAAATAACATTTTCAACATAAGCATGCATAAACTCCGTGAGAGCGCTCAGACGCTCTAACTCACTGTTACTGGTCATAGAGACGCTGGACGGAGCGATCTGAGCATTTAAGCTCTTGCTTAAAGGGATGTGTAAAAAACTTCTAACACACCGAGAAGTGTCTTTCTGAATTGCAAACGGGGTTTTATTCATGCACAAAAAAATATTTCTAATGTTGGTCACTATTTGTCTTCCCATTGCATAAAACGCCTTTCTGGGACCGAGAAATAACATTTTCAACATAAGCATGCATAAGCTCCGTGAGAGCGCTCAGACGCTCTAACTCACTGTTACTGGTCATAGAGACGCTGGACGGAGCGATCTGAGCATTTAAGCTCTTGCTTAAAGGGATGTGTAAAAAACTTCTAACACACCGAGAAGTGTCTTTCTGAATTGCAAACGGGGTTTTATTCATGCACAAAAAAATATTTCTAATGTTGGTCACTATTTGTCTTCCCATTGCATAAAACGCCTTTCTGGGACCGAGAAATAACATTTTCAACATAAGCATGCATAAGCTCCGTGAGAGCGCTCAGACGCTCTAACTCACTGTTACTGGTCATAGAGACGCTGGACGGAGCGATCTGAGCATTTAAGCTCTTGCTTAAAGGGATGTGTAAAAAACTTCTAACACACCGAGAAGTGTCTTTCTGAATTGCAAACGGGGTTTTATTCATGCACAAAAAAATATTTCTAATGTTGGTCACTATTTGTCTTCCCATTGCATAAAACGCCTTTCTGGGACCGAGAAATAACATTTTCAACATAAGCATGCATAAGCTCCGTGAGAGCGCTCAGACGCTGTAACTCACTGTTACTGGTCATAGAGACGCTGGACGGAGCGATCTGAGCATTTAAGCTCTTGCTTAAAGGGATGTGAAAAAAACTTCTAACACACCGAGAAGTGTCTTTCTGAATTGCAAACGGGGTTTTATTCATGCACAAAAAAATATTTCTAATGTTGGTCACTATTTGTCTTCCCATTGCATAAAACGCCTTTCTGGGACCGAGAAATAACATTTTCAACATAAGCATGCATTAGCTCCGTGAGAGCGCTCAGACGCTCTAACTCACTGTTACTGGTCATAGAGACGCTGGACGGAGCGATCTGAGCATTTAAGCTCTTGCTTAAAGGGATGTGAAAAAAACTTCTAACACACCGAGAAGTGTCTTTCTGAATTGCAAACGGGGTTTTATTCATGCAGAAAAAATATTTCTAATGTTGGTCACTATTTGTCTTCCCATTGCATAAAACGCCTTTCTGGGACCGAGAAATAACATTTTCAACATAAGCATGCATAAGCTCCGTGAGAGCGCTCAGACGCTCTAACTCACTGTTACTGGT